>CM060964.1:240991517-241379017 GCA_030765045.1 Tenodera sinensis
TATTGCTTATTTCCTTGTAAGTGCAAGGAGAATGTTAGAATACAGTAGGTTTTGTGCGATAGTCAAATGTTTTAAAGCTTTGAGATTCTGTTGTCTTTGCACACTTAACGTATAAAAAAATGAACAACGATGATCCATTTCAGGAAAGTTAAGTTTTCCAAAACAAAGAATATCTCCGAAATGGTTCACCTTACAAGAAAATTTATTCAGACATAAATTGTGTATTTTAGCAAGCTCTACATTTTTTGTATAGTATGATTTGGTCTATCTCTAATGGTTTACCAGTTATGCAAAAGTTGTCCAGAGTAAATACGACTACAGGGGCTATAGCCAGAAAATTCAAGATATACATTTCATTTGTCATAAACATATCTCAAACATATAACATTTTAATCAAAATCGTTAGAGTCATTTTCAAGAAAATCAAAATTTTTGGAAAATGTTCCATGTAAAGGGTAGTTTTTGGTGGGGCTATTCTCTTCAAAATCTTTGTGTCACATCCTTGAAAGACATTAAACTTAAATACCAACTTTGGTTTTTAACCGACTTTACGTTTTTGAGTTATGCTGTCCACAGACACAGACACACACACTCAAGACCTTTTTCTAAAAATGCTTTTTTTTTTTTTATTCAGGAGGTCTCAAAACATATATTTCTGGGGAAATCTCAACATCAAATTTTTGGGTGTAATACAATACTTCCCCTACTTACCAGTAGAGAAAGTAAAAATAGCCATTGGGATGTTTTTATCAGGAAGTTGAAATACGTTCTAAAAGTTGTGTATTATTCATATATTCATTCTCACTTGACATATGCTATATTAGTATGGGGAAATGACCCAAGTGTCAAAAGACTTTTCAAATTACAAAAGAAGGCAGTAAGATTAATATGCAATGTAGATAGAGCTCATTGCAGGCCATTGTTTGGGAAGTTGAATGTTTTTACAGTTGTTTCTTTGTATGTTAGTAAATGTTTATTTCATGTAAAAAGTAATATTTTACACATACTTAATAATGCTACTCACGAGTATTACACTAGAAATAATCAACAGTGAAGGTTTAATTTGTGCAGAAAACTAACAACTAAAAACAGTTTTAATGATTATGACGTAAATTATCTAATGTACTGCCACAGTACATTAACAACTTGGACATCAATAATTTTAAAATAGCAGTTAAGGTACTTGTATTATATCTATGTCTATAAGATGTCAATGAATATTTTGAAGCACTAAGCATTAGTACTTCCTGATTGTGGGTATTGTTTTAAATTTTATTACTTTTCTCTTATGTAATTTGACAATGCTTGTGCAATGTACATGCTTTCAGGACAA
The DNA here is from genome assembly GCA_030765045.1 of Tenodera sinensis. NCBI lineage: Eukaryota > Metazoa > Arthropoda > Insecta > Mantodea > Mantidae > Tenodera > Tenodera sinensis. Next base: position 240,992,851 of record CM060964.1, read on the forward strand.
TAAATAAATTGATTGATTGAAAATAATCTAAGCAAAGTAGATAAATTGGTAAGAATAAGAATAGAGGATGTAGAAAGACCAGAAATTTGGGGAAATTTAGAAAATAAATCACTATCTTATCTTATATATTTAAACGAGCAATTCTTGTGTGTATATATATATATTTATTTATTTATTCCGCGCAACTTGGAAACGGCTCTAACGATTTTGATCAAATTTTGTGTTCAGATAGAGTTTTGCTTTTTAAGTTCATCTATATAGGTGTAATTCCCGAAAAAACACGATTTTACATAAAAAATAACATTTTTTTATTCCCGCTTCTACAGTGCAATTCTTGTATATATATTCCCTGTATTTCAGAAACTGCTCTAAAGATTTGGTTAAATTTTTGTATACATGCATATTACATTCAATGTTTTCACTGCTCACTTTTAGGTAACACATTCACATCTCTTTCTCTACTCAGTCTTCTATAAACAAGTTTCCATAAAAAAAAACATGATTTTGCACCAAAAACATTTTATCCCCACTTTTAAAATAAGTCATAGCATGTTCTGTATGCTTGAAACAGAAGTGCTATTACATTCACACGGTTTTCTCCTCTCACTTTTAGGTGACACATTCACATCTCTTTCTCTACTCATTCTTCTACAAATAAGTTATGCAATTTTCTGTATGTTTGAAATAGAGATGTTACATATTACATTCACAGCTGTTTCTCTACTCACTGTTAGGTGACACATTCACATCTCTTTCTCTACTCAGTCTTCTATAAACAATTTTCCATAAAAAACGTGATTTTGTACCAAAAACACTTTTATCCCCACTTTTAAAATAAGTCATACCATGTTCTGTATGTTTGAAACAGAAGTGCTATTACATTCACACTGTTTTCTCCTCTCACTATAGGTGATACATTCACAGCTCTTTCTCTACTCACTCTTCTACAAATAAGTCATGCAATTTTCTGTATGTTTGAAATAGAGATGCTGCATATTACATTCACAGTGGTTTCTGTACTTACTTTTAGGTATCACATTTATATCTCCTTCTCTACTCACCCTTCTATAAATAAGTTTCCATAAAAAACGTGATTTTGCACCAAAAAACACTTTTATCCCCACTTTTAAAATTAGTCGTACCATGTTCTGTATGTTTGAAATAGAAATATTACATTCACACTGTTTTCTCCTTTCACTATTAGGTAACACGTTCACATCTCTTTCTCTACTTACTCTTCTACAAAGAAGTCATGCAATTTTCTGTATGTTTGAAATAGAAATGCTACATATTATATTCATACCGTTTTCTCTACTCACTCTTAGGTAACACATTCACATCTCTCTCTACTCACTCTTCTACAAATAAGTCATACAATTTGGTGCATGTTTGAAATAGAAATGCTACGTATTACATTCATACTGTCTTCTTTACTTGCTTTTGGGTAACACGCTCATAACTGTTTCTCTACTTACTCTTCTAGAAATAAGTCATACAATTTTGTGCATGTTTGATATAGAAATGCTGCATGTTACATTCACAGTGTTTACTCTACTCACTTTTAGGTAACACCTTCACATGTCTTTCTCCACTCACTCTTCTACAAACATTTCATATCATCTATACAACTTGAATGTTTGTATATATCTAACTGTTGATCTCGAAAACCGCTTAACCGATCACCGCGAAATTCAGAACGTATATGTATTTTTTTCATGGAGGGTTTTTATAGTAACAATTTTACTACGCAATATATTACTTTCAAATGGTTTTCTACTCGCTTTTCTTTTACGTAGCACATTCATGTATCCTCTGTTTGCCCTTCAACATACAATTCATATAATATTCTAGGATTGAAATATAAATGCAGCGTATTACATTCACACAATTTCCTTTACGAGACACAATCAGTCTTCTTTGGCTATTCGCCCTTTAACATACAAATCATACAATTTGCTATATGTTTGAAACAAATACAATGTATTACATTCATACTACTTTCTCTACTCACTTTTGTTTTACGTAACAATTCACATGTTATTCCCTATGGTTTATCAACTTCATACATACCAAGGCCTATACATATCTTATGTTGAAGAGTGATTAAATTCCAAAACAGGTTGACCGATCGCCATGAAAAGTGACATATATAATTTTTATCATGGTGAAGGTTTTTATGCTATCCATTTTACCTAACATACTACTCCCTCTTCTGCAAACAATGCATACATTTTTCCATACACTTGAAATATAAGTGCAACGTATAACATTCACACGGTTTTTCTACTCATTTTTCTTTAGTAAAACACAATCACATTTCTTTCACTACTCCCGCTTCGACGAACAATTCATACAATTTTCTATATGTTTGAAACATAAATGTGTAGTACATTCACATGGCTTTATCAACCAGCTTTTCTTTCTGTAGTATTTGTTATTCTTCAACAATGCTTTTGCTGAGTGTCGCTCCGGTGTTTTAATAAAAAATAAAGAAATAGTTAAAAAAGTAAAGTAATCACAATTGATGTCCGGAGTGTGACGAAAAGCACGATATGGAACAGTTGATGAAACAAATGTTAGCCAAGATGGACATAATGGGAAATGAAATGAATTCCAGAATGCGGCACAGGAAACAAATATGAAAACCGAATTGAAAAAATGTAAACTACGGAATAGAAAATATGGGAACAAAAATGGAAGGCAAATTGAAAATGTAAACTCCAAAACGGAAAAGATGAAGATGGGAATTCCAATATGAAGACAGGTCTATCCAAGAATACTAACGAGCGACTGGCCAGGGTTAAGGAAGTCATGGAAGAACTCGACGTAAGTATGAAGGGCCTTGGCCAACGTGTTAACGTCCTGGAGTCAATCACAGCAGCAAAAAACTTAACTCCATAATGGAACAAATGCTTGACAAAAACCTCAAACTGGGTCGATATCTATGGGGGAGGCCTGCTTTCAGCAGTACACGTTTTACAGCTGAAATGATGGTGTTTATGAAATATTTTTATGTATTTCTATATCTCTTGCATCTCGGACATTACTCTTAACAATTGCGACAAGTAGTTTTATTTAGTTAACGTTTTGCCTTTCAGGTTTATCTAAATAAGTATCTTCTCCCACAAAAAATAAGATTTCACAAAAACAGAGGCGAAAAACGCTGAGCGAAGCTCGGTTGCCCAGGTAATAACTTTTTAAATAAGTATGAGTAAAGGGAAATTGGTGATGAGAACCATATGTAGATTATTGTAGTAGACAAGAAAAAGAGAAAGGTTAGCTTGGATGAGTACAGGTACAATATTTCTAAAAGGATTAAAAGGTAGGGAAAAGGGAATACGTAAATTTTGTGGGGAGAGGGAAAGTATAGCACATATCACAGAGTGTAAACAGAGAAAATAGGTTTGGGAAGACAAATAGAGATAAATAGAGAGGAATATAGTAGCAAAAAGAAGATAATAGGTATAGTCAGGGATGGAACCTGGGTGCTCCGCATCAGAGGCAGGCACACTACTACTCTTCTATGAAGGTGGTCTGTTTTACAGAATGTGAAAGGAATATGAAGAATACAAGGAAGGAAAGGAAAAAATAAATAAAAGGGTAAGGATTGATAAGAGCTACCTGGTAGAGCAAGGGTGCCATGATAGCTTAGCTGGCTCTGATAGTAAAGAAAGGATATGAGTTCTTCATTTAAAACCTAACGAGCACGTGGCATTTCACTGTGTGCGATTGGGTGTGTCACAGCCAGCTTTGCTCCTACATAAACCCTGCATGTAAAGCATGTATAACACTCTTACCTTATAGAAGAGGCTGGAAATCTCCCCCACTCTTGGCTAAACAAGCATTGTATTGGGAGAACACATTCTGATTCACACAATTAAGTTGGGCCACTGTAATGTTTCCGATTTCATTTCTAATATTTTTTGTTTTAATTCTTCCAATGTATGAGGATTTGTCTCATAAACTTTGTCTCTCAGGTTACCCCAGAAGTAAAAATCACACAGATCGGGGGAGCGAGAAGGCCATACACTAGCACTAATCACTCTATCTTCAAACACTTCCCTAATTTTATTCATGGACTCCTTTGCTGTATGGGCAGTAGCAGAATCTTATTGAAACTACCCATATGATTTCTCTTCTTCTGTCAGTTCATGATAAAATGGGGTCAAATGTCATTTTGGTACCTCTCTGCATTTACAGTCTGCTCATAGAATATTGAACCCATTATGCCTCTAGCACTAACAGCATACCAATTCATTTCATTCATTCGTCCGATATGACACAATTTTGGAGGACGTTAATTAGAGAAAAAAATCCAACTCTGCAATTATAATAATGAGGGGTTTCTTGAATGTGATGTGGGTTTTCAGAGGTCCAGTAGCAACTGTTATGAGTAGGGTTAGGATGTTTATGACCTAAAAAACTGGAAAATATGACTGCAAATATGCCCTTAAATATAACTAAATATGACCAAAAAATCCTAAAATATGACCTGAAAAGAACCAATTTTCTTAAAATATTCTTAATTCAAAACATTCAATGACACCAAATTATTACATTTTCTGCATGAATTCAATCAGCCAATCACATATTAATAGTGTCACCGCGCCCGCCACATCTAATTGCCGACAACAGCAGTGTCACCCATCGCATTATTGTCGGCACTACGGCAAAGGAGCCGAAGGAAAGAGACAGAGAATGGCCGCATTGTTGGGGCGCTTGCCGAAAGAGAGAAAAGGATAGAGGCTTCTGGAGTCTTCTACTTTGTATCTCGCCGCAATAACTGAACGTTCCTGAAGCTTCCAGAATAGTGCCTGGGAGATATAAATAGCGGTAAAGTGCGACAGAAGGGAGTGAGACGTATGTGAAGCGTTGAGTAGTCATGCCGACGGAGAAGGGACAGTTCTTTGTGTTACGAGTTCGGAGCCGTGCTGTTGGAGAATCGAAAAAGACTTTCTTGCTGTTGCTACGAGTGTACAAAGTTACTGTTTACGGAAATAAAAGTGTTTCTTTATCTCGACTACATCTGTCTTCTTTACTTCACAACCTACCAAAAAGTCACAATAATATTAAAGATGATTTACAGTTTTATCTGTAATATACATACTTCTAAAATTAAAGAATTTGCTTCTGTGTGCTTGTTTGACCGGCTCCAAACAATATTTTGTGGACTATGCACTTCCTTATAAAATATGAATATTTGCGTTAATTATAAAATTAAGTTACCTATTAATTAGGGGATAAATGTTAAATGAATGAATGAAGTATCTAAATATTACGTACGGGTTTTCAGTTTCCATTTTTGTCTGCATTGCAGTATATAACCACGTGCATTTTCAGATTCTCGAATGGGAATCTTCTCCTGTTGCTACTTAAGATTGTCTTAAACCTTGAGAAGCTCCTTTCGACGTCACAGGTGCATATTTAAAAAAGGTCAAGTCATTGCAATTTAGCTTTGGTTCATCTCCCATAACAGCATCACCGCCACTTAGAGTATGCATTTTGCACAGTGTTATGTATCCCACATTTCCATTCAACACGTTACAAAGTTTGTTCTTTTCAGCAACCCCAACACTTCCTTTTGCATGTGCTAGCTCACTTCCTACACCTTTAACTTGCTGCAATCTTTCATACAGTTCCAAACCAACTGTCCCTAGATGAGAAATTGCTCTTGTGATGGCTCCATAACTTGACTTGATGTATGCCAAATTTCCCTTCAAGCTGTTGGAGGACAACTCTTGGACAATTTTAATGGAAGATGCCTCCCGATTGTCAAATTCATTGATAATTTCCTCAATAACTTCCTAATTTTCACAGCAATATTCAGTTATACTAAGCCATGTACCCCATCTTGTCAGTATTGGCTGGGGGGGGGGGGGGGGCGAAGTGGAAGTCAAGGTCTGTATTTTTGAAATTTTGTCAGTGTCTTTGGAGATTTTAGACATTTTTTTTCACATTTGATACCAATTTATAAACATCATGAAAATGCTCTCTTACTTCCTCTGCAACTCTGTGCAAACCATGAGCAAGGCGTGTTAAATGCACCATTCTTGGATAAAGCATTTTAAGGCCTTTGCCAGCTTTCACCACATTTGGCGCAGCATCACTGACAAACAGTAGAACTTGTTCCCGTTTTACTTCACCATCCCACAGCAGCTTCATAGAGTCGTCAAAAAGTACAGCAATTGTAGAATGGTTTGCTGCTTCAAGCGCTTCACAATCGAGTAAAAATATATCACCAGGGCGATCAGGAAATATTGTGCCAACAATAACATTAGCAACATATTTCCCACAAGCATCTGTAGTTTCATCTATTGAAACCCAAATTCTATTGTTGCCTACAATGTTTCTGATTTTTTGCACCATACTGTCATAACACATAGTGTTATTTTTCTCAGTGCAGATTAGTTTGGAACTGTACTTGTTTATTTTTCCATATATTTTATCAACTGTCTGTTTTTAACCTTATTTAGAGGGATGATGGCAGACAGCATCATCTCACACAGGTCCTTCAAGAAATCTGACACTTTCCTTGATGTCTAAGAGGCCGTTGCATCGTACAAAAGTCTCTTTCTCGTTTCTTGAACTGATTGTCTGTTTCTGCTGTTCACATGTTTGACTGTGTCACAATGCTGCTGAACATTTAATCGATTTGCAGACATCACTTTCACTTCACATGCTTTGCAGTAAAGAATTTTCCCATCAGTGCTGAAATGTTTTTCTCCAAACTCTATAACAAAACCTTTTAGTTTTACACTTTCAGAACATTTAACTTTCGGCATGTTAATACCTTCAGATATGACTTCAAATGTGAACTGAAATGAAAATGTTCTAAAAACAACAAGAAGAGAGGGGAAAGGATAAGCCGGCATTGTTATCTTAGTATGTGCATGGTACCTGCACTGTTATTGTAACTTCATGAAATTCCAGTTACAGTGAAACCAAATTATTAGGGACTCTTTTTCCAAAAAATGTTAACTTGACCATTCAGTGCATCTATTGCATAATTGTATTCTTTTTGAATTCATAAGTGAGATATGATGAAATATGACAGATATCAAAATTGACCAAAACCATAAAAATCATCGAATTCATAAGCAAAATATGACATATGATAAAAATATGACCAAAACCATAAAAATGACAAAAATATGACTTAATATGCAAAATAAAAACTGTCTAATTAGGATTAAAAATGTGAAATTCGTGCTTAATTTGTGTTTACACTGAGAATGGGTGTAAGGACAAAAATATGACATGTCATAAACATCCTAACCCTAGTTATGAGTGTTGACATGACCAGTTAGGTGGAACCATTCCTTGTCAGAAAAGAAAGATAAATTAAACCAACATTCACTGAAGGAGGAAACCATTCACAATAATACATTTGAACCCTTATACGGTTTTACTTTTAAGAATTCAGTTTCTCTTTGTGCAGAAGACTGAAATTCCCACCTGTTGTGCTAAATTTTGGGATGGATTTGGTTGGTGCACGTTCAAAACATGCACCTATTTCGTCTAACTTTTCCTCTGTTAAAACTGTACTTTTACACTCATGTTTTGTTTGCCACAGAACCAGTGGTTTCAAATTTGTTCCCAATCTCATGAATTGTAAGGAAGGAGACACTTCACCAAGGAATGTTTAAATATGCGCTGTGCGAACAGGACTTGGTGATTCCCATTTATAATAACTTTTACACATGAAAGATATAAGGTAAGAGTGTTATACATGCTTTACGTGAAAGTTTATGCAGGACCAAAACCGGCTGTGGCACACCCAGTCATGCACAGATGAAATAACGAGTGCCTGTTAGGTTTTAAATGAAGAACCCTAATGTAATACAGATAAGGTAGGTACATTTGTTCATTTTTTTTTAAAGTAGGTTAAGGGAATAGCTGCTGGTTTCCAGTTGAAATAGTTGCTGGCTTCAAGTAGCTGAGATAGACGTAGGAAATATTATTAGATTTAATTATACTGGTTTCATTTTGTTTTTGTTTTTAGTAGGTTAAATTGTGTTGTTTTTGAGCATAAATAAATAATTCATGAATTCATTCAGGTATACAAGTCTGAATATTTGATGACCAAAGTAATAATGTTGTTGCTCTGATGCTCTAATGTGTAATCTTAATATTTAAGTAAAAAGAGGGTGATGATGTTCTCTATTAGTGTAAACTAGTATACTGACTTCCGTTGGACATGTAGAACCATTTGATGAAAATGACAGGAAGGTGGGTACCTAACTCGTTTTTGTGATAAGCACACACAGAACTCATGCCAAGAGGCAAGCTGCTGCTTCTTCCATAATCCCTGATGTACCGCGCAGCTGCTGCATCCCCCAACTCTGCCCAGGTGCCATGAATGGGGTGCAGAACTGGAGGGTGGTACATGGTCAGTGGTCGCTACTTCTTTATTAAGTAGCTCTTCAGCAGGCCCCACAGGGACCTAATGAGGCTGAGTGCACTCCATGCCAGACCTCCCAGTAGGGGGGAAAATCCCCATTCTGGTACCAGAGATTGAACCTGGGTCCTCCATGCCAGAGGCAGGTGTGCTACCACTGCGTTACAGAAGCAGTCTGTTTGTACCACAGGGATGTGTTTTTCTTTATACTGTGTCAATGCTTCTGCCATCATCTCTCCAACTTTCATTTTGCTGCTGCACTGTGACTTTGCCTCACTTCTGCCACCAGATATGTGGCAGTACTTTGCACAATTCAACATGGCAGCAAGAGCATTTGCATTTATGATGCACTTTCATCAGTGGCAGATGATTTTATTTATTCAAAGCTTACACTTATTACTGCAATATGATCAAAAGTTCACTGCTAGTCACCTAACCTTGGCTGTACACCATTTAATAACACCATAAGCACTTTCATTTATCTCAAATATCACTCATCTTTGAGAGGTAGAACTGGAACTTAAAAATTCAATGCCACAACTTTTAAGTTCCAGTTCTACCTCTCAAACTTTCCCCACACACGGCTTGTGTGTTTAAAAATACCAACAGTAAGTTTGTTGGGATAAATAAAAAATAATAATCACTCATCTTATTTTTACACCATTATCATAATTATTTGTTAACTGCAAATCAAGGATTTCTTAAGTGCTAGGTACAAATCCTCCCTACAATAAGAACTATTTATGATGTTGGGTTGGTCTATTATAGTTGTTTTTGTTTTTTCTTTATTTGCAGTTATTGAGGTTACAACTAGAGAAAGTTACATTCATTTGGCACAGAGCAATGTGATGAGGACAGATGTACAACTTTGTTGAAGGTAAGTTATTGTGTGTGTGTGTACCTATGTAGATTTAAGACATATCTTGTTGTAAACTGTATGCTATGAATTCATGCATACAGATTGAGTTATGCAGGGAGGGAGAGTGAAAGGCAGGGGAGGTGCATGTCAACTGGCCTTCCTGTACTCTATCCAGCCTTAGATCCTCACCTTGTATCCCTCTGTGGTAACCTCGTGTTCATATCACCTGGGACTAACACAAATAAACAAATGCCATGTGGACACTGTTCTTATTAGTAGTATTTACTATTTTATATTAATCAAACGTTTAAAACTATGATTATCATGTATCTTGAAAACTCACAGATCATCTCCAATATTTAAGGTACTATATTTTGTGGTGTGCTTTGGTTTCACACATATCGTGGATTAGTTGATGGCATGTGTTTACATCAAGTTGGAATATAAGAGTGGAGCAATTGTAGATAAAATTCGCATTACTCATTTTGCATAAGATGCTCCTGTTACTACCACTGCTGCTGCTACTACTACTACTAACTACTACTACTACTACTACTACTACTAAAATAATAATACTTATAATAATAACAATAATTCTTTATTGTCTATAGACTTGTATACAAGTTTCAGACACTGTCAAAAATTAATATTTACAATCAGTCAACATTTTTACACCAAATATTTACTTTCTCTACTATGTATAGTAGGTAGAGGAAGTATTGTATTCTACTCAAAAATTTGATGTCAAGATTTCACCAGAAATATGTTTTGAGGCCCCCTAAATCCATAAAAAACACTTTTAGAAAAACGTTCATGTATGCGTGTGTGTGTGTGTGTGTTTGTAAACAGCATAACTCAAAAATGAAAAGTCAATTAAAAAGCAAATTTGGTATTTAAATTTTATATCTTTCAAGAATGCAGCATGAAGATTTCAAGAAGATTCCTGTACCCTAAATTACCTTTTACATGGAAAATTTTTCAAACATTTTGTTTTTTTTTAAAATGGTCATAATGACTGGTTAAAATAGCATATGTTTAAGATATTTTTATGGCAAATGAAATGTGTATTTTGAATTTTATGGCTATAGCCCACATAGTTCTGTTTACTCTTAATGACTTTTGCATAACTGGTAAACTGTAAGATATAGACCAAATCTTACTATACAAAAAATGTAGATCTTGCTAAACTACACATTTTAGGTCCAAATTAATTTTTGGGGGGAGTGAACCATTTTGGAGATATTCAGTGTTATTTGTGGGAGTTTTGGAATACTAAAACTTTCATGAAGTGGAAGATCGTTATTCATTTTTTTATATATTAGCCATGCTAGGAGAACAGAATTTGAAAACTTTAAAAGATTTAACTATCGTTCGAGGCATTCCCATATTCCCCTTGCACTTACAAGGAAATAATAATAATATGAATCATGCACAATGTGCAAAGAATATTGTTCTTAGTCTCTACAAAATTGCACCAATGACTCTGTTGTCATCTTACAGTGTAACACATGATATTTCTCACACTGGTTGTTGCATCTTATACACAGGTAATCTGGGTTGGGTTTGTGGAATCTCTGGGTGCTGCTTAGCTTGTGGAATCCATGCACAGAGAGTCTTGTCACTGTATGGCATAGTTCGTATCCTCCCTGTGTCCATTCACAGCTTGTCACAGTGTCAGTAGCATAGAATTCGTCCCATATTTTGCATTTCTTCTCATGTAGTTCATGTAGCAGGCCCTGATAGGCTGGAGTTGTTGACAGTAGGAGCCTAACTTGCAGGTCTTCTGTGTAGAAAGGTTCTCTGGCTAGCTCATATACAAGTCGTGAGGATGTGTATTTGGAGAGACAAAACACTCTTTTTAAGTATGTGGCCTTTAACTTCTCTATTTTCTCCAGACTTTTCTTCTGTAGATGTTCCCATATGTTTTCTAGCCCATATGTTGCAACAGGGTCAATTTTGAGTTCAAACAGTTGTAAGGCGGTTTCCAAGGAGAGTTTGCCTATTGACTTTATGTTGCTTATGGCTCTTATAGCAATGTTTACTCTGTCATTTATATGACATGTGATTAGGTTTCCTTGTGTCTGGAGAGTATCTCCTAGGCACGTGAAGTTGGTGACTGATTTTAGTGGTGTTTCCCCCACGTAGAAGATGCTGCATTTACCCTCTCTTAAGGTCATGGAGATAGTTTTCTCTGCATTCAGTGTTAGTTCATTCTCCTTTGCCCAGTCCACTAATTGGTTGAAAGCTTTTTGTAGGTCATCCTCTGAGGTTGAGGTCAGTGCCATGTCATCTGCAACTTACAAGAAAATAAGTAAAAGATATTTTTTGCAAATGTTTATCTCAACAAATATGAAGACAGAGCAATAAGAGTTTGTAAGAATGGTTAGTTCAAGAGTAGAGAAAGTCATATGAGTGCAACACATATATTTTTTAAAATAAGTTTTAAAGTTAGATTTCCTTACAGTTTTGACCTCTAGAGGTAGTTATATAAAATTGTTCCTATTACATTTATATCCTTAAATACATTTTGTTTATTACACTATACTGCTGGTCAAAATTTTTTGGACACTAAGCTGTTCTTAAGAAAATGAAGGAACAATTAATAACAATTAACAAAATTAGTCAAAACAATTTATTTTTAGATGACAGAGCATGTATACATTCCGACAAAAGCTGACCTGAGTTAATTTCACCATGAAAGATGTCTTTCTATCCCAAACTTCTTTACTGTCAAAAAATCCACCCTTTGTGTTAATCACTTTCTTCACAATTCTGGGCATTCTCCTAACAAGTTTTTCACACATACTTTCCTCCATAGCACTCCAGGAAGTCTGAAGGATTTCCCATAACCTATTTATAGATGCAGGCACACTTTTTGACCTTTCCTATTAAGTTCCTCCCACAGAAGTTCAATTGGATTCAGGTCTTGCGATTGTGGTGGTCATTCCGCCACCATCAACTCTCCTTTCTCCTCTTTCTTCTGTAGGTAGTTCTTACATAATTTGGAAGTGTGTTTTGGATCATTGTCCTGCTGCAAGATGAAACCTGGACCAATTAGATGCATTCCTGATGGAAGAGCATATCTGCTCAAAATTGAATGACAGCCATGTTTGTTCAAGTTTCCTTTAATTTTGTAGAGCTGGCCTGTTCCATGGAATAAAAAACATCCCCAGACCATTACAGAGCCCCCACCATGTTTCACTGCCAGTTTTTTGCAGTCAGGATGCGTCTTCTCAGCAGAAGAACAACAAACACACATAGTGTTTATTATTTATTTATGCCAACAAACTTACTGTTGGTGTTTTTAAACACACAAGCCATGTGAATTTTTAAGTTCCAGTTCTACCTCTCACACATAGTGTTGTTGCCCCAAAACTTCAAATTTGGATTTGTGTGTTCAAGGAACCGATTTCCAGTCTTCAATTTTCAGCTTTTGTGTTCTTTTGCACATACCTACCTCTTACGTTTGTTAATGGGTCTAAGAAATGGTTTCCTCACTGCTACTCTACCCCATAAATTAGCTGATATCAATTGCCCCTTCACAATCCTGACAGATTTCCTGACTATAACTAGCATTAAAATCAGACTGAATTTCTGGGCTGTCAAGCTTCTATTTCTTTTACTTCTCAAAACTATTGACTGGTTTTGTGATCTAGAAGTGCATCTTAGTCTTCCACTTTGTTTCCTGTCCTCATTAGAACCAGAAAATTTTAGCCTGAGAATTGCATAGTCAATAGTAGACCTGATAATTTTAGTCTTTATGAAATTTTGTCAACACTGTACCCTTCTCCATGAAGTATGTTGATTGCTGAATGGTTTTCCAAACAGAGAGATGATCCTCAGATCATTTCCTAAAATAATTCATAAAAGTATTTCTATTTTAAAGCATTTTCTCTCATAATATATACTTAAAAGAGTAAAAAATATTGTGTAAGCTTTCACGGCCGGTGTCATAAAATACAGAATGATTATCAGGGTTTGTGGGCCATGGTCTAGTGGAAAATCTCCTTCCAGACGTTTTGTTCGAAGCTGCGTCGAACATCCTCAATGGTGTGACTGTAGTACTCTGCTACTCTCGGCGACGACTGATGTGGAGCCATTAACATCGGAGGATGTTAATATAAACAAATACCACACACAGTTATATTTCCTCATAACGTTTTCTTCTTTCCCCAATTACCCTCCCCTTATGTAGGACTTACACCCCCTAGGACTTACAAGCCAGTACCTAGGGTTAGACACCTGTTGCAGAGCAGAGGGACCTCTGGACCAGAGTGAAGACTTGGAAGCAGGTGGTCAGCCAAGCACCAGGTATAATAGTCAGGAAGAGGATGATATAAAATGCAGGCAAAATGGATGGTTGGAAGGGTGATAATGGAACAATTGGTGGAATGAATGGCAGGGGAAACTGGAGAACCAGGAGAAAACCCATCCAGACACTGCTTCGTCCTCCACGAATACCACATGCGGGTTCCACCTAGGTGGTAGGCAAGCGGTCTAACCACTCAGCAACAGCACCGCCATTATACTTCCAGACTCAGGGAAGGATGAGGAATAATCTTGGCTGGAGAAAAATTCCTACCCCCTGCCAGGAATCGAACCCAGGACCCCTTGTACAGCAGGCAGGTGCTCTACCAACTGCACTACGGCGCCAGCCCAATCCTCATAACAAGGGTCCTTAGTTATACTTGTTGATGATATAACCACAGAATATCTACAAATATATTACCTTATATCCAGTGTCCAAAAGCTTTCGACTGGCAGTGCATATCTGTGGTAATTTATGCTACTTCTTGTACTTTACCCATGAATATCACTGTTGTTTGTTAGATTATTTTGTGTATGTAGTGCAGTCCTCTATACAGATAAAGAATACATTGTAAACATTTTGTGTTCCTTAAATGCATTCCTACAAGATTCCCTAAATTTTAAATTACTAATACTTCTGATGCATTTCTTCTGTAAACCCATCAACTTATCCATATGTACTTTGGCTGCACTTTACCCACACCTCAATCTCATAATGTAGGCGTGGATAGATTACACCATAATAAATCATTTTTAATTCTTTGCTACCTTAATGACCGGCAGCTAAGTTGGCAGGTGAGATAGGATATACAGTGGCATTTAATGATGACGTCAAGCATGTCCACCAATGGGATTCAGTACATTGTTGACTATTGTACAGAGAATGCTGTGTTCACCTATTCAGCATTAAAATGCCTTTTAATAGTGTAGTGATAGATTGTGCATTGCAATTAACATATAAATACATAGTACTTAATGTATGTGATGGAAGGAAACAAAAAGAAGCAGCCGGTTTTACACAAACAAGGAGGGACATAATACATAAAGCGCATTCCTTCTTTAAGAGAAAGGCATCTGCCGGCAGGCCATTATGCAGCATTGCCAAATGTGGGGGTTGCACAGCTGAGGCTTACGCCGTAGGTCTCAGAACGGTGCACGGAATTGTTCGTAAGGTTAGGTTATAAGAACAAGCTTCTGGTATTTAATTCCCTTGGAAAATCATTGTCAGATAATATCATAAATGTTGTAGTTTCGTGATATTGTCCATTTTCATCAGAAAGAGTGTTTTGTTATTGAATATAAAATGTTTAAATTGGCAGTGCAATGATATTTAAAGAAAGTCAATATCAACAGAGTAATAAACAGAAAAACACAATATAATTGCACAAGGATGCATTAAACAATTTACAGAAAATGAATGTGCAACTATTTTTAAACAATGTAAGATAAAGTGCATTATGTAACTCTCTGTGCTATTTTCTAGATGAATGAATCTATTGCTACCTATCATTTGCTATTTTATAGGAATGAATGTTGTCTTTTTAATCCCTTGTCTCTTAGGTTTATTTTGTTATACGATTTTCACATTCACATGTGTCAATGAAATGTATGTTTACTGTAATAAACTAAAAACAAATGAGGTTTAAGGTGCAAGTAATATAATGAATGTGCTTTATACATACGTGCACTATAATGCTTTCCATTAGGGTACACAAAATTACGGATATAATAGTGTCTTTCACCCATTTCCTTTAATTGCTGAAGGGAATTTTGCTCTGGGGCGAGAAACTTGCTACACATGCCACAATATATGCAGCTATACTAGCTCTTTCTCTGTGTTCTTTGCGAGGAACCACAGAGTTAGGTGCCAGTCAATATATGTTTAAAAGATCTGATGTGTTGCACTCACATTACTTTCTCTACTCTTGTACTAACTATTCTTACAAACTCTTGTTCTTTTATCTTCTTTGTGTTAGTTGAGATAAACATTTGCAGAAATTATCTTTTTGTTTATTTCCTTGTAGGTGCAAGGAGAATATTAGAATACAGTAGGCTTTGTGCGAGAACGAAAAGATTCCACTCTCTTTGCACACTTAACATAAAAAAATGAACAGCGATGATCCATTTCACGAAAGTTTTTAAGTTTTCTGAAACTCACACACACAGCAAGGAATATATCCAAAATGGTTCACCCTACAAGAAAATTCATTCAGACATAAATTGTGTATTTTAGTGAGATCTACATTTTTTGTATATTAAGAATTTGTCTATCTCTAACGGTTTACTAGTTATACAAAAGTTGTCCAGACTAAATACGACTACAGGGGCTATAGCCAGAAAATTCAAGATATACATTTCATTTGTCCTCAAAATATCTCAAACATATGACATTTTAATCACAATTGCTACAGCCATTTTCAAGAAAATAAAAATTTTTGGAAAATTGTCCTCCATGTAAAGGGCAGTTTAGTGTGGGGCTATTTTCTTCAAAATCTTTGTGTCGTATCCTTGAAAGACATTAAACTTAAATACCAACTTTGGTTTTGAGACAGAATATTAGAAGACCCCAAAAGAAAATCGTTTATGTGAATATTTGTTAAAAGTGTAATTTGTTTTTTGATATTGGTATGAGTTGGTTAAGTGGCGAAAACGTGTTAATAATGTTCATTGTTACGAACAACTAAGTTTGCCCAAAGATGTCATAAATCTTTCCATATTTGATTTTAATATATATGTATAAATATTAGAATTATATGTGTTCCATAATAAAAGTAAGGGGGGATGGTTAGGGATTGCTTCCCTAACAAGAAAGAACTATTTGATGGACGCATACGCGGATGTATACGAAAAAGGCGGTGTCACGTAAGGACGCCATAATCAGCCCATTCGCGTGTGTATAATCGAGGTGAAAGGACATATTTAGGTAGTGTGAACATAGAACTTTCACCAGACTTTCATCAGGCATAAGTTCCACTAAATGAAAAAGTGGAAAGGTTTTAAATAATTTAGAACGGTGCTAAGAGGAATTATTTAATGTAAAATATCGAAAAAGTGTTAATAAAATAATACATTGTGGTGAAGAAACATTGTGTGATTTTTCATTCCATCCGTTACTACGCCCTGGGATTACAAAGATCTCAATAGCTCAAAGACACAACGTCATTAAAAATTACAAAAACTGCACCAGTTTTTAACTGACTTCGTTTTTGAGTTATGCTGTCCACAGACACACAGATTGACAGACACACACAGACCTTTTTCTAAAAATGCTCTTTTTGGATTCAGGAGGTTTCAAAACATATATTTCCAGTGAAATCTCGACATCAAATTTTTGGTTGGAATGCAATACTTCCCCTACTTACCAGTAGAGAAAGCAAAAAAATCTTAAAAGATAATGGATTTGCTAATTTTGGTAGGTATAGCATCTATGTGTTGTGTCCATGTCAGCCCACTGTCAATCCATATTCCTAAGAAATTATGCACATATATGTTATCACAATTTGTATTCTCAATTACAAGTTTTTGTTTCAATTGTTCTCTTTTTAAGAGATCATACTTCATAAATTTTGTTTTATCCACACCGCATATGAGATTATTTGCTCTAAAGTAGTTTAGTATTTCATTGGTACCCAAAACAATTGTTTTCATTAAAGATACATTATAAGCCTCCCAAAAATTTACTCTAGTGTCATCCGCATACAATATTATAATGGAATTTTTTGTATGATTATCATTAACACATAATAGAAACATTAAGGGACCCAAAAGTGATCCTTGAGGTACCTATTCCCTATCTTATTATTTGTGACTTTAGCTTTGACAAGCACTTATCATGTTTAACATGAATTTCAGTTATCTGTTTTCTACTTAACAAGTAAGATTATTTTGAAATTAATATGTTATATTTAAAAAAATAATGCACAAAATGAGTTAATGTTCATGTTCTTATTTCATGTTAATCATAATAATATAGGATTAAATATATACATTAACAGTATAAGTATGCTTATTTGTTAATTTAAAATTAAAACATGGTGTTAGAGCATACTAAAATTGTGTATTTTTGCACAGGTTTGGGCTTGGAGGAGAATGTCTGAATTTCTACTCTGGATGATAAAAGTACCACAGAGAATCTGAAAACAACTGAATTATCTAACATATTAAACATGTTCTCTACAGGTTACAAAAGAGACTGCTATATTGATCAAATAAGTACTAAAGCATTAGACGTTCTTTCTAGGCAAACTGAAGCAGATCCTACTACTTATAATGAGAGCAGTGAAAATACATTAAATAATGCACAAGCATCCATATGCAAAAGTGCTTTAGAGGATCTTAAATATAATGAAGTTAAAAACATTGATCAAACATCCTTGCCAAACGAAGACCAGAATGACAGTGAAATTACAGAGCGAATCCCTAGCCTTGAAGAAATAAAATACTCTGACGTGAATTATAATACTCATACTCAGGTAATACATTTGCTAGAAAGCTCTAGCCATCAACAAAAAAATGAAAGAAGTAGGCTAAACAATATATATTCTGAAAATATACATAAAAATGAAAGTTACAAGAAAAACAGTTTGGTTCAAAAGACAGCTGAAATTGGAGTGAGGCACTGCAGTTCTCAAGAAGCTGCAACAAAGAAGAAGAATTTTGGGGAAAAGATGTTTAATGTAACACAGCAAATAAAACAAGAAGCTGAAACAGAAGAAATGATTGCCTCTGGTGTGATAGAAGACATACAGTGTCCTCAAATTGCAGAAGCAAATACGTTAATGTATCAGCAAGACTTTTCAGCTAACCATTCTTCTTCTTCTTCTTCAGAAACCCATGACCATTTGCATCATTCATCAGATACCAAAGACAAACACATATTTGTTGACATTACAGTGAGTGAATCCAAAGTTAGGAATAAGAAATTCATATCAAAGTCTCATTTGCGTCAGAATATTAAAAGTTTAAAAAATTTATCTTCTCCAGATGAAAAATCAGATGCAGATGAAAAATGTCCTGAAAACAGATCCATTAGTAGTTCATTTGATGATTGCAAATTCAAGACAGAAATTGGAGTGTTAGCTGAGTCAGCCTGTTTAACTAGCAACATTGATTTAATTGATAGTTTAAACTATAAGCCAATGGTTTATTCTGGAGAAGTTTCTAAAGCTCCTTTTGTTGCCATAAACAATGCTCTATCAAACTATTTAGAACTATCAAAACAAGATAATGTATTGAAATCAAAATCTCTAGAAAACATTCCAGCTAGTTTAGGGGTTAAAAAAAAACAAAATGACATTAAAACATTCAAGATGGTAGCAAAGTATGTAAGTATATCTGGAATGTCTCCTGTGGCATCCAGTGGGATATACAGTACTGCTAAAATTTGTGATAAGAAAGCACAGACTCTAGGTAGTTCTTCACTTAGAAGTACTCCTCTGATACTGCCACCTATGAACTCGTCAGTGGGAAACACTAAAGTTACAAAATCGATCACTGCTACACAGTCATCATCCTTGGAGCTGGCCCTTCCTGAAAGTAGTATAACTTCACTTTCAGTATTGTCATCATTGCCTGAACTTAATATTTCAAACACATCACAGTCAACCACAGCCAGTGCTGTTAATATATCTGCCCAAGAAGTGGAAAATAAAGGATCTATACATAATCCTGAAAATCAAAAAGTACTTAACGAAGATATTAGCAGTCATGTTTTTTCTACAAATGCAATAGCCTCCAAGTCATCTACAGAAAATAATAAATTAAATCCTTTGAAGCAGCACTGTGGAAAATACAAACGCACAAAGAAGACCAAGGGAGCTAATAAAACCAGTGTAAACATGAAATATGATGAAATATATATGTGCGGTTATTGTGGAAAACCTGAAAAGTACATGGCTGTTCTGCGAAGACATCTTGAAGTGGAGCATGGATGGATTAATGAAAGAAGTACCCTAAACAATATATATTCTGAAAATATGCATAAAAATGGAAGTTACAAGAAAAAAAGTTTGGTTCAAAAGACAGCTGAAATTGGAGTGAGCCACTGCAGTTCTCAAGAAGCTGCAACAAAGAAGAAGAATTTTGGGGAAAAGATGTTTAATGTAACACAGCAAATAAAACAAGAAGCTGAAACAGAAGAAATGATTGCCTCTGGTATGACAGAAGACATACAGTGTTCTCAAATTGCAGAAGCAAATACGTTAATGTATCAGCAAGACTTTTCAGCTAACCATTCTTCTTCTTCTTCAGAAACCCATGACCATTTGCATCATTCATCAGATACCAAAGACAAACACATATTTGTTGACATTACAGTGAGTGAATCCAAAGTTAGGAATAAGAAATTCATATCAAAGTCTCATTTGCGTCAGAATATTAAAAGTTTAAAAAATTTATCTTCTCCAGATGAAAAATCAGATGCAGATGAAAAATGTCCTGAAAACAGATCCATTAGTAGTTCATTTGATGATTGCAAATTCAAGACAGAAATTGGAGTGTTAGCTGAGTCAGCCTGTTTAACTAGCAACATTGATTTAATTGATAGTTTAAACTATAAGCCAATGGTTTATTCTGGAGAAGTTTCTAAAGCTCCTTTTGTTGCCATAAACAATGCTCTATCAAACTATTTAGAACTATCAAAACAAGATAATGTATTGAAATCAAAATCTCTAGAAAACATTCCAGCTAGTTTAGGGGTTAAAAAAAAACAAAATGACATTAAAACATTCAAGATGGTAGCAAAGTATGTAAGTATATCTGGAATGTCTCCTGTGGCATCCAGTGGGATATACAGTACTGCTAAAATTTGTGATAAGAAAGCACAGACTCTAGGTAGTTCTTCACTTAGAAGTACTCCTCTGATACTGCCACCTATGAACTCGTCAGTGGGAAACACTAAAGTTACAAAATCGATCACTGCTACACAGTCATCATCCTTGGAGCTGGCCCTTCCTGAAAGTAGTATAACTTCACTTTCAGTATTGTCATCATTGCCTGAACTTAATATTTCAAACACATCACAGTCAACCACAGCCAGTGCTGTTAATATATCTGCCCAAGAAGTGGAAAATAAAGGATCTATACATAATCCTGAAAATCAAAAAGTACTTAACGAAGATATTAGCAGTCATGTTTTTTCTACAAATGCAATAGCCTCCAAGTCATCTACAGAAAATAATAAATTAAATCCTTTGTTAGATAGTGGTGCTGTATGGACTGAAGGTGCAATGGTCCGTAATAAGCGCAAGCAGCAGATGGTTAAAGCTCATTCAAATACCAATGATGGGAATGAAATTAAGTGTACAGAAAGGCTCAGTGATCATGACATCAAGAGCAGCATTGTTGAAATAGAACAAAAATATGGGAAGATAGCAAAAGTAGAACAGAAGAAGAGGAAAACAACAAAAGTAGAACAAAACAGTAAGAAAACAGCAAAAGCTTCATGGAATAGAAGAACAAGCAATCAGCAGAACTGTAGAACTATAAAAAGCAAAGATTCAATTTTTCCTGATGACTCAGCAAATAAGTTAGATATTTTAAATAAAACAACCAATCCCTATTTAAGAATTGATCATAGAATGATAGATAATCTAAAGCCTAAGCATATACATAATGAAAGTAAGAGTAAACTTACAGAAAGCTACATAATTCAGCAAGATCTCTCAGGGAAGTTAGTGTATTCTGACAGCACATCACAAGAGATTATCAGTAGCCCTTCACAGATATCTGTTGAATCAGATAAAAGGCTACAAGAAGCAACTTTTATGCCAAATGAAGTTAATAATGTTGACAGCAATTTGTATCCATCAGTTTCTAACTTTCCATCCACTGTAAATGATCATTATTTAACTAAAGATACACAAAGGTACGCTCCACATATTGACACAACATCCAGCTTTGACCCTAGATACTTTTCTGCAGAACATGACTGGTTAAGGAAAGTCTGTTATTACAGGGCAGTACGGTTCAACAATTTTGCTACTAACAGTGAGACTTCGCCACTTCAGGGAAGAGTTTCAACAAGTTTTAATGGTGAGAAACATAAAGCACAAGATTTATGCTCAAGCACAGTGCAACAAGAAGTACCAACTTCTCAAATTACTAATCCTTTATCGAACGGAGGCATTAATATGTTCTTAGAGGATCAAAAATGTGGTAATTATAACACTGAATTTAATACTGATAAGTTTATTCAGAAAACTTATTCAAATGCACCAGAAAATGAAAATAAATGGCACAACATATCAAAAGAATGGGAATATATGCATCAACAACTCAACAAAGTATCTCAAAATTATGATAGCAATGTTAGTATGAGCTTGAGTAAAAATAATCACAGTGCAAATTGGCAGAGCAATAATAAGTGTCAAAATGAGATTGGTCCAAATATTCAAAACTGGATCAACAATGTTAATATAATTTCGGGTAAAAATAAACACAACACACTTTGGCAGACCAATAATAACTGTCTAAATGAGATTGGTCCAAATATTCAAAACTGGGTTATCAGTAGAGAAGAAGACAATTTACTTAACTCTGGAAGGAACTTCCACGACACTGTTACTGAACCACACACTTCTATGGAACAAGTGGAAGCCATGCAAAAAGACACTCAAAATAATGAAAATAAAATCATTGCCCCAATAAACAAACAAGAAAAGACAAATAAGCAACACTGTGGAAAACGCAAACACACAAAGAAGACCAAGGGAGCTAATAAGACCGCTGTAAAGTTTGAATATGATGAATCATATCTGTGCAATTACTGTGGGAAACTTGAAAAGTACATGGCTGTTCTGCGAAGACATGTTGAAGTGGAGCATGGATGGATTATGCCACCAGAATCAGCAGATCTTTAAATGGTATGGTATTCAAGATTTTGTCTCTGATTAATCTAGCTATTTACTTAAGACAAAGTGAATTTATGTAAATTATTTTCAATTTTTTTTTCAGTTGTTTCTTATTACACTAGTAAACGAGTGACATTTAAATAGTAGCTTAAATCTGTAAACATGCTATGAGACCAGGTTTATAACTCAGGCTTCTGCAGAATCGATAAGGTATATGTCAATTTTGTCTGCTTAGACATTAAGTGGTATTAATGTAAAAGGTAAAGGTACATATAGTGCAGAGGGACCCTGAAACTGGGACAGAGCACCACATATAGGCCAAGTCCTTTGTGTTTCAAATGTGACTTCTGATAGGGAGGGATGAAGGAGAGACCTGAAAGTTAGCCAGATCCAGGAGACGACATGCCCAAGTGTAGACAGGATCCCTGACTTTTCCAAACTGAATGCATCCTCCATTGTTCAAGCTCCAAACACTCCAGGGGTCTCCTTAAGGAAAGCCTGCACGGCAAGCACCTGAGGATGGGTCTGCATGCCAAACACAATCGCCAGGTCCTTCAATCCTGAAACAGATGATGCAGGAAATTATGTACAGGAAAGTCATGGTAAAAGAGGAATCACTCCAGCATTCACCTACTGACCAGGAAGACTACAAAACAAGTCTGGTCATCAGTGGGTGGTTACTCCGACCTACCAAATGTGAGACTCACTCGTATAGCCATCTCAATCAGTACTATTTATGTAAGTGGACCATATGTTATAGGAAAGTTAACTCAACATTAATGTTGGGTCATTGGTTTTAGTATAAATGTACACTACCACTCCTACTCAACCTTACTCCAAAAAGATTAAGTTTTTACATTCTCATACCAGCTGATAAAGCACTTGGATTCTTTGCATAGCAGAGTTTAGGATACAACTAGGCACACCTGCAATAAGATGTGATCCCATGATGGGTCTTCAAGAACTGTGTCAAAAGTTAGCATGACAACTATTTAAACAGGTGGTGTATTCGGGAAAAACATTTGTTACTTTGAGTGGCTTGGGATCCGACATCTATAAATATGTGCCTGTTTTGCTATAAATTGGTAAAAAATATTAAAATTGAGTGAAGATGAAATACCATAGCGTAATAGAAATATAAGCATCAAATTTGTTATATAATTGCAAAGATTCTCTTTGCCACACACAAGTATGCTGTAGAACATCTGAGAGTGCCAAAGGAACTTGAAGATTGGTGAAACCAGCCATAGGTACTTGCATAAAGGAAGCTGCAAACCTTTCCTTCTGGAATGTGAGAGTATATTGTTAATACAAACCTGATGAGGTTCTGTATACAATGGCTAAGAGTGCAATTAGACTTTCTGTTTAATTATAAGTTAATTCAATCCTTTTATTTAAATTTTTAATCTTCAAATCAGCAAATGCCATTTTAGAGGTAAGTACTGAAGGTATAGAAGTCAATCCATCTCAAAAGAATGGGAGGACCATCTTTGTGTGAGGGTAGTATGTCTACCCCACATTCCTTGAGTTCCTTGAGGTGTCTTGAGTTTAAATATTTGTTAGGATGAGCTGCCCATATAATATTTTTCTAGATTTCTCCTTATCCTGAAAGGTGAATATCAGGTAACTTTAAGCTCTACAGAGCCCAGGCTCATTTGATCATCATATCATCCAATATGACCTACAATTAAAGGACACAAGGAAAGATTTAAAGTGAACAAATGCTTGCAAGAAGAGCATAGAGCACAGAGTTTAAAGGAGAAGATGACAAAGGAAAATGGCTTCATATTGAAATGCTGAGACCAATGTACAGAATATATGTTGATGCAGTTTTAGCCAGAAATGATGTCACAGTCGTTCAGTGATGTCTGTGGTGTTAGAAGTGTTTGTTCTATCTTAGCACTGGTAGCGTGCAAATGATTTTAAGAACAGAAAATTTATTTCATGATATTTTGGACCTAGGCTGTGTTAATAATGTGTTAAAATCCAGTCTGGTTACTATTCTCTCACTTTACTGTCTTCTAAACTTTTACATACACAGTTTTTTCTTGTTGTTAACACAGTCTATAGTCTTTCATGATATCATAACTAGAACTATTTACTTCTCGCATTCTTCATTTTCTCTGTCTCTCATGCATTAACTCTGACGATACCATCTCTTGACACTTGTTAAATCTTCTTCACAACTACTGTACCACTGACAGTGTGATGGATTCAACTGTAACTCTGCTGTTTCCTTGCCTCCTTATATAGCAGGGATGACATCACATGAACCTTTTGCAAACTCCTTTAAACATGCCGGCGATGATGTGACCAGATCTTTCTTGAAGGCTCTGAGAAAACTCCTTTTGGTTCTGCTTTCAGAATGTTGTTAGTCACATATACATTGTCGTGTGAGGCAGCCTGACCTTGGGCACACCTTTGTTTGCTGGCCTGCTATGTGGTCTGAAGTAGCTTATAGGAGACATGCTTATCGGCAGTTCCCAAGAGTTCAACATAGCCAACATTACACTAAACTGCAGACGACAATACCCCAAAAGGCAGTACTGCCAACGTACATAATAAAAGCATTTCTAGCCTCAATATCACAGGGTTAAACTAAAATGCTTTCAAATGATAATAATGCTTGAACATTATTACAACATAGCACATGATGAACCTACTCACCTTCTGCAAATCTTGTTGTGTAATAACACTTTTGAATAAAATCACTTCCAAATGCTAAATATTGTAATATACCTATATATAATGCACTACTGTGTAGCGAAAACAAAAGTAACAACAGCAACTATAACTACATTGAGGCGATATTTTTTTGAAAAAGCCTCCTGAAGTATTTGAATGTGTGGTTATAGTGGTGGCAGAAAAAGCTCCCTAAAATTGTGAATCGTTATTATAGTGGGCAATTATGTGTGTATTCAATTGTCTTGTTCAACTAAAATCTGGATTGGCGTTGTGTGTGACACGCGAAGTCCGGGTAAAATCAGAATTTAGCGGCATATAACGTCCTGATACACAAATAGTCTTGTATAAAAGTAATTCAAAATCATTCTCCGCAAAAGAGACGTATAATTTATGACGCGGGTCATAAACTAAAAAAATTAGAGAAAATACAAAAGTGCATGGTCCGTGATATTGATATGTGAACCCCGTACATATGAAAAAGGATGCCAATCCATTGTATTGAAGTGTATATTTTTGAGTGAGAGTGAAAATAAACCAGTTCCACAAGGTAAATTTGAACTTTAATTACTCATACTGTATGCTGACTCGTACTATGCACTGGATGCAAGCATTTTACTGGACTACTGATAAAAAATAGTCATTCAGGCTCACCGCTGTGCTAGCCCGGCAAAGAAGAATTGACATCCCCCACACCAAACAGCAAATGGTACCCTCAAATCCCAGTGAGGTAGTCTTCCAACCAGAGTAAAACGTTACAACATATACTGCTCTAAAAGAATTCAAGACAAAATAATACAAACATGAGCAGTGCAATGGTATCCACAGATTAATTATAAACAAACTCTTGTTTTAAAATCTATTGGTTGGTCTCTCTGCAATGTGTTCAAAAACAAGGGTTTCTGTGGCAACATGACAGGTGCAATAACACCAACTATGGCCGTAGCTTTAACATGGTTATATTTTATGAACAGTTTTTATTTATTATTTTATTTATTTGCCCATAGACTTTATGCAATGTTTTGAGCATGGTCAAAATACAATTCTAAGTAGACAAAACAATTTACATTATAAGTAATAATCATTTTCTTATAACGATAACATGAATCGATAAGCAGCAACAAGTTACATTATATGTTGACACTACTAATAATTATAATTCACCTATACCATATAAGCATTTCCTTATTAGATATTCCTTTAATTCTTTATTAAAATTTACTCCTTACTTGGCGTTTATAGTTTGTGGCAACTTATATAATTTCACTCCACTTATAAGTCACATTCACTTGTCCTTTTATTCACATTATTTTATTTTATTCACATTAATCCTATATATATTATTATTATTTTTATGTGTATTATGACTATAATATTGGTTATTACAATTGGTAATATAAACGTTTTTATTTATAATATATAATATTACTTTATATACATTACAGTAAACAGGTTGCTCTTTCTAAAAACACTACACACATGAAGTCCTATTACTTAGCATATAAATAGTTCTTATACAGTTCTTTTGCCAAGATATTTAAATTTTGTGTACTCATACTTCCCCAAACCTCAATTCCATATTGAAAATAATGATATATCACACCATATATTAGTTGGCAGTACAGAGGTATTTTTTAGAGGTGGCATGTGACGTAATGTTGCGCAGTAGTTCATGGTCAAGTCCACTTGTCTATTGCAAGATAAAAGGGGTGTCTGGTTAGTATCTCTTTGACTTCTAACCCACTAGCCAGCAGGCTGCTGGTGGAAACTTATCCCCACCATCGCTTTGCGTGATGTCACTCGCGCACATCCAAGCAAGGTCACGCGCCACCTCTAAAAAATACCTCTGTACTAATGCAACCTAACAGATGGAATATCACCAAATATAACCAGACCATGCCATAATGGGGGAAAAATGTCACAGTTGAGTTTTGAGGTGTCCCAGTAAGCTGTTTCCTGTGTAGCCCTGCCCTTTGTTTTATATATACGAGTGTTTATGAACTACACCGAAATAATTTCAGCAACTGTAGACATGACTAATATAAGCAAGTTGAGATAGACAATGCATGGTCTGCGGCTTAACATAACACAGTTAATTGTGTTAAACCTAATTGGCATCAGATGCTGATAAGTTGGTGTTTAAACAAGGTGGGTGAGATTATTGGATTATAATGTCTTTAAAACTGCTTCCCGAGTATAGAAATATCAAAAGTTAATAGCTCGTTATTGGCGTTCTCAAGATTTAATGCCTCAAAGATATCTCAAATCTTGAACTAATCACCTGCCAGTGTGACACTGAATGATTAACTGCCATCTTGCATCAATAGCCTACTCCAATAGTGTTTGTATAACTGTTTTGGTGGCCTAATCCGTAATGCCGAAAACTGTTGTTCCAGAGGTCATTGGTTTGGTTACTGTCATGTAGTTAATTTGTTTTTCTTTGCCATAAATTACAATAGGAAGAAATGGCGTGATTCGTAATTATGAACGTGAATCAGATTGGCCAGTACAATAAGACTAGTATGTTTTCCGTTCTTCAGGACACTGCAGTTAGTGTGCTGAGGATTGCCTGTTGGACAACATGGAGAACGTGTACAGCGTTTCTGAACTAGCAGATATGCACCTTATTTATGGTGAATCACGATGTAATGGGTTAACTGCTGCAGCATTGTACAGGGAACGGTATCCCGATAGGTACCAACCACATCACTCAACCTTCCAGTCCATCAATAGACGTTTCCGAGAGAGAGGAACCCTCCAGGTCAACAGGGGCAATACAGACGTTGCACAAACTTGATGCATAGTGCAATTCAAGGAGAATGTACTGCGAAGCATTGCAGAAGAGCCATGTACCAGCACATGCGCCATTGCACGCCAACTAGGCACTAACCATGTTAGCATATGGCAAGTCATACATGAAGACCCACTTCACCCATTTCACCCACAGAAGGTGCAAGCACTAAGCCGGAAGACTATGGCCATCAGCTAAAATCTTGAAACTGGGCTTTACTCCAACCTGAATTCTTTTCATCAGTATTGTTCACTGATAAGGCCTTGTTCACCAGGGATGGCCTAGTTCTTAATTCAAGAAACAGCCATGTGTGGGACTATGTGAATCCACATGCTGTCATGGAGAAGAGTCACCAGCAGACTTTTTCAGTCACCATATGGGTTGGAATAATTTCAGGCCATGACATTAGCCCATACCTGCTCCCCCCTCGGTTAAATGGACATGCTTATCTTCATGTGTTACAGAACACATTACCTTTATTTTTAGAAGATGTGCCCCTTCATATTCATTGTTGAATGTGGCTACAATATGACGGAGCTCCGCCCCATTTCACCTTTGCTGTACAAGAGCATTTAAACCATGTTTATGCTGCCCGATGGATCGGAAGGGGAAGTTCAACTGTAACTTGGCTAGCACGCTCTCCCAAGCTCAACCCAATTGATTTCTTTTTCTGGGGTTACCTCAAGTCTCTGGTGTATGAAACACCTATTACATCAGAAGAGCACCTAACTGCCCGAATAATAATAGCATGTGAAGTTATTCGACACACACAAGGAACTTTGGACAGAGTACGACAGTCATTCCTTCACCGCTGTCAACTTTGCATTGGAAACGCAGTTTGCCATTTTGAGCAGTTCCTTTAAACCTGACGTAAGGAGTTGCATTTACTTTTCATTTTATGTAAGTTCGTTCATCCTTTAAACCTCCTCTCATTTAGACATACAGCATGTGAGTGTAATAAGCAGGATTGAACCTTTGTTAGAAGGAATTGTAATTAATTGCACTCACAAGGTGAAATTACTCTGTAAAATGCATTGTACAAGAACTAAAAGCTTAGACAAAATATTAAAACAACCAAACAAACAAAACAAATGAAAAAAAAAAAAGGCAAATAAAGTGAAGGAGACGCGAACTTGTTTACCTTTCACTTGAAAGCTAATGTCATTACCATTGCGCCAGAGGGAGTGCTCTGACCATCTCTTCATTTTCGTGTGTTGTGCACTCAAGTGGTATCATCATTAGCAGTGGCATACTGGCACTTTAGAAACTTATAGTCGTAACTTCCACATTTGAACCAATAGGCCATAAGTCTCCTATCCCAAATTATTTGTTCCAAAGATCTCCAATTGCTCTGAAAATATTTTGGTGTAGTTCATTAACAACCTGTATACATATATATATCAGTTGATATATTGTATTCGGTTTAACTTCTCTCGTGCCTGAGAAAGAGATATGTTGAAAAGAGATGCAGGTGCTCACCCCTGTGTCTCTGTTGTTAAGGGGAAGGTGGGAGAGGTTCAACTCCTCCTGTCCAATCACTGCTGTACTGAAGAAACAACTATCAATGGACTTCTGGCATTTCTGCCTGCAAAACATATTTTCTACACTCAGCCACTAGTTTGTGTGTTGGATGTAACCTTCTATTTTTATAGTCCTCAAGACAAGCTAAACCACCACAACTATATCCTAGATTTTTTCTTTTGTACATAACACTAAAATGGTTCCTTTTAACATAATATACCATATACCGAGAGAGTCAAAAGGTTCTGAACAGGCCTCAATGTTTTGCCTGTCTGCATCCTCGGCATTCATTACCATCAGCCGCTGTCATAGAAAGGTGCAGATGAAACCATACAATACTTTTAAAATTACTTTTAAAGGCTTTACTTACCAACTTTATTAAAGAATATGCTGAAACTGGCCACCATTCTCCATACATTTTTGGCACCTCTTTAGGAAATGATCCACTGCTCACCATATTTCAAGTTGAGAGATGCTGGCAATTTTCAGGAGGATATTTTTTTTAAATTTTCCAGGGTGTGTGGGTTTGTCTTGTACCCTTTATGTTTTAAGTTACCTGAGAGATAGAAATCACAGGAGGTTAGGTCAGGCACCATGGGGGCCACAAATCTCTACTATTAATTCTGTCCTGAAACACACTTTCAATTATTCTCATCAAAAGATTGCTTTATGAGCTGTTGCAGAGCCTTGTTGATAAAAGGCAAGATCATGCTCCATGTTTGTTAATTCTCTAAAAAAGGGTGGGGGGGGGGGGGACAAAATTGTATTCACTTATGTATGGATGCCAACTGCTGACTCAAAAAAAAAAATTGGCCCTATAACTCATTCTCCGCTGATGGCACACCACACACTAATTTTTTCGTTATGAAGGGGTACTTCATGAACAATCTTAGGTTTCTCAGAGCTCTTATAGTGATCTCCATTCATAAAGTTGGTAAGTAAAGCCTTTACAAGTAGTTTAAAAATGTTGTATGGTTTCATCTGTACTTTTCTATGATAGTGGCAGACAGCAAACGAGCGCCAATGATGTGGACAGGCAAAACACCACATAGCCAGTTCAGAATTTTTTGTCTCTCGGTGTATGCTATTATCTCAATTATAGTTGTTTCTATACAGTGTGTAAGGACCATCTGACATTAGAAGTATATTTTGGTAACTGACTTGTGTATTTTTGTATTAACAGGAAGCAAATGTGCTGTGACAGCAAGTGGATGGTCTACTCAGAGGTTCCGAGAAAGTGAATGCTTTATATGCAGCCCTCAGCAGCATATATAACAGCAGAGTGATCGATTTTGTGACTACCCAAAAACTAAACCCTAGTTGTGTGTTGTGTAATAATTTGCATGAAAATGTCAATATTTTCAGCCATAAGTTATAAGATCAACAACATTGTAAGCTCTTTTTGTCTCTGCATTTATTCACTAATTTTTTTAATTAGTTTTCCAGTAATTATTTTCTTCAATGCTATGCATGTAATGACTACTTTTAGTACAGGAGTTTCACAATCTGTGTTAAAATACTTATATATTTTTGGAATAATGTAATGCAAAGTATATAATTCATAAATATAAAATGACTGTATACATTTCATTACATCTTTTTTTTTGGCATATAAGATAGTATTGGTAACATAATTGAGTGGTATTATGCATCAGTATATCAAGTGCCAAAAGTTGATTGTGAGGTAGTAATGGACTTGCAAAAACTTATTATGGAATGTTAAGTGTTATATCAACCAAAATGGAGAACAAAGCAGGAATTTTTATATACTGATACTTTATGCAATTTCTGAGTATATTATGTTTGACAATTTGATGGTTTTTTCATTGTTTCTTTTGCACGTCTTAACAGATAAAAAGGCAATTTTGTCATTCAATAAATTTAAAATAACCTAATGTGTGAGAGTCACATGACTGTTGAAACCTAAAAATATCAGATCCATTCCATACTTATTGACCTATTGATGTGAAAAGTATTTGCATTAATTACAATACAGATTTTTTTACTTGAAGTATGTACTTGCCAGATGTATTCACTTGTTTATATCAAATTAGTTTGTTAGTAATGAATCCCTGTGCGGTTATAATCTTGTACTAATTATTCTTTCAAATGCTTATTTTTCGATCTACTTCATGTTTATTGAGACAAACATTTGCAGGAATTATCTTCTTGATAATTTCCTTTTAGATACAGGGGAATATGGGAATACAGTGCTTTAAGCAATGGTGAAATATTTTAAGAGCTGATCACTATGTAATGACTTTGAAATTCCATTCCCTTTATATGGCCAAGAGATAAAAAAAATGAATAACACATTCCTATTCGAGAAAAGAATGAGTATTTGAAAATTTGGCCCAATACATTGGATTATCTCAAAAATGGTTTGCTCCGCAAAAATTAATTTGATATAAATTATGTACTTTAATTACTCAATATTTTTTGTGTAGTGAGATTTCTTCTCTCTTACAGTTTACCAGTTATGTAAATGTCACCTAGAATGAAGAGAACTTCAGAGTCTATTCCAAGAACATTTAAGATATACACATAATTTATCATGAAAATATATTAAACAAATGGTATTTTAATCAAAATCTGAT
This sequence comes from Tenodera sinensis, assembly GCA_030765045.1. Classification (NCBI taxonomy): domain Eukaryota; kingdom Metazoa; phylum Arthropoda; class Insecta; order Mantodea; family Mantidae; genus Tenodera; species Tenodera sinensis. Next base: position 241,024,856 of record CM060964.1, read on the forward strand.
CCATTTTTGAGAAAAGTAAAATTTTTAAAAATGTCCCATGCAAAAGGTATGTTGGATTGTCATGAAAATCATGTCACATCCTTCAAACATGTTGAACTAAAATATCAAGTTTGAAGTAGTGAGAAACAGTCAGTTAAATACCAAACTTGATATTTAAGTTCAGCATCAAGGATGCAACACACAGATTTTCAAGAAAACCCACCCCCCAGATTATACTTTACATGCAATATTTTACAAAAATGACTCCAACAATTTTGATTAAAATATCATATGTTTAAGACATTTTCATGGTAAATGAAATGTACATCTTGAATTTTGAGGAAATGTCCTCAGGACTCAACTTTATTGTTTGACTTTTGCATAGTTAGTAAACGTAAGAGATAGAAAAAATCTTACTACACAAAAAATATAGATCTTGTTAAAACAATTTATGTCAAATACCTCTCGTGTGTACTGAACCATTTTGTAGATATTTCTTGTTATTTATGTGAATTTTCCAATACATATACAGGGTTCTTCATTTAAAACATAATGGGTGCACAGCATTTTGCCTATGCACCATTGAGTGTGCCACAGCCCACTTTGCTCCTACATAAACTGTGCACGTAAAGCATTATGGAAGATGCTGGAAATCTCGTCCACTAAACAAGCATTGTAGCAGGAAAACATTCTGATTCGCACGATTAACTTGGGCCACTGTAATGTTTCCGATTTCATTTCTAATATTGCATTTTAGTTCTTTCAATGCATAAGGATTTGTCTCGTAAACTTTGTCTTTCAGGTTACACCAAAAGTAAGCATCACACATTGTTAGATTGGGGCAGCGAGAGGGCCATACACCAGTACTAATCACTCTATCTTCAAACACTTCTCTAATTTTATTCATGGACTTCTCTGCTATCTGGGCAGTAGCAGAATCTTGTTCAAACCACCCATATGATTTCTCTTCTATCAGTTCATGATAAAATGGGGTCAAAATGTCATTTTGGTACCTCTCTGTATCTACAGTCTGCTTGTAGAATATTGGACCAATTATGGATCTAGCACTAACAGCACACCAAACTCCAACTCTCCGATCATAAAGAGGGATTTCTTGAACGTGATGTAGACTTTCAGAGGCCCAGTACCAACTGTTATGAGTGTTGACATGACCATTTAGGTGGAACCATGCCTCATCGGAAAAGAAAGAAGCTGTGGATCAATTAAACCATACATAATTCACTGATGAAAGAAACCATTCACAATAATGCATTCGTGATACTGGGTCGCCTTATTTTAAAGCATGGACACTTGTACACTTATATGGTTTTAGTTTTAGACAAATCCTCATATATTGGAAGAACTAAAACAAAATAATAGAAATGAAATCTGAAACATTACAGTGACCCAACTTAATTGTGTGAATCAGAATTTGTTCTCCTGATATAATGCTTGTTTAGCCAAGGTGGACGACATTTCTAGCATCTTCTATAAGGTAATAGTGTTGTACATGCTTTATGTAGGAACAAAGCTGAGTGTGGCACAGTGAACTATTAAAGAGATATTGCTTGTTATATGTATGAATGTTTCAATTGTTATAATTTCCTCAAATGGGAAGTCATTCATTTTTTTTATCTCTTTGACCATGCAAAGAGAATAGAATTTCAATGCCATCACATAGTGACCAGCTTTAATAGATTTGACTATTGCTAGCCTACTGTATTCCCTTGCACCTATAAAACATTACCAATAAGATAATTTCTGCAAATGTTTATCTTGATTAACATAATGGATAGAGGAACAAGTTTGTAAGAACAGTTAGTACAAGAGTAAAGAAAGTCACCTGAGTGCAACACATCAGCTTTTTGCAAATTGTATTCCATTGCTATAAGGAAAAAAAAGATTTTGTTTAACGACACTATCAGTTTGCCAAGATCACAACAGCATTGCCGGTGTGCAGGAATTTTGTCCCTAGGAATTCTTTTACATGGCAGTAAATCTACTGACATAGAGCTGTCATTTTTAAGCACACTTAAAAACCATCGGTCTGGGCTGGATTTGAACCCGCTGCCTTGAGATCAATAGGCCAATATCTAACCAACTGAGCCACCCAGACCATTTTGCTATATGGAGTGAATCATTTACAATGTATCAACTTGTATTATCATGTTAACAGTCCTACACAATTTAGTTCCTCTTAGAGTATCATATGAGGGGTTCAACAACAAATCTGACAGTGTCCAGCATTATCCAGATGGCTAATAGATCCTTGACCTAAGGCAAAAATGGGGGGGGGGGGGGGGATATCTAATCAATCAGACTTACTAGAACTCTGTAACCAGAGGAGATGTACATGCATTAGTTTTCATAAAACATCACCGTTTTGCTCAATATTTTAAAATGTAGCATAACTTAATATTTACAATAAACTTTGAGCACTGAACATGGGCTTTGGCACTTTTTATCGGGGGGGGGGAGCCACATTGGAAGCTTGAGATCAAACAATATTAATTTATTGTTCTGTAGTCAAAAACTGTAAATTTTACATGCCAGAAAATCTACTGACATGGAGCTGTCGTCTCTAAGCACACTTAAAAACCATCGGTCTGGGCTGGATTTGAACCTGCAACCTTGGGATAAGTAGGCCAGCATCTAACCAACTGAGCCACCCAGACCGACGGTTAGTACAACAGTAGAGAAAGTCATGTGAGTACAACACATCAGATTTTTTTATATATGAAGCGTGCAAAGAGAACGGGATCTCAAAGCTTTAAAAGATTTGACTATCACTCAAAGCCTACTGTACTCTAACATTCCCCTTTCACCCAAAAGGAAATAAGCAATAAGATAATTTGTACAATGCATATCTCAACACGAAGAAGATATAGGTGTAAGAGTTTGTAAGAATGGTTAGTTCAAGAGTAGAGAAAGTCATGTGAGTGCAACACATCAGATGTTTTACTTTTCTTCAAAGTGAAGAAACACACGCAAGTGAAGCAAGCGTTGCTGTAACCTCTGGTAGCTAATCAACATAAGCTTATATAAAATAAATTAATTCTACATAGCCTTCCATGAATCAGAAACCTAAATAGTCATAAGTAAAGCTAGGATTTCTATGTAAATACGAGCAATTCTGTGAATATGTCATACCGAGTGTTAAAATTTGAAATCAATGTTTCACTTTTTTAACTGAGGAAAGATGATGCTAGATACTCCAAAGTATCATATGAAGTGATAAATAAATGTGTTTCACGTGAATATGGGTTCAAATTTCACTTCTTACCCACATATTTCCAAAACACTAAAAATAAGCATGAATAACAGTGATTTTCATGTCAATATTTCAGGAGCTATGTACAACTGTTTTAATTTTTTTGTTCGGTACATCACACAATGACTCTTAGTCTTCGAAACGCGTATGCGGCTAATAATTTTCGACATCTATAAAAAGTCCTTAGAGCCTGTGTAATTATTACTGTGTGTCAATGTCAGTCACGGTAAATAAGGATAAAGTCCTCTGCAGGGAAAAGTAATAGACTGAAAGAAATATCCTTTTTGATTCTGCGTCATTACAATATAACAAATAAAAAAGTATCAGAAAGTTTTCCTCTATAGCCATTCGCTTTCCCACAAAACACGTGACTAACGGACAGTTAGTACTGGCCCGTGGTCGTCATACGCGTACAGTGCTTGTGAGACTTCAGTCAGGATAGACGTATCAGTCCGTTTCTGACTCCATGGCTAAAACACCAGCCCAAAGACAACGTGAATACAAACAACGTCTGAAGGAGCAAGGCAGTTATGCACAGTGGAAGGAAAAAATAAAAGTGACTATGAGGAAAGGAAGAGCAATGCTGAAACAAACAAGACAAGAAAGAGAACACCTCAAAGTTGAATATAGGAGACATAAGGAAGCACAGCGGGCAAGACAGAAAATAAGAGACCAAGAAGGGATTGATACTCCATCAACATCAGCGGCTTTCAAAACCAGACAGCATTTTGGAAAGTGCAGAAAACGTGTTGAGGAAGCATTACTTCAATCTCCACGCAAAAGAAAAGAAATGATTCGTAAGTTAGCAGTTGAAGAGGGATTACATGTTGTAAAACCAAAGCATTCTGTCCCGGTATCAGGAAAACAACTATCAGAGGAACTTAAAAGTGCAATCATCAAGTTCTATCAGGATAACTCAATATCTTATCAAGCTCCTGGAAAAGATGATTTTATTGAATTCCATGTTCAAGGAGAAACAAAAGAAGTTCGCATCAGGTATCTAGTGGTAATATTAAAAGAAGCACATGCACTCTTTCTACAAGACCGAGAAGAAATGTCCGTGGGGTTGACAAAATTCGCTGAGTTACGCCCTGTTCACGTGCGTCTTCAAAGTCAGATCCCACATAATGTGTGCACATGCATTATACATGAGAATACGAAGTTTCTTCTCCAAGAATTGCGTAGAAACGTAATGGAAGAATGGAAATAGAAGCTAAAAGGGCATCTGTAAAAGACTGCATTGAAGAACTAACCAATTGCCTGCCACGTTTCCTAAATCACGTTTACGTAAAAAGAGAGCAATCCGAGGCCTTTAAGAAGGCTCGGGAAAATGCTGCAATTAGTGAAGCTGTGATACAGATCGACTTCTCTGAGAACTACACATACAAAGAGCAAAATGAAATCCAAGCTGCCCACTGGAACTATACACAGATCTTAATATTTACTGCTGTTGCCTGGTATAGGAAAGAAGACATTGGTGAAATTCAGAAACAATCTTTTGCTTTGGTGTCTGATTATGTATCACATGACAAATATGCAGTTGATATTTGCTTAAGGAATATATTTTCGGAAACATTGGATATTGTTCCGAATCTTGAACTCGTGAAAGTGTTTTCTGATGGAGCTGCTAGTCATTTTAAGCAGAAATACACATTGAGTCATGTGCCATATCTTTCCGAAGTATTTGGAATCCAAATTGAATGGCACTTTTTCGTATCCTATCACGGAAAGGGGGCAGTAGATGCGATTGGAGGACAAGTGAAGAGGATGGCATGGACAGCTGCGAAAGCAGGAAGCAGGATTCAGAGTGCTGAAGAATTTGTTAATACTGTTAGAAAGAAAACCAAAATATGCGTTCTTGAGGTTTCTCTGGCTGAAATTGAAGAAGCAAAAGAATTGATCAACAAAAGATTTGAACGTATTTCACCTATGCCATTCACTCAGCGGGTTCATTATGTGAAAGTATTAGGTTTAAATGTTGTGGAATATGCTATTCTTTCACGTGCGGAAAGTGTCAGAATGATGCACAACTTTCGGAAATAAAAACAGTGTAGTGATATGCGCGTGTACTACGAGACAACTGCATCTAGCGTTCTGCACTATAAGGAGTCCAATCCAGTAACTAGTGTGTTACAGGTATGTGCTGTGTGCTCTCATGTGTCGTCTTTGTTATGGTTTTGAGTCAGCTTTTTATACTTGCAATGACGTAACTGTGATAAGAAATGAGAGCTGTTAACATCTGTTTATATTGCATGACATTAATGCTTCTCCAAAGGATATGATTATTGTCAAAACGATAAATACAATTACACACCTGTATGTATTACATGTATGTAACGTATAATATGTAACACTATGATTTACCATATGTTATACCATGTAAAACAAAGACAAAGTATTACAATTTTCGCAAGTGTCAGTCACAAACTCATGTCAGTTAGTCACGCTGACCTTTGAATAAATATCTCCAGATGAGAATAACATGCCAAACTTTTTTCAGGTCATTTGAAAGCTTAGAAGTTCCTCTCTTAAATGATTTTTCAGAGCAAATCAAATAAGAAAACTTTCAGAGAAAACGGAGCACAAACGTTTGAAGTTGGACCTGCAGTTGACAAAAATGTCAGTCACGAAAAGTTTAGCGCTCATTATTAAATAATTGTTTCACTTTTTTAAGGTTTTTATATTTCCTATCACAACCGCCAATCTATTCTCTGTCATTGTAAGTCGTTAAAATTACATTTTTACACCTATATTAACCATTAGATAGACATTTTAAGAAGAAAATGTAGTGTAAATGTCAGTTAGTCACACGCGGAATCGCTCATACATATTCTTTCCCTTTGCTTATGCATAACTAAAAATGATAAAGTTCCATGAATTAGAAGCTTAGATATAATGACATGCTATTGTTACATATCTGAGCTTAAATTTTTTTGAAAAACTTTGATTTTCTTGAAAATGGCTCTAACGATTTTGATTAAAATGCCATACGTTGAGATATTTTGATGACAAATTAAATGTATATCTTGAATTTTCTGGCTATAGCCCCTGAAGTCATATCTACTCTGGACGACTTTTGCGTAAGTGGTAAACTGTTAGACATAGACCAAATCATACTAGAAAAAAATGTAGCTCTTGCTAAAATACCCAATTTATGCCTGAATACATTTTCGGAGATACTTCTTATGTGAAACTTAAATCTTTCGTGAAATGGAACATCATTGTTCGTTTTTACTTTCTCTACTGGTAAGTAGGGGAAGTATTGTATTCCACCCAAAAATTCGATGTCAAGATTTCACCAGAAATATATGTTTTGAGACCAACTGCATAAAAAAAGGCATTTTTAGAAAAAGGTCCGTGTGTGTGTCTGTCAGTCTGAGTGTCTGTGGATAGCATAACTCAAAAACGAAAAGTCGTTTAAAAACCAAAGTTGGTATTTAAGTTTAATGTCTTTTAAGGATGGGACACGAAGATTTTGAAGAAAATAGACCCACCCTAAACTACCCTTTACCCCTGTAGTCATATCTATTCTGGATGACTTTTGCATAAGTGGTAAATAGAGATAGATCAAACCATACTATACAAAAAATGTAGATCTTGCTAAAATACACAATTTATGTCTCAATAAATTTTCTTGTAGGGTGAACCACTTCGGAGATATTCCTTGTTATGTGTGTGAGTTTCGGAAAACTTAAAACTTCCGTGAACTGGATCATCGTTGTTCATTTTTTTATATGTTAAGTGTGCAATGAGAACGGAATCTCAAAGCTTTAAAATATTTGACTCGCTCAAAGCCTACTGTATTCCAACATTCCCCTTGCACCTACAAGGAAATAAGCAATAACAAATTTCTGTAAATGTTTATCTCAACAAACACGAAGAAAATAGAGGAATAAGAGTTTGCAAGAATGGTTAGTAGAAGAGTAGAGAAAGTCATGTGAGTGCAACACATCAGATTTTTACTCTCTCTACTGGTAAGTAAAAGAAAGTATTGTATTCTACCCAAAACTTTTATGTTGAGATTTCACGGGAAATGTTTTCAGACCCCCTGAATCCAAAAAAATCATTTGTAGAAAAAGGTGTGTGTGTATGTGAGTCAGTCTGTGGACAGCATAACTCAAAAACGAAAAGTCGATTAAAAACCAAAGTTGGTATTTAAGTTTAGTGTCATTCAAGGATGCGACACGAAGTTTCTGAAGAAAATAGCCCCACCCTAAACTACCTTTTACATGGTAAATTTGTTGAAAATTTTTATTTTCTCGAAATGGGCTCTAATTATTTTGATTAAAATGCCATACGTTGACATATTTGGATGACAAATTAAATGTATATCTTGAATTTTCTGGCTATAGCTCCTGAAGTCGTATCTACTCTGGACTTTTGCATAAGTGGTAAACCGTTAGAGATAGATGAAAGCATACTATACAAAAATGTAGGTCTTGCTAAAATACAAAATTTATGTCTCAATAAATTTTCTTGTAGGGTGAACCATTTCGAAGATATTCCTTGTTATGTGTGTGAGTTTCGGAAAACTTAAAACTTTCGTGAAATGGATCATCGTTGTTCATTTTTTACTTTCTCTACTGGTAAGTAGGGGAAGTATTGAATTCCGCCCAAAAATTCAATGTCCAGATTTCACCGGAAATATATGTTTTGAGATCCTCTGAATCCAAAAAAAAAAGCACTTTTAGAAAAAGGTCTGTGTGTGTGTCAGTGTGTCTGTGGACAGCATAACTCAAAAACAAAAATTCGGTTAAAAACCAAAGTTGGTATTTAAGTTTAAAACTACCCTTTGGATGGAAAATGTTTCGAAAATTTTTATTTTCTTGAAAATGGCTCTAACGATTTTCGTTAAAGTGTCATATGTTTGAGATATTTTTATGACAAATGAAATGTATATCTTGAATTTTCTGGCTATAGCCCCTGTAGTCGTATTTACTCTGGACGACTTTTGCATAACTGCTAAACCGTTAGAGATACGCCAAATCATACTATACAAAACATCTGATGTGTTGCACTCACATGACTTTCTCTACTATTGTACTAACCATTCTTACAAACTCTTATTCCTGTATCTTCTTCGTGTTAACATAAATATTTGTACAAATTATCTTATTGCTTATTTCCTTGTAGGTGCAAAGGGAATATTAGAGTACAGAAGGCTTTGTGCGATAGTCAAATTTTTTAAAGCTTTGAGATTCCGTTCTCTTTGCAAGCTTAACATATAAAAAAATGAACAACGATGATCCATTTTACGAAAGTTCTAAGTTTTGCAAAATTGACACACAAAACAAGGAATATCTCCGAAATGGTTCAACCTACAAGAAAATTTATTGGGATATAAATTGTGTGTTTTAGCAACATCTACATTTTTATATAGTATAATTTGGTCTATCTCTAGCGGTTTAACAGTTATACAAAAGTCGTCCAGAGTAAATACGACTACAGGGGCTATAGTCAGAAAATTCAAGATATACATTTCATTTTTCATAAAAATATCTCAAACATATGACATTTTAATCAAAATCCTTAGAGCCATTTTCAAGAAAATCAAAATTTTCGAAAAATGTTTCCAGTAAAGCGTAGTTTAGGGTGGGGCTATTTTCTTCAAAATCTTCGTGTCGGATCCTTGAAAGACATTAAACTTAAATACCAACTTTGGTTTTTAACCGACTTTTCGTTTTTGAGTTATGCTGTTCACAGACACACACACGGACCTTTTTCTATATATGCTTTTCTTGGGGGGGGGGGGGGGGGTAGGCTCAAAGCCTACCGTATTCCGATATTCCCCTTGCACCTACAAGGAAATAAGCAATAACAAATTTCTGTAAATGTTTACCTCAACTAACACGAAGATGATAGAGGAATAAAAGTGTAAGAATGGTTAGTACAAGAGTAGAGAAAGTCATGTGAGTGCAACACGTCAGATTTTTGCTTTCTCTACTGATAAGTAGAAGGAAGTATTTTATTCCACCTAAAAATTCGATGTCGAAATTTCACCGGAAATATACGTTTTGAGACCCCCAGAATCCAAAAAGAAACATTTTTAGAAAAAGGTCCGTGTGTGTGTTTGTCAGTCTGTGGACAGCATAACCGAAAAACGCGAAGTCGGTTAGAAACCAAAGTTGATATTTAAATTTAATGTCTTTCAAGGATGCGATACGAAGATTTTGAAGAAAATAGCCCCACTCTAAACTACCCTTTACATGAGAACTTTTTCGAAAATTTTGATTTTCTTGAAAATGGCTCTCACGATTTTGATTAAACTGTCATATGTTTAAGATATTTGCATGACAAATGAAATGTATATTTTGAATTTTCTGCCGTACAGGGCTCCCGTTACACCAGCGAGCAGGACATCGCCGACGCCCTTGCCGAGTGTTTTGCCTGTACTAGCCAAACCCAAAGCTATGATAGAGCGTTTTTAGCTATCAAGGAATCTGCGGAGCAGATAGGCCTTAGTTTTAACAGTGCCCAAAGTGAACCGTACAATGCACCATTTACCGAGGCGGAGCTAGCGCATTCCTTGTCCCTAGCAAAGAATTCTTCTCCCGGTCCTGATGACATCCACCGCCAAATGCTGCTTCATCTTCCACCTGCAGCTCTTTCCTTCATGTTGAGCATGTATAACCGCATCTGGCATCAGCAGGTTTTTCCGTCTTCCTGGCGAGAGGGCATTGTCATCCCTATCCCTCGACCAGGAAAAGACCGGACACTTCCCTCTAGCTACCGCCCTATTTGCCTGACGAGTGTCGTCTGCAAGACCTTGGAACGGATGATTAACACTCGCTTAGTGTGGTGGCTAGAGACGAATAACCTGCTGAGCAATGTTCAGTGCGGATTTCGTCGCTATCGCTCCAGTGTCGACAACCTGACGCGCATGGAGGCATACATACAGAATGCGTTTCTCCTGAAGCAGCATGTCGTGGGTGTCTTCTTTGATCTGGAGAAGTGCTACGATACTACTTGGCGCTATGGCATTCTCCGTACTCTACACGGTTATGGTTTGCGCGGTCACTTAGCCGTTTTCCTTTTTAACTTTTTACTCATTCGCCGTTTTCGTGTCCGTATAGGCAACACGCTGTCTCAAGAGAAGATCCAGGAGAATGGTGTACCCCAGGGATCCATCCTCAGTGTCACACTTTTCGCAGTTGCCATTAATGGCATCACTAGTGTTGTTCGTAGCGGTATCCCGATGTCGCTGTATGTTGACGACTTTGCGATCTACTATCGCTCTTATAGTTTGGAGCACATCGAGCGTCAACTGCAGCTGACCATAACCTCCATCGCCGAGTGGGCATTACGCACGGGCTTTCGGCTGTCCCCTACGAAAACACAGTGTCTACACTTTCACCGACTGCGAGGAGTACACCCTCCTCCTGATCTTCATCTGCGCGACACACGTTTTCCTTTTGTACCGCACCTTAAGTTCTTGGGCTTACACCTCGACAGTAAACTCACATGGGAGCACCATATCCGCTATCTTCGTGCTTCCTGCGATCGTTCGCTTCGGGTACTCATGGTCTTATCTGGGGCATCTTGGGGCGGCGATCGCACCGTCATGTTGAGGTTGTATGGCTCTCTGGTCCGGTCCAAATTAGACTACGGCTGTTTTATTTATGGCGCGGCGTCTGCGTCTAAACTCCGGCTTTTAGACACAGTACATCACACTGGTATCCGTCTCGCTACTGGGGCTTTCCGCACCAGCAGAATCGATTGTCTGTATGCTGATTCTGGCGAACCTCCACTGTCTGTTCGACGCTCTTTATTACTTTGTTCTTACGTGGCAAGGCTGGCCGCCCATCCAGGTCACCCTTCGTTTCCACCCGTGTTGCGTCCAGATCTCGCGCACCGTTATATGCGAAATACAACCATCTCCCGTCCAAGTGGTATCCGGTTTCGTGAACTTCTTGCTGCACACGCCCTTCGACTGCCAGCCGTAGAGCGGCATTCATGTCGCCGATGTCCTCCCTGGCAACTCCAGCGCGCACGCTTTGACCTGGAGCTGTCGGGCTGTGTTAAGATAGCTACCCCTCATTCCGTGTTTCGCCAACTATTCACGGAACTACTGGGGCGATACCGGACTTCCTGTCCGGTATTTACCGATGGGTCCCAGATGGGTAGTTCGACGGGTTGCGCCTTTATATACAACGGTGACGCTCATACGTACCGCCTACCGGACGCCAGTTCAGTATTTACCGCCGAGTTGTTTGCCATATTTTATTTCCTCCTTTTTATCTCCAGTTCAGGTCCTGGAAGTTTTATCGTTTGTTCCGATTCTTTTAGCGCTCTCCAGGCCCTGCAACAGTTTATCGGCACCTCGGCATTGGTTGTTAAAATCCAGACGTTGATTTCTCAGCTACTGTCTCGCGGATACCAGTTTGTTTTTACGTGGATCCCAGGCCATGTGGGTATTCCGGGTAACGAGGCGGCGGATGCGGCTGCAAAGTCTGCATGTCGCCTTCCGGAGTATTCCACCCGTACGCTCCCCTATATAGATGTGCAGAAATATTTCCGTCGCCATCTATTTGCTCTCTGGCAGGAATCTTGGGAAGCGTTATCTGGCACTCAATTACGGACAATCAAGGACACGGTACAACCCTGGCATACCAGCTGCAGGAATTCCAGGCGGGAAGAAGTGGTTTTAACCCGCCTGAGGATAGGCCATACCCGAGCCACGCATGGACACCTTTTGCGTGGTGATCCGGAGCCTGTCTGTACGACGTGTAGCATTCCAATCTCCGTCGCACATGTCCTTGATTGTCCGCGATACGCTCGTGAGCGCCAGTCCGTTGGCCTGGGCCTTACACTGTCGTCAGTTTTAGGCAACGACCCAGTATCTGTAAATACAGTGTTGCGGTTTTGTTCCAGAATTGATTTTATGAAGCAAGTGTAAGGATATTTTATTTCAGAGATTTTAGCCTTTTAGATGGCCGTATTTTTGGGTTTTTTAACGTTTTAGTGTTTTTTACTTTGTAGCAATTTTAAGTTTCTGTTTTTAGCATTTTAAATGAAACGTTTTAATAGTTGTTTAGAGGTTTTTTTTTATCTATTTTAACCTTAGATTTTTAGTTTTTAATGGGTGATGTTTCAACACTTGACGGTATGTAATTTTACTTCTGGACTCGGGGCCCTAATGACCAAGTTGTCGACGGGCCCTTAAACCCAACACACTCACTCACTCACTCACTGAATTTTCTGGCTATAGCCTATGTAGTCCTGTTTAGTCTGGATGACTTTTGAATAACTCGTAAACCATAAGAGACAAATCCTTAACATCCAAAAATTTAAATCTCTCTAAAGCACACAATTTATGTATATATATATATATATATATATTTTTTTTTTTTTTTTTTTTTTTAGAGTGACCCATTTTGGAGATATTCCTTGTTGTCTGTGTCATATTCGGAAAACTTGAACTTGTCATGAAATGGAACATCGTTGTTTATTTTTTTATATGTAAAGCGTGCAAAGAGAACGGGATCTCAAAGCTTTAAAAGATTTGACTATCGCTCAAAGCCTTCTGTATGCCCATATTCCCCTTGCACCTACAAGGAAATAAGCAATAACAAATTTCTGTAAATGTTTATCTCAACAAACACGAAGAAAATAGAGGAATAAGAGTTTGCAAGAATGGCTAGTAGAAGAGTAGAGAAAGTCATGTGAGTGCAACACGTCAGATTTTTACTTTCTCTACTGGTAAGTAAAAGGAAGTATTGTATTCCACTCAAAACTTTTATGTCGAGATTTCACGGGAAATGTTTTGAGACCCTCTGAATCCAAATGTGTGTGTGTGTGTGTGTGTGTGTGTGTGTGTGTGTGTGTGTGTGTGTGTGTGTGTGTGTGTGTGTGTGTGTGTGTGTGTGTGTGTGTGTCAGTCTGTGGACAGGATAACTCAAAAACGAAAAGTTGGTTAAAAATCAAAGTTGGTATTTAAGTTTAATGTCTTTCAAGGATGTGACACGAAGATTTTGAAGAAAATAGTCCCACCCTAAACTACCCTTTACATAGAAAATTTTGATTTTCTTGAAAATGGCTCTGGCGATTTTGATTAAAATAACACATGTTTGAGATATTTTTATGACAAATGAAATGTATATTTTGAATTTTCTGGCTATACCCTATGTAGTCCTGTTTAGTCTGGATGACTTTTGAATAACTCATAAACCGTAAGAGATAGACAAAATCTTACTATACAAAAAATGTAGATCTCCCAAAGACACACAATTTATGTCTGAATAAATTGTTTTTAGGGTGAACCATTTCGGAGATATTCTTTGTTATGTGTCTCAGTTTCGGAAAACTTAAAACTTTGGTGAAATGGAACATTATTGTTTATTTTTTATATGTTAAGCTTGCAAAGAGAACGGAATCTCAAAGCTTTAAAAGATTTGACTATCGCTCAAGGCCTAGTTTATTCCCACATTCCCCTTGCACCTACAAGGAAATAAGCAATAACAAATTTCTATGCTTATCTCAACTAACATGAAGAAAACAGAGGAATAAGATTTTGTAAGAATGGTTAGTACACGAGTAGAGAAATTCATGTGAGTGCAACACATCAGATTTTTGTATATGTTAAGCGTGCAAGGAGAACGGGATCTCAAAGCTTTGAAAGATTTGACTATCGCTCATAGCCTACTGTATTCCCATATTCCCCTTGCACCTACAAGGAAATAATCAATAACAAATTTCTGTAAATGTTTATCGAAGAAGATTACGAGCTTGTAAGAATGGTTAGTACAAGAGTAGAGAAAGTCATGTGAGTGCAACTTATCAGATTTTTCTTATATTAATCAGCGTGTAACGCTAACGAAGCAAGTTATTCTTGAGTTCATATGTTTATTTGAATTGCACCTGCGATGCCTCCGGGAACGTCAAAATAAAACTATCATCGAAGTTGCTGTCCTAGATTACAATAGATGATGCATTCTGTACTGATGGAGTTCTGATTCTCGGCCAGACTTGTAATAAAAGGAATACATGTTTAATGAAATGACAACTTTACCAATATGTGGGCAATGCCCTTTATAGTAGGAATAAAGCATTACAAACACATAAAAAGCAAGCCTTTCTATCTCATATGCAACAGTCAAGTGCAAGGAATGCATTCTTCTTTGACACGTGCACTGCTCTGGTTGCCGCATGGTAGGAACTCCAGTTATCTTCTGGTAAATATCGTGCATTTTAATCAAGTATTGTAGGAGACAGATACCCAACAATTCTACACTCCGAAAAGGCTACCTGCATCTCGAGGAAGTGCTGGTATACGTGTTATGTTATAGGCAGAAACTAAGGGTGTGAAACGTCGCTATGTTGCCAATCTTGTAATTGGTAAGCTGGATGGAGAAAAATCCCCTACATCTCTTCTGATTTCTAGAAATGTTGGAACACACAAATCATTCAACAGTGACCTGTTTTGTGAATAAAACTATTGTGGGCCTTCCTAATAATGTAATTGTTTAAGTTTGCTACAATATCGACATAATTAATTAATTATTGTACCACGCTTTATTTTGCAAAAATTTAATAAATAATATGAGGAATCTTCAAGGAATATGTTTAATACACCATGCATATAAATTAATATTTCATATTTTAAAACTTTTAATGTAAAAATAATTTGAATTGGTAGGTGATTCTATGCAACAAGAGTTCGATCCGACCCCCAAACAAGTGGATCGGATCCAATGGTTGACCTTCGTTTTAATCGGGTTTCCATGCGATATTCAATCCGGAAAAAGAACTCAGGTCAACTTGAATTCGCCATGGAAACGAAGTATATGTCGGTAAAGGCATGTCTATTTCAATACTGGCACAAGCATTTCTTATGCGCAACTTCATGCTATCTGGAATCGTGTTTCACATTACACTTTTTCCTTAGCCCATTAACGCCCAGCGGTCTCATTTATTGACCACTGCATATATTATTTTTTAATTTACACTTTGTTCCACTCTTAGATGACAGTATGGAGTTAAATGGGATATATCTGTATCTATCTAGCGCATACAAGTTGCCATTAGCCTCGTCCTTTTCTACCCTCGCACTGTTGTCAGGTTCCTAATAGCATGGTATAAATATTCAGTTGTTATAAATTTCAGGTTTGAACACATTATCCTACGCAGAATTTTTTTCTCTATTAGTTTATATCCTTTTTAGAGTCATTATACATGTATATAGGCCCATATTTCTTCAAAAAACATTTTTTTCAATAGAAGTCCGATATGTGCTGTTTCTATACTCATCACGCACTAACTAACAAACTGCTAGAATGCGTCTATATTTTGTTCTTAGGTAGAGTAAACTATAGTGCTACTACCTGCCCACTTTGAATTCTCTATGTTTACCCAGTTAAAGTGTTATAATTTTTTAAATTAAATGTTTTCGGAAAATTTTATACCTGTGCACTGCAAAAGTTACGCAGTGTGAAACTTCTTTTGTTATTGAGTTTACATCAGGGAACCAGCGAGAACAAATGTTGACGAGGGCTGGAGAAAGTTTTTAAAATAAACCAAAATGCTGTAACTTCTTTCTTTCATCGAGTTGGGCAAACAAAAGGTATTCATCTATTCAGCGTATTCTCGCGCCAGGCCTGACACAGAAGATAGTATAAGGAGCAGGGAGCAGCACTAGCATTAGTTCAAAAGAAGTCAGCGTGTAACTGTGTGGAATCTATGAGCTGTTATTGCGTTATTTGTTTAATAGTTTCGTAAATATTTGTAGTTATGGAAGGGGAAGCTAGAAAGAGACAATATATTGGTAAATTAAGAAGTAAGAAACGCCAAATAATTATGGTGTTAGATTATTTTTCAAGTAAAATGCGTGTAAGTAAGGCAGTAAAAGAAACAGCTAAGGCTATCGGGTGTTCAGAAGCAGTAGTGTATAGGATTAAAAAGGAAGTAATGAAAGGACCTCTAAGAACGCCATCGAAAAAGAATGCAAAAAGGGCGGGAAAAAAAGAAGTATATAGTGAATAGTGCAATGTGGAGTGCGGCGAATTGTTCATTCTTTACTGTTTGCAAATGTTCAACCCACGCTGAATATAATTTTGTCCCGGTTCAACAGTGATGAGACCCTACCAAATTTCTCAAGGGCCACTCTTAGTCGGTTCTTACATGATTTGGGGTCCGAATATGAAAGAAGGGGTAACAAGTGCATATTAATAGAAAGAGACGATATCGATATCATCAGATGGCGATATAAATATCTAAAAGACGTAAAAAGGTTTAGGGACCAGGGGAAATCAATTGTTTATACCAAAGTTAAAAGTGTCCGTCAAGCAGCAATTGAAGGACCAAGTACAGTACTCGGCCACCTCGAGATCGCGCGCGCAGAAAGATTCGCAACTATATAGTACATGTTGCAACACTGCTCTCCATTTAACGTGTACTGTCTTCTAAGGTTGGAACGCGCTTTAATTTACGTGAATTCTCAGTTATTCTGACCATGTATGTCATCATTGATGTTAATTATGTGAACGCATTATCTTTTTAAAACTAGAGTAATGTGTAGTTTATTAATTTACAACAATAAGCTGCGAATTACTGCAGGACCTGTGAAAGCATGTTATTGTTTGTTTTCCCTGTTATGCTTCCCTCCCAACTTCCTGTAACCCAATAAACTGTGGATAAAGGTTCGCAGTATTGCATCACACAAAGAATGTGCTACTGTAAGCAATTCTAATGCTGAAAATATGATCCTAACGTCAAGCGATCTGTTTATATACCGCTTGGCACAAGTGATACTATATCATGCCAGCACACGGAAACTCTTATTTGAAGCAACGCTAGCGAGATTGTTACTGCTGCAATAGTATGCATGTATCTGCCACGTGAATTATTTCTCTTCTACAGTTTTTCTGTTTCAAACAGTGTAAACTAGTATTCTATATTGTGTTCTTTGAAGCGACGATAATATGTAAGCAAATGGATTCCTAAAGTACACATATCTTATAGTTATTATTTTTGGGGGATAAGCTTGCAATTGTGAGCTAACAAAAAATGCAAACAATATGCAAGTCCGTTGGTTGCTTCTTTTTTTGCTTTTCGTTATTTTTAGATTGCATTCAGAGATATGACGTGTAACAATTATTACATCATATTCAAAGGAATTATGCTGGTTACTATAAGTAACGATAACTTTTCCAATGAAATAAATGATACTTATGATATATACAACTGATGTGATTCTTCCTCTTGATTCAGGAAGTCTGACTGATGAAGACGAAGCACTACCATGGGCGTCGCGAAACGGGGGTAAGGGGGGCAGCGGCCCCCCCCCCCCCTTGGAAGTTGGTGAACTTAATGTGCAGCCAGTTACTGACTATAACACAAACAAAAATTACGACATGTGATAAAAACTTGGGCCCTGACTATAACTGTCACATTCCACATAAAATCCCCATGTATTTACGCATATAAAACCAGCACCTACATTTTTCTTGTAATTTTTTCAATGTTATGTGAATAATTAAACATAACGTGTATGATAAGCCGACCCGAAACCAAATATTGCGTTTAAATTGTGTGTGTGTGTGTGTGTGTGTGTGTGTGTGTGTGTGTGTGTGTGTGTGTGTGTGTGTGTGTGTGTGTGTGTGTGTGTGTGTGTGTGTGTGTGTGTGTGTGTGTGTGTGTGTGTGTGTGTGAACAGTATATGACAAACGAAAAGATCTTATACAAAACTTTATACTCATGAAAACCATTTTTGTGGGTTCGGCGAGTATTCAAAACAGAGAGATACCTCTCACACACAGACCCTTTCCAAAACGTGCTGTTTTATAGATTCAGGGAGTTTTGAAACACGTATTTCTGGTGAAATGTCGATGTCGAATTTTTAGGTTGAAATATGCTTCCCCAACTAAGTGGTAGTAGCAGAAAAATATGCTTTGTGTTTCTGTTCATTTTGTAATTCAGGGGTTCTCAAAACAAGTATTTGCGGTGAAATCTCAATATCGAATTTTCGAGTGGAATATAATATTTCCCCAAGTAACAGGAAGTAGGAAGTAGAGAAAGTAAATAAATGTTTTGGTGTATACTCAAGTGACTTTCTCGGTCCTTTGTATGTCTAGAGATCGTGTAATAAGAAAAGTGACATTTCAATAAAATTCACGGCTTCATTTTGACTTGCAACACTCAGAAGAATGTGTGTGAAAGGGAGAGTTCAAGTTTTCCAACCTTATGTACGCGGGGACTTAGAATATTTTCCTTGCGAAGCGAGCGATTGCGGAGTTCGGCTCTTGGGTGACCCTAGTGCGCATGCACGGGGACTTAGCATATTTTCCTTGCGAGGCGAGCGATTGCAGAGTTCGGCTATTGGGTCACCCTAGTGCGCGGGGACTTCAACATTTTCTTCAGAAACCCATCTCCCTCTAGTATTAATTTATATTTTATGAGTGCTCCTGAACACATTTAACTTGAAATAAGATGTTCTGCATTAAAATGCATTTCTTATAGCTGTAAGGTTTTTAGAACACCCGAATTTCAAATATTGGATAAAAAAGTAAAAGTGTGCAACGAATAGATACTTAATAAGAATATAACTTGGCAGCAGAAATTTCTCAGAATTTTCTGTCTGGAGTTAATTGACAAGGCGGAGCTGTGGCCGAACGGTTAGACCGTTCGCCTACCTTGGCGGCCGGGGTTCGAATCCAGAGAGTCGCATGTGGTATTTGTGGTGGACGAAGCGGCGTCTGGTCGGGTTTTCTCCGGGTTCTCCTGTTTCCCTCGCCACTAACTAATTCCACCAATTGCTCAATCATCACCTTTCAAATCATGCATTTCGCCTGCATTTCATATCATCCTGTTCATCATCATACTGGTGTTGGGCTGACCACCCGCTTCCAGGTGTTCGTTCACTCTGTCCGGTCCATAGGTTCCTGTGCTCCCCGATAGGCGCCTGGCCCTAAGCATGGGCTTGTAAGACTTACATAAGGGGAGGGTAATCAGGTAAGGAAGAAGAACGGTTAACTGTCACATTTTACGACTCCTTCCGAGTGTTTATTACACACCATATCCGTATTAACGCGCACGAAATGATTTTACTACGCTCCCACACGACTTGTAATTTCATTTTTCTTTCACAAAAACGTGATAAAGCCAATAAAAGCTTAAGAAAAATGTTCCATGTAAAGGGTAGATTAGGTTAAAGAAGAACTTTTCTTTTAAATCTTCGTGTCGCATTTATATATTTATATATTATAAATAACAACTTTGGTTTTTAATCTACTTATTCAGGGGACCTCAAAACATATATTTCCGGTGAACTTTTGTAAAAAAAATTCAATTTTTTTATTCAAGGGACCTCAAAACATATATTTCCGGTGAAATCTCTACATGGAATTTTTTGGTGAAATACAACTCCCCGACTTAATATACGTAATAGAGAAATTGAAATCGAAAGGAATAATATAATAATATCCTAAATAACTAAATTAATGCCTGAATGAATGAATAAATAATTCATAAAATTTTGTCGTAAACACATCCGTGCGTGACCGACAACCGCCACTGACACTGACACAGTCACTTCCCCTCCGTTTCCCCTCCGCCGCCGCACAGCGACAGCGTCCTCTACACGACAGAAGGTGAACTAAGCCCAATAGCCGAAGCCGAACACCTACCAAAAAGTGTTAAAAATACAAACAGTTCTGATGTGTGTACTCACATAACTTTCTCTATTCCTGTACCAACTGTACTTACAAAAGCTTATTCCTCTATATACTTCACGTTAGTCGAGACAAATATTTACAGAAATGATCTCGCTAATGTTTTGTAGGTGAAAAGGGAATGTAGCAATATACATTAGGCTATCAGCGATAGTCAAATCTTTTCAGAGAACAGCTGTTCGCTATAATGTGATGTCCTTGAAATGCCATTCTCCTTACATGGCCAAGGGGTAAAAAGTGAATAACGGCTTCGCATTTGAAAAACGTAGAAGTATTGGAAAATTCAAACAAATAACAAGAAAATGGTCCACTCCATAAAAATAGATAAATTAAAAATGGATTTGACATAAATTATGTTTTAAGGAGACGAAAATTTTTTGTGGCGTAATATGTCGTCTGCCTCTTACAGTTTACCATTTATGCAAAAGTCGTTCAGAATGAACAGTATGTTCCCAGAAACTTCAAATAAAAACATCGAGGTTCTGCAGATTAGCCAGCTACGAAGGACCAGCATGGATCCGCAGACGGTCCAGTTGTCGCTCCCGCTGACAATCTGGATACTTACGTTGAAGAGTGCTATCAACTTGAAAATCAAATCTCTTACATACTTGCATCACTTGAAGGTCAGCATTGATTATATACAACGTGTAGGTCCGACGGAGTGCTGTCGATGTCAATGCTTTGGTCACACAATTGCGTTCTCCAACCACGCTGCGTCAAATGAGACGGATTCCATGCTTCAGCAGAGTGCCGTAAATATCATGTCCTTCCTGGTATCCGTTTTTTTTTTTTTTTTTTTTTTTGTAGTGTTCATCGCTTTTACTACGTACGGCACCACAGGCAGCCTGGTATCTGTGCTACTACCAAGGTGACCATATAGCTAACCATAAGACAGTGTCAGCGACTTCTCTCTTACGTCAAAGCAGTTTCCACATCTTCCCAGAATAAGCATATGCCTACACCGTCTGTTTGTCCTACTCTCACATTTACAATTTCCCGGCGTTCAAGACCAGTTTTAACCCTGCCTCTACTCCAACAGTTGATGTCCATGCTTCGGAGTTTTCGTCCCTTCGTGGCTTCATTGCTGTCCTGAGAGCCCTCAATTTTACCACATCACGGGAGACATTAATCAAGAACTAACAGGTTCCGAACATTATCAGCAAAGATGTCCAATTGCTTGAAGGCTTGTGCTCGCTATACAGTATCCATAATGGAGAGTAACCTTCCTCGTCGTCCATTACGCCTTCTGTCTTGGAATGCTCTCATGGTCCTCCAAACAAATTACAAGAATTTCGAACGTTTTTTCACGCAGAAGCTACTGATGCTGCATTGGTGCAAGAAACACATCCACATCAAATTGGGAGTGTTCCATATTACATGTTCTATCACGATTCTCACTCCACTCAAATCAATCGGCAGCATGTCCATTTACATTAAATCATACATCCTGCACACCGTATTCCAATTCCAGCTGCGCCAAGTTCAGTCTATTACACTGCAGTGAAGGTACTTCTACAGGATGAGGGTACTTCTACTACCAATATGTGGATTTCCTTCATAACCTGGATATTATAAACCATTCCGGGAAGTTTCCATTTGGTGGTGATTTTAATGCCAAGGGTAAGGAATAGTACCTCAAAGGAATCCAATGGCATTACTCCATCAGTCCAAACGCTACCACTATGATGTTACTGCTGAGGGCTCACCTGCCCGCATGCACTCTGAAGGTTCAGAAGACTTCTTGATATCTTTATTTTAGACTTGCAGTGTATTTCTTCCTTCATCTATACTATACCTGACTTATCATCTGACACCTACCTGTTATAATGTTAAAAATAAGCATACTAGGTGAGCTACCAAAAGATGAAGTTGTGCATGTTTTGTCTGTACAGCAGACGAACAGATCCGGCTCTCCACACTGTGCCGTCACATGCACTACGAACGCGATTAATGTGAGTCCCTCTTTAATGTAGCTGGACTACTAAACATGGTTATGTACCCGTGTACATCTGCCAAAGGTTGGGCTTCATAAAAAAACTATTTTACTGCTTCTCTACCCTCTCTTTCCTATTTTGCCAATCTTTCTCATCATGAACTCGATCCTGCTGTTTTTAACTTTATAAACATCTCCATCACTATACAGCAATGCACCCAACCACTTCAGTCTGCAGATTTCCAAAGCTGAATCAGATGTGTGAAGGCCAATCATCGTGCTCACATTATCTGATAGCGTAGTCTAGGCCCCACACCAAGAAAATCCCAAAAATTGCTATTAGGAGGCTGGTGCAAAGTGTACCACATAGGTGCTATGCAGTAACTGCAGCCCATAGAGGACACACTAGATACTGACTGTAGAAATAACCATGGAAATACTGATTAGTAAACAACATAATCTTGTATTTCCACTTTGTTTTGTGCACTAGTCAATAATTTGATTGTATTTCCAATCCTGTGAAATAAAAGTTTGTTAGAATGCCTATTAGAATTTTATAGTTCCTCAATTATAATTATAACAGCCAAAAATTGACTTATGTCAATGTCTATTTTGGGACATTGGTTTAAACATGTGTTCCTCTAATTTTGTTGAGCATGTAGGAGTGCTTCACAACACAGTACTATGATTGGGTTTTTTATAGAAGGTGATAGGATATTTTGTGAGTGGGGTTCAGACCCCTAGGATCCTGCCCACCCCCCTACCCTTAAATATGTCCCTGCATGTTGCTTCTGTTTACTTGTCACTTCTTTGTCTCCAATATTTTAATTAAAAATTTTTTCTATGGACTGACAGAGATATGGTTCAAGAAGAAAGTATACTCTTCATGGACATATGGTATACTTATAGGTCGTGAGGTGAGTCATGGACAAATCTTGCGCATAGGGGAAGCTGCTTTCATCCCCTCCCTCTCTCCAAGGCTGAGAAGAGGGAAAGGCGGGCGAGCTTGTCGCCAATGAATAAATGTTACTATAACAGTGTGCAGCTGAAACAATTTCAATTCACATGAAAGTAATTGTTGGCACATAGCCATAGTTATAGCCAAATCACTTTGTTCATTATAATGCTAATTTTTATACATATATAATGGCATTAGCAATATGCACTAAAGCTATGCTAGCAAACTTCACTCTTTCGTGGATGGAAATGTTATGACTTCTGCACATATATAATTGTGCAATTTCTCCCACATCAGTCTTTCAGGTGAACAGTTGCCACTGCGCAGGTAGGGGAATTGTTCTTGTCTTGCCTCATGACCTATACTTTATTTAGTGTTATATTTCAGTTGATGAATCTCCCAAATTTTTAACTTTCTAATTGAACAGAGAAATTAAAAACAATAACCCAGAGAAACAGGGGTAATTTAGGAATGTGACACTGTATTGAACAATAAGTATATTTATGGTGAAAATAGTAAAAATAACAGTTCGTACATACAGAAGTTGGGTATTTTAATAAAATCATAATGAAACTATTTCATGTACTTAATTACATTATGTTGAACTTACTCATCTAACAACTATAATTTAGTTTAGGTCACATTCTTCTTTTGATTATTATATAGAGTGACATTACCATGCTATTTAAAGTCTAAAATCATTCTTCTGTAATCTGTCATAGAACATACACAAACTATGGTAAAAATATGTTAACAGTTTAAACTGTTTTAATTCATTTTAATATGAAACAGAAATACGCAACCTTTACAGAGTTGGATTCCATTGAGTGTTACATCTTTATAGGCCTTAGCTAACACCACAGAGTTCTCATAAATGTTCCTAAAATTTAAAACGGGATGGGATTAAAATGAAGTATTTCAGATTTACAGGCACTTAACCATTTATTTCCCATGTAAAAAGAAAATTACTTAACTGTCATGAAATGTGTTGTTTTCTAGTGCCTTGCATCTGGCAATGAAGCCATTAGCATTCGTGCTTTCCAATACTTTTGAACTGTATTTCCTTCTGATCTTAATGCTTCACAGGTCTTCAAGTGGTCTTCGTTCATTTCTGCTGGATCGTTACACAGGACACATATTGGTGAGGCTGAGATACCTATTCTGTAGAGATGACTTGCTAAGCAGTCGTGATTTGTCAATAGTCGGAAGGCTGCAACCGCTAACTGTCATGAAATGTAGCATGTCAGCAAAGACATAATTTTATATAAAAATTATATGATATTAAAATGCATTTTAATTAAAATTTACTATAATTATCTCAATATTATTTTTACATTTGCCCACTAAATAGAAGCACCAGGATGATTTTATGCATCTGTAAATATGATAAGAATAATACACATCACACATACATACACTAATTAAAAAATTTTTACATGATGCTGTAGGACTTCTCAGTCTACATATATTTTACTGATTCTACTATATATTATTCTAACTTTAGGCAACATAAATTTCAGTGTATAAAACAGTAGTAAAGTTCTATAATAGCATACAAAGACATCATTTCAAAATATTATAATTTCATGTGTCAAAACACTTTACCATATAAAATCATATTGACTTAAGAGAGTGATTTAAATATTCACATATAATGTTTAAAACTGCTCTCTAAAATTACTTCAGTTTTAACCACAGACTAGACATTTGCTTATGGGGTTTTATTAAATTGACATTTTGCAGGTATTAGCTTAAACATTTCCACATAAGCTTTTGGAGTAAAGTTGTGCATATGTATGTTGTTATTAATGAACATCAAAATATTTTCACTTATAATGGAGGAATCTTAAGACATACCATTTGAGATGGTCAACTGAGGATAACGTATACAAAAATGCTGAAGTTATGCGCTAACAGGCTTTGTGATAATAAAACATTAGTGTTATTATTTATTTATGCCAACAAACTTACTGTTGGTGTTTTTAAACACACAAGCTGCCCGGTAAGCGGAAGGTCTGTGGTTCAAATCCCAGTTGTGGCATTGAATTTTTAAGTTCCAGTTCTACCTCTCAAACATTAGTGTATTTCTTGAGAGTTTAACCCTTTCAGTCCCAAATTAGTTTGCTACTTATGCCATTCTTCCTCTAATTCGAAACCGGTTTAGATTAGGCGGTTTGGAACACCTTCAGCCTGCTGGCTTGAATAGCCATGATCATTAAGGCAACACTGGCCATGCACTCAAAACCTGAGGTCGTGAGTTCGAGTCTCGGCAACCGCAGTCAAATGTGCCTGTGGTAAAGGACAGGGGGGCCCACGTAAAATAATCGGTGTGAAGGCACGCGTGGATGATGACGGGGTATCATTTGACTGAGGTTGCATGGATTTTGCTTCTTTCCTTATAGAAAAAAACACTACAATGTAAATTGTAAAAAAAAATAATTTTCTACAATTCAGAACATCTCAAGTACATATGTTTAATGGGTAACGAACAATATAACAAGAATACAGCAGAAAAAAACGTTAAAAGTATTACAAATAGGCAAAAAAGCCTATGTTTTTTATAATACACACTGGGACTGAAACGGTTAAGCTATTTTTTATTTATGGATGCTCTAACTGCTATGGTTCACATGCTATTCCATAATGGATGTGAAAGACTGCCTAATTTTGCTCAGAGGTCTCCTTATTAGGCTTAAGGTTCTTTTACATGCCGTATATATATATTTCACAAACAAAAATTGTGACATCTGCCTGACATTGCAGGTGACCATAAAGATCCAGAATACAGAGATATATGACAAAGTCAATTTTAAGAAGAAGAAAAAAAAAATGATTAAAATTAATATTCAAAATATCTAAAACATTAAAAGATTATAACAAGAAGATAACAGTTAACACATTGAATACAAGTGATTATTTAAAATATATAAAGAGTCTTTTAGGACATGTAAACATATATTTACAATTTCGGACCATTGCACACCCAGTGCTTTGAGGCAGGTACTTGTGAATTTAAAACATGTTCCGCGGGCACCATAGAGTAGTCCTTTTACCTCCCATGCATTTTCAGGTACATTATATCTCTCACTAAGGTGAGGAATGCATGGTTGGTAGATGGCTTCCTTTTCCTCGTTCACTTGTGTCGCCTGCTGTAAATGTTGCTCCATTCTTACTGTTGGATCAAGAATGAGACCCTTTCCTGCATCCCTCTTGATGGCTACGATATCTGCTCTTCGATGGCTACCATCCTCAGACAGGCAATGGACCTCTTCATAGACCTCCCAATTGGCTCTACGAAGGGCTGTAGAAATTGATGAACGCACACGGTGGTGACGAGTGTTGCGAAGTAATTCTCCCTTTGGGCAATATCCTAGTACATGCCCAAGGGTTTCCACTTCTTTACAATTTGAGTGCCGACATAGTGTTGTTCGCTGATTTCTTCCAGGCACAGATCTTACTGCTGACATGTTACATGACATTTTGATGGCGTTAGTCCATTCAGAACATGACAGGATTTTTCTGTTGCTCATCCACGAATTGGCTCTGGGATTCTCTTTATATGTCTCAATCCCCTTTCCCTTGTGAGGTAGCTGACACCATGCATCAAACGATTTAAGTTGTAATTGTTTTCGAAGCCATCGTCCTGATTTTGACATGATTTCATCGTTAATGTCAATGTTCAAATTGGAAAGGGCTTCTTTCTTCTCTTTCTGAGTATCTCGACACAAGCGTAGATGATCATCTTGTATCTGTGAAAGCTTCTGAGCTATATTGAAATGTTGTATATAAGCCTCCCAACCAGCTCTAATTAGTCCTATTCCTCGAAGATTACGTGGAGCGTATATCATATCATTGGGGCAATCATGTGGTAGCCCAACTATTTCTTTGACGGATGTTCTTATTAATTTATCAATATCTTCTAAAAAGGAGGATGGAATCTTATTCAGTGGTGTACTTTGAAGGGAATAAACTAATCCAGGCCAAATATATTGATTAATGATATTTAATTTTTGATCTGCTTTGAGCAAGTTGGAATAAGAAAGTGAATTCAAATCTTTTTCCAAACGTTTGATTATCTTATTCTTATCCAACTGGATTTCATTCGTGAAATTTACACCCAAATATTTTATGTTTTCATTTTCTTTGATTGGCTCTAAAACATTTGAGCCAAATTTTATTTTAGAAGTTTCACTAAGTTTACCATGTTTGATATTTATGACATTGCTACTACACTGGACTACAGGCTTTACTTCACTTTTGAAGAAAGAACACTAAGGATTTTTATGCCCAAAAAAAATTGATCACCCTCTGACAGATAGCTCAAGTAAAGTTATTATATTGTACAAAATGTTTAGTTAAAATTTGCTTTTTAAGTGATGGGTATTATTGTTTATGTATCATAAAGCTTTGTAAACAACTGAAAATCACAATTATCATTTTGTGTTCTAAAAGCCCTCTTTATAAGATTAACTGAGGTCCTGTTTTACGAAGTATGTCACGCAAAGTACTTTGTATATATTGTAAAAACGAAATAGGCACACAAAGAAATGTAGGGGTGGGAAGGTGACATTGAAGACATTCAAATGGATAATGAGAAAAATCAGCCACAGTGAAGGATGTAAAGCATTAGAAAAAACCATTGATACCTAGAGCAACAGTAACAGACAACTTCAGCAGACGTTCTACTGCTATGACAATTGTGTCAAATGGCAGCAAGGAAGCGAGGGAGTTCCATTAAACAGAAAACATTTATGGACTTCTTAAAGAAATAACCTTTTTTAACTGAAACACATGCATACTGTATGTATGTAGGTCCATTTTTTCCCCCCATTTTGTATTTTTATTTGTGTGTACATCATTTTTTGAGTTGATAACACAGTAGATCACTTTTTTTCACAACTGATTAATTTCACCAGTTTATCATATGTTTTCCTCGCCATTTTTGACAAAGTTTATGTTATCCAGGTTTTCAATTATCAAGGTTACTGTTGGTCTTCCTTACCTTGGATAATCAAGGCTCTACTGTAATATGAAAATATAATTATTGGTTTCATTCACAAAGGAAATATTCTGCCTTTATTTGTATATATTTAATGTAAACTTGAGAGATTTTTGTATATCACTAAGAATACCTGCAGAAAATAGCCAAGTTGCTTTGATTTTGTGTATTTGATACAATGTTTTGCATACAATTTAAGAGTGCCTCTGAGGTTCAGGGCTAAGTATACTGGCTTTTAAATCCAAAATCCTCAGTGTTATTCCCGGCTATGGGCTGGAAGTTTTCTTTAAAAGAGAATTTACCTGCCCTCAATAGAAATTGCAAATGTGAATGAATGTTCAACACTATAAAGCCCACATTCATTAATCTAAAGTAGATAAGTTACAGCACTATGTGTTTAGAAATCCAAGTGGAGGGGGGGAAAAAGCAAGAGGTGAATGTTACCTCTCTTATTATTCCTCATGCATCTCATTGCTATAATTTTCTAATGATTTTGCTACCTTGAAGATTGCACCCTATTGGTACTCTTGCATATTAGAATAATTTAAGGTTAAATTTCCTCCATGCAGATTGTTTCTAGTTTTCATTATTTATTGTAATTATTGATGACACATTTCCATCCATACATGATCCCTTAAGTGGTAACAGGTAAATTTTCATCGTATTTGTAAGACTTCTCAGTTACCGTTACAAACTTTTCAATTACTGTAAAGATTTCTGGATTCTGTAACACCCATAGTTAGTCTTTAAATTTAATTTTAAATGGCACTGTATATTTGAAATACATGAAATATAAATACTAATCTGATATTTAGGGAACGAACCTTCATACAGAGAATGAAAGGTTGCAGAGTTTGGACTACAGGAAGTCAGAGGGGGTTAGTCTGTCACATGACCACTGCACAGAGGAGGCTAGGTACACTTGACACATGAACATTGTAGATAAAGTTGTTGCATAACTTACAGTCAACGTTGTCACCATTTGCAGTAAAATATTCACTCACAAATTTTTGTACAAGTTAAGCAATATGTGAATATTTCGATTTTTGTGCTGCAGACATTTTACTGTGTGGAACTAGTGAATACATCTGAGACACTATGCACTGCAGGCAGTGTGTTTTGTGCTGGCACTGTAATCTTGCCATGATGTCATGCTCTGCTTATGTGGCAGGTAACTTGTGGTCACCTCATTCCACAACTGCTGGATTAAGGTTCAACGCCTACCAATATTATTTTAAGGGTTTTATTCTTTCCAAAATTTAATCTTAAATTTTCTTTTGTTATCACATGCTTTAAAGGAGAAGTATTTCCCTACCAATACTATTTCAGGGTTTTATTCTTTCCAAAATTTAATCTTAAATTTTATTTTGTTATCACCTACTTTAAGGAAGAAGTATTTCCAAATTGACTTCATTATAGCAGCTAATCACATGCACATAATAAGAAATGTATTTAAATGCTGGTTTTCAGAATGATGTAGTCTTATATAGACACAATGATAATAATCATGCATTCTTCAATGGCCTGCTAGTTTAGACCCTCATTAAATGCAAGGTTAAATTTCTATAATGATATTCAGAAATGCCTGGTTAAGCATGAGATGAACACCTATTGAATAACTGTTCATAAAACAAATAACTGAATTAAAATTATGTTTCATTAGATTTCCAATAAACAGCTTAATTTTTGGGTCAAATATGCCAACCAGGATTCATTTTGAAAACATGTTAAGGGGAGGCATCGGTGAAATTTGGACAAAAATGACGAGAAATGCTATTTTTCATTTTTTGCCTTAAAATTATGTCTGTACCTTGTACTTTCAGAATCTACCGTCGTTTACTCCTCATCACCATTTAAAAGGCCGTTACGCCATGATTTAAATGCCCATGGCGTATGTATGCTGTCATATACTTAAAACTTTAGTCATTTTTCTCTGCTTTCTATTTTTTCATATTTTTCAATCTTCAAAATGCATCTTCTCATACAGTTCTTAATAGATTTCTTTTAAATTTCGCACACATGTTTTTAGATAGTTGCTTCATAAAACTTGGTATTTTAAATGCTCTAGATGGAGTAGTTTAATTGTTATCTAATTTTTATTTTGAAAATTATTAATAATTTGAAAAAAAAATGGACATTGAGGTATTCAATATTTTTTTTCTCCAAAACTGTTTGACATAGCCAAATAAAAATACCAGGTTTTGTAGACATAATCTAGGGAAACATATGGCCAGAGTTTAGTTTACTTAGAACAAATAATATTTTATAAGAAGCGTTTGCTATACTACCCTAAAATTGCAGCAAAAAAACGAATAAAAATTTTTTTTTGCAAAAACAATCTTACATAGAAAAATGAAATTTTGTAAACCTTCTAGTTATGCTTTGGCACACATACATACAAATTTTCACAGATGCCTCCCCTTAAAGTAATATACCTAATAATAAAATAAGTCACAGCAACAGAAACTTTAACCACTCTCTTAAGTCAAATTAATTCCTTACAGGCTTACATCAATCATCTAAAATTTAAAATGCTGTCCTTTGGGTATTTATTCCATAAAAAACACTGCAATGCATACAAAATGTAATGCCTGAGAGACTTCAGTCATATGTGAGATTAAGATAGATGTCATATTATTTTTATGCAGTACTAATATAATCATTTAGCTACCTCGATTCCACCTATAAAAATGTTCTTTTTGCTGCAATTCTTAAGTTTACAATCTAATATCATATGCACATTAATAAACACAATTACACATTAAAAATTCATTGTTCTCAAAGTTATATAGTATATATAAGACAACAATGATAGCTTTACACAGATATTTTAAAATTTTTGTTCAGTTTTATTTCTGTGTTAGATTTATGCTTAACAAAGAGACATTCTATGTTGCTGTACTAGGTATCTACTAATGACTAATGAAAATGTGATGTGGTATAACCAATTACAACACTTGCTTCTTTTGTCACAACAAATAATACACAACTATTTTATATATTCAGGCAAAGAAACAAATATTAACTAAATCACAATGAGCAAATTATATCATCTATTGTAAAAGGTAGACAAGCAAAATAATATTGGAATCAATTTCATCTCTTATATCTATAAGTTTAAGGATGCAAATAGTAATGAGATCACAATGAGCATAGCCATCTGTTTGAATCATTTTACTTTAAAAAGTAGGTGACAAAAAATTAGAATAAGTATCAGTTCTTGTATATGAAGATTTCAATTGTCTTATAGAGAAGCCCCTATTTAAATACTCACAGGAAATACATGCATATCAATTATTAAATAAAAACTTGTGCTTCATTTTTCTTTAATTTTTAAAACATTTTTTAGAATGGAACGTTTATGAAAATTTGTTCACATCTTCAGCTGTTGTTTGCTATTAATTTCATGAAAATTACCCTGAGGGTGACTGCTTGAAGTAAAATTGGGTCAATTCCTGGGAGCAAAATTATCAAGTGCATATTTTAAATTCATATACCACTGCTAAGAGTATAAGTGCAGATGTTTTGATAATTGGTACCTAAATACGTATCCAGCTTAGTTGTTTTCTGACTTCAATAAACCAGTTTTCTCACAAACCAATCATAAAATTTACTTTAATTTAAAAGGTGAGTTAATTAATAACACTGAACAACACTTACAACATATTTCTCTGGGACGCGTTTCGAAGGTAACTTTCCTCCATTATCAACCGGACAATAACTCCTGATAATGGAGGAAAGTTACCTTCGAAACGTGTCCCGGAGAAATATGTTGTAAGTGTTGTTCAGTGTTATTAATTAACTCACCTTTTAAATTAAATTAATTACAACAACACTGTTTTCAAACTTCTATGAAAGAAAGATAAAATTTACTACCTGATTTTTTTTGCATGATCATAACTGTTATGCAAAAAGAACAATGCCTGCCATATACACTATCTGTTTTGCTTCACACCTCAAGATGTGACCTACTGGCCTAGGTACAGTCAGCGCAGCTTATTGAGATACCCCAAAAAACAACCTTGACATTTTTCCCCCATTATGGTGCAGTCTGGTTATATTTGGTGATATCCCATCCGTTGGGTTGCATTAATGCCGCCAACTGTTTGTAACATATAACCATGGTAAAGCTATGGCCATAATTGGTGTTATTGTGTCTGTTATGTTGCCAGTTTATGAACGTGTTGCAGAGAGGCCAACCGATAGATTTTAAAACAAGATTCTGTTTAGATGCTGTATTAATCAATCAGTGGACGTAATGCTCGTTTTTGTGTGATTTTGTTTTGAATTGTTTTAGAACAGTATATGCAATTATAGTTAGTGTTGTTATTTTTGTATTCGCTACACAGTAGTACATCTTGTATGTATTACGATATTTAGCGCTCGGAAGTAATTTTATCCAAAAGTGTTATTGCAGAACAAGATTTGCTGAAGGTGAGTACGTTCATCATGTGTTGTGTGGTAACAATGTCAAGCATTATTATCGTTTGAAAGCATGTTACTTTAACACTGTGATATTTGAGGTTAGAAGTGACTTTATTATGTACGTCGGCAGGACTGCTTTTTGTGATACTTCCGCCAGCTGTTTAGTGTAATGTTGGCCATTTTGAACTCCTGGGGACTGCCGATAAACTGCGTCGACTATAGCATTGGCCTTGCAGAAAGTGTTGGAACTCAGTTGTGGTACACCATTCATTATCAAAAGACCATCATGCCTTTTGTGCCATGCCTACTTAGAGGTACTAACCAACCTGAAAACATACTACTTTTAATAAACCAAATTGGTGAAACAAATGTTGATGTAATATTGTTCATTTCACTGTCCTCAAATACCAGTAAAAATATCTGCACTTATACCCGTAACACTCTCTATACATATATTTAATAATGAAGTTTTTTAAAAAAAATTAATCCTATAGATCCATTTAAATGGTTTAAAAATCTATCTTGTGGAATTATTTCATGATTAGATGACCAGTCTACCATAGCTGATTTATCAATGTAAGCATATCAAATATTTTCTATAAAAATGCTTGGCTTTACCACTGAATAATAATTGATCATAGTCCTTCAGTTTATTTGATTTATACAATTTCTTTTGGAATTTCATCCATTTAGAAATCTGTAATACCTTTTTACTTTCTCTTCTAGTAAGTAGGGGAAGTATTGTATTCCACCCAAAAATGCGATGTCGAGATTTCACCAGAAATTTTGAGACCCCCTGAACCCAAAGGAGGAATTTTTAGAAAAAGATCTGTGTGTGTGTGTGTGTGTGTGTGTGTGTGTGTGTGTGTGTGTGTGTGTGTGTGTGTGTGTGTGTGTGTCTGTCTGTCTGTCTGAGGACAGCATAACTCAAAAACGAAAAGTAGGTTAAAAACTAAAGTTGGTATTTAAGTTTAATGTCTTTCAAGGGTGCGACACAAAGATTTTGAAGAAAATAGCCCCACCCTAAACTACCCTTCAGATGGAAAAATTTTCGAAAATTTTGATTTTCTTGAAAATGGCTCTAATGATTTTGATTAAAATGTCATGTTTGAGATATTTTTATGACAAATGAAATGTATATCTTGAATTTTCTGGCTATAGCCCCTGTACTCGTATTTACTCTGACTACTTTTGCATAACTGGTAAACCATTAGAGATAGACAAAATCTTACTGTACAAAAAAAAGTAGATCTTGCTAAAATACAGAATTTATGTCTAAATAAATTTGCTTGAAGGGTGAACCATTTCGGAGATATTCCTTGTTATGTGTGTGAGTTTCGGAAAACTTAAAACTTTCGTGAAATGGAACATCGTTCATTTTTTTATATGTTAAGTGTGCAAAGAGAACGGAATCTCAAAGCTTTAAAAGATTAGACAATTGCACAAGTCCAATTGTATTCTAATACTCCCCTTGTACCTACAAGGAAATAAGCAATAAGATAATTTGTACAAATGTTTATCTTAACTAACACGAAGAAGATATAAGAGTTGGTAAGAATGGTTAGTACAAGAGTAGAGAAAGTCATGTGAGTGCAACACATCAGATTTTTTTTTTATATTGTTATTGATATGCTGGTATATTATCTATATGTTTCATAACTTTTGCAGTGTTCTGACAGATGTTTATTGTGCATATAAATGCATATTTGTGCCTTTATAAATTATTATGTCATATTTCAGTAAATTTGTGCTTATTCAGACATATTTTAAGCTTATTTTTAATTCTCTTCTATTTTTGACTGAATGAAAGATTACATCACCTTTTAAGTTGGTGACTCAGGTCTGTTGATCACGTGAATTACGAATGCACAACAAGGTGAAAGACGCACACAGTCAGCTGACTTAGGGAGCTTCCAGCCTGACTTCAAGGCAAGTTTCACAAGAAAGATATCAGTGTTTCTGTTAGCCATAGTCAGTAAGGGTGCAAATCTAATATGCCAAAAACTAAACTAAGTGTTGCAAGTGAGAGTAAAGGTTTAGAGAGTGAATTTTCTAGTGAACTTGTAAGTACAGACGGTAAAGTAATATATCCCAAGGTGTATGATAAAACTATTGGGAGTGAAAAACAGTTTCAGATTGTCCAGCATATTAATACTGTGAAACATAAGGAACTCCTAGCAAATAAGCATGACAGAAGTGAAGATGTTCAAAGTTTATTAGTGGACTGTATGGGAAACAAAACTCAATTTTCATATGATCTTTCTGAAGCATTCCTAGCAGCTGACATTCTGATGTGGAAAATAAACAATCCAGTTCTGCGTAGCTTTTTGGATAAATATATCAATATGTGCCTGATCAAAGTACTCTATGTAAAACATATATCACTCATTGTTACAATAATGTAATGTCTAAATTGCAAGGTCAGTTAGCAAATGAGTTTCTTTGGATGTCAGTAGATGAGACTACTGATGTTTCATTGCAAATATTGTAGTATGTACTTTAAATCAAGAGAAACCAGGTGTATCGTACCTCTTAAACTGTTGTCACTTAGACTATACTAATAGTGCATCAGTGACTCAATTGGTGATTGATTCACAGAAATTAGCATGGCCTAGTGGTATTAACTATGTCCATGTACTTTTGTTTTTAACTGATGCAGCAAGTCATATGATCAAATCAGGGTATACACCAAAAGAAACTTTTCCTAATAGCATTCATTGAACTTGTGTCATGCTTCACATCAAATTGCAGAAACGATTAAGACTATAACTAGGAGTTATTTCCGGGCTGTTATGCCGTGGTCTGCTAGAGTTTAAGTACCCAGACGTTTCGTCCAAACCTGCAGCAGACATCTTCAGTGGCATGGTCGTAGTCTCCTAGGAGAAGTTACCGTGGCATCTGAGGTGTGGACTGTCTGAGCTACTGTGTTTATCCCTCAAGTGGCCTCCACTGATTGGTATGGATGGCAGACAGCAGGAGGGAGGGGGTGGGCTTCACTCAAGGTGTTGTTTCCTCCTGATTGGTTCACTTGAATTTCTCCTGTTTTGTGCCATTTCTTGCCTTCAATAGCAGGATACCAGTTGCTGTTAAGTTTCAAAGCTTCTTCTGTCTTATTGAAATTGTAGGAATGTTTATAAATTTCAATAGCTTTGCATTCTAGCCAGGCATGGTAGTGTATTGTGGATGATAGAATGCTCGTGTCCTGGAACTTTATTATATTTTCACCCTCTGCTTCAATGGCATGTTGGGCAACTGCGGACTTATTCATTTGGCCCAGGTGGCAGCTTCTTTTGTGTTTGGTGAGTCTAGTGTTGATGCTATATGTAAACCTAACCACAGGAACAGGGAATACAGTATACACCGGCTGATGACAAGGGCTCCCAAGGGGTTTTTTTCCTTGGGGCCATATGACGAAGGTGTCGTCCACATAGCAGAGCCAGACAGTTGGTTTTAGTGGAGCTGTATCCAAGGCTCAAAGGAGCCTCAAAGGATTCCATGAAGAAATTGGCCACTACCAGGCTCAGAGGGCTCCCCATGGCAACACCATCTATCTGTCCGTAGAACGAATGGTTCCACTGGAAATATGTAGTGGTGAGAACATGGTGGAAGATTGCAATTATGTCGTCTGAGAAAATGTGCTTTAAGCTGTGTGAGGGCCTCTTGTACCGGAACCATGGTGAAGAGTGAGACGACATCAAAGCTGATCAGGTCATGAGGTTGTAGTATGAGACTTTGTAGTTTTGAATGAAATGTGTAGTCTTCAATGAAGGAGTCTGTCGAGCCGACATGTGGTTGTAGTAGAAAGGCTAGATGTTTGGCTATGTAATAGGTTGGAGATCCAATTCCATTGACAATGGGCCCGACCGTCCGACCATCTGTTTGTTCATTTATTTATTCATTCATTTGTTTACGTATGTATTTATTCTTGGTATTATGCTACGTAGAACAGCACGCTGCTACTACAACAAACGACGTGATGTTCATGTGACGATGTCCATCACATCTTCAAGCAGGCAGAAGAAGATTACCGATTTTGCAAGTTAAATGAAAACACTGCTTCATAAACATGTGATAGTTACCTAAGTAAATGAGAAAATGCTGTATAGCAATCACCGAGTGCATTATGTACAGGTACATTGCCTATAGCAAAGTTCAGCAAAATGTTTTTGTTGCAATAAATATTTCGTTCCAATGTGTGTAGTTTCAATAATGAGCTTGTCAACTCTATAACAAAAATCTGATGTGTTGCACTCACACGACTTTCTCTACTCGTACTAACTTCTTACAAACTCTTATTTGTGTATACTCATGCTATTAGAGATACACGTTTGTAGATAAGATAATTTATCTTATCATTCATTTTCTTGCAGGTACAAGGAGAATTTGAGAATAGAGTAGGCTTTGAGCGATAGTCAAATCTTTTAAAGCTTTGAAATTCTATTATCTTTGCACACCTAAGATGTACAAACTGAATAATGATGTTCCATTTGTTGAAAGTATGTTTTACAAAACTCACATAAATAACAATGAATATCTCCAAAACAGTTCACTCAAAAAAAAAAAATCATTAGGACATAAATTGTATGCTTTAACGACGACAGCTAAGCTTTTTGTACAGTAAAATCTGGTCTATCTCTTACAGTTTACTAGTTATGCAAAACTCATCCAGAATAAATAGGAATACGTGGGCTATAGACAGAACATTCAAAATATACATTTCATTTATCATAAAAATGTCTTAAACATATGGCAGTTTAATCAAAATCATTAGAGTCATTTTTCAGAAACTCAAAATGTTCGAAAAATTTTCCATGGAAAGAGTAGTTAGGGTGGAGGAATTTTCTTCAAAATCTTCCTGTCGCATCCCTGAAAAATATTAAACTTAAATATCACATTGTGTTTTTAACCGATTTTTCGTTTTTGAGTTATGTTGTTCACAGGCAGACACACACATACGTGCGCGCGCACACACCCACACACACCTTTTTCTAAAAATGTTTTTCTTTTGGGGGGGGGGGGTTCAGGATCCTCATCTCAACATTGAATTTTTGGCTGGAATACACTTCCTACTACACAGTAGAGAAAGTAAAATGCGTTGTCTGTACTACAAATAAGCTTTTTATTGTTTTTACATTATGGATTTTGTGTTCGGATTTGCGGAGTTTGGATTTGCGGGGTTCTACTATATACTAGACATTCTATATGTTATGCTAATGTCAAATATATTCCATGTATATAAAAATAGTAAGAGCCGTTTTTAAGAAAATAAAAAACAGCAAAGGCTCTTCAATGGAAAGGGTACCTAGTTTAAAATGGGGGAAGATTCTTGAAAAGCTTCGTGTTACATCTTGAACGCTGCAAAATGTATGCAATTTAGAAATGATTTTATTTCTTTATTTGTTTATTAAAGATAGCTCAGAAAGTGAGCTGGTGAAAAATTGATATAATATTTTGAATCGAATGCAA
Source organism: Tenodera sinensis (assembly GCA_030765045.1). Lineage (NCBI taxonomy): Eukaryota > Metazoa > Arthropoda > Insecta > Mantodea > Mantidae > Tenodera > Tenodera sinensis. Next base: position 241,062,551 of record CM060964.1, read on the forward strand.
TACTCCTCGTACTCTAGCAAGGAGCGTAAAGAAATTACTTTAGAAACTGCCTATAATATAGGTATAAGAAGTGCAACTGCTTAAAGATGATCATCTTACCACTTCCCGAATTAGCTACAAAATACAGTTACAAAATGCAGAATAGGGTAGGAAAGGGGGGCCCATCTGAGTGTACCTATACTGGTTTCACTGAAAGAATTGGTCGTAATGTAAACAGAAGCACGTGTACAAATAGAATTAAAGTGTACGTTCATTGGCTCATGCCGCGTATTACAAGGTACATCGGTTATAAAGTAGTTTTCGTTCAATAGTAACAAAAACTACTGGATATTCTCTGTTTTATGTAACAATAGTATGTTTAGCGTGTTATTGTACCATGTAGAACTTCAACAAAATGAATCTAAAGTACCTAATTAATTGAACTTAATCAGAAAATTAGCGAAGAACGTGCGCAGACTGCCTTCTGATGGTCAACTTTTGAACAGGTGCGGCTCCTCAGGGTAGGCAGGGTAGGCACTGCCTACCCTATCGTAATACATCAACAAATAATGTTTAACTATGATTCTGCATTTTATCATTTGAACCGTCATTTTCCCCTAAATTGCAGTTCAAGAAAAGTTTTCTCGGTTATAATGACCAGCGCATGGTCAAATCCTTTAATCTCAATTCCGATTCATCAAAACTGCGCTGCGTGTTTGAAACGCGCGGCAGAAATGATACGCATGGAACCTGGGTAGTGGAAAGCCGGCTAGCTTAACCTCTGCCTGCCCGGCCCCCTTTCCTCAGTACGAGGCCCTTGAACAGGGATAAGGAAACATTCCGTCTGTATATGCACTCCGAGCATGCGTAGACGCGTCTGCCAGGCAATCCGAACACTTGCCTGCCCAAATCCGAATTTATGCGACATTTTCCGAACAGCCATACTCCACGAACGAAGATCTCAGAGATCTGAATCTGTCGTTGTCTCTGTGTAATACCAGTATGACCGACTTAATTAGTGAACTATTACAAATTTCGCTTTCGCGGCGCACTAACAATGAAAAGAGGAGTGTTTTAGCTATTTAACACAAAGCTGCAGTCAGACAATTTTTCAATTTCTTAATCTATTTTAGTCATGGGTGTAGCGAAACGGGGGCAAGGGGGGCCACGGCTCCCCCTTGGAAGTTGGTGAACTTAATGTGCAGTTAGTTACTGACCTTTAAACTATTATTTTAATTTTGATGTAAAGAACAATTTTTGTTTAGCACAAATTAATACGGTTATCTGCAACAAATACTATAAATTTTGACAGTAAAATAATGATTTAATATTATATGATTGCAAATTTCCAACATGTGCCCCTCCCCCCTGGAAAAAAGTCTGCCGACACTCCTGATTTTAGTTTTGGCGGTAATTCGTCCGTAAGTCACACTCATTCACTCTGCTCTTATTAAACAACCAAACAATATATTGTTTGCGTTATCCGCAATGACTTCGCCCCCTATATTTGGATAAACGGGGTTTATTATTGTTGTTATTATTATTATTATTATTATTATTATTATTATTATTATTATTATTATTATTATTATTATTATTATTATTATTATTATTATTATTATTATTATTATTATTATTATTATTATTATTATTATTATTATTATTATTATTATTGTTATTGTTATTATTATAATTATTGTTGTTGTTGTTGTTTGTTGTTACTGTTACACTTTGCCTACCCTAAAATTTTGACTGCGAGCCGCCACTGCTTTTGAAGCGGGAAGGTGAGAGTGTTAGTGAGCCACAAAGAGAAAGAGTGAGCCATCAAGGCAGAACAAGTGCAGTTTATAAAACATTTCAGAGGGAAGCCTCTAACGAGTGGTGAAAAAGTTATAATTCTTTGTGTTCTACAAACTATGCGAGAAATATCCTACTTTAGCGATTAAAAATATTGTTAACCTTACAACAGAGTTTACAGGTGTATCTGCATTAAGCATAAACTCCGCGCGCAGTGAAAGGTTAAAAAAAAGGGGAAATAAACCACGCCTATAGGCGTTAAGATTCTGAGTTTACCACTGGTCACACCAAATCACGTAAGCGTGCGTTCGTTATATGCTTATAATCCGCTATTTATATAAGCTTACATCTCTGATTCACGGGAGGTTAAGTTAGAGTTCGTTTTATTTATAATTTTCGGTTGATTAGCAGCCACTGGGTATATTAAGGGGAGGGGCAGAACTCCGATCTAGATGGAACACAACCTCTTTCAGATTAGGTATATTAAAGCTTTCTTTTCTATAGTGATTTTAAACTTATATTTGTTATTATGTTTTCAGTTCAGAGTGCTATACGCAATTGTTATCTAATCAGTAGCGTGTTTTAAACTACCGCGTGAAGGATTGGTGGATCGAAGGCAGGCGATGATGATTACAGGCTCCACGTGGTTTTCACTCTTAGCAACACGTGCTTATGAATGTAGTGCCACCACTACTCCAATCAGAGCAAGAAAGCGGAAGGATACATTTTTAGGCTTTGTTTACATTACGACCAATTCTTTCGCTGAAACCAGTATAGAGGAAAAAACCTGCTGCGATTAAGTAGAGTCAACTCATCATTCAGTTATCACCTGAGATATCGCAATGGTATTATGGACAAGAACGGTGATTCCCCGAGTTCCAAGCAGCCCGTGTTGTGCCAGAATGGCATTTCTCCAAAATACCTGAAATTTTAAAGCAACTGGAAGCTCCAAGTAATTTCTTGGAACATTCACTTTCTCAGATTGACGAAATGTCAGTAACTTTGTCGTCAGAAACACACGGGGTTGCAAAAATTGCGTTTGACAAACTCAGTCAGAAGCTACAGAAGAATTTCGGTTACAAAATACAGTGTCAAATGTGTAAAAAGCTTTCTGGTAAAGAAACACATATTGAATTGGAATTCATTGAAAGAGAACAGTAGTGCTTTTCTCATGCGCCTGTGACATCATGTGACATCGAAAGAACATTTTGACTATACAAATAATTTTTCACTCTAGGCGTAGGTGCTTTACACAGGAAAATCTCAGCATGACCTTCCATATGTACTTTAACAGTCTTCAACAAAGTAAGAGTTATCATCATATTTGCGTATATTTGCTTTCGCTTAATTTGATGCTTATTTTCATCATTTTCGTGTTTATTTTACTTACTTTATTGCGCTTAGAAACCCGGGCTTTAATTATTAATGTTACTGTCCAAATAAACTAAAAAGCCACGTTTTTACGTAACAGCCTGGCCCGAAATAAAACGCTGTGAGAGGATTTTTGTTCTCCGATACTTGCTTTTCATACGGATGTGCTCAAGAATCAGTTGCCATGGATACCTCCCGGTTATTGACAATTTGCCCTTTGTAACACTTGAGTTTCAGCATTTTAAAAACTATTTTAGATATCAGGTTAGTGAATTAAATATTAATATCATTATTTTAATTAATTTATTATTGAACATTAAACTATAAGCAGAGAAAGTGTGTTTTAACAGCTTTATAGCTTTTATAAGGACAAAAAGTGCATATGCAATGCTACACGCAGACTTGAGACTCTAGTTAGGTTTTAGTAGCTGAAAAAAATGCAATGTTTCGCGTAGACGGCCAGGTACAAACGACCTACACTTACCGTGAAGCTAAAGAAACACATTCTATTACATTTTATTAAATAGAGTTTCTGTGCATTGTGGAAAAAATGAAGCCGTACACCCATTTAGCTTAGCTCTTTTACTTTCGCTCTTTTTATTCCCGTATGGGGGATATGTTTGAATGATGCGAAATCGGCTCTCATAGGTAATTTACTTCTCAACTAACACACAAAGACAAAAGTGAACCTTCACTGCGCATTATCTGTTGGCTAATTTTACAGGGAAAGCAAGAAACGGCATTGGAAACTTTGTTATTATACCCTTTGAATATGCCTAACATTTTCTAACTAAAACTGGGTATTAGGATTTTATATGGTAGGTAGGTACTAAGGGTACACCGAAGTGGAAAATGTGATTTTCTAAAGTATTGAAGTTAGAGACTTAATTTTTTGCACAGGAATTACTAGCAACCAAAGAAACGTGTGTATAAAATTTCATTCTAACATCTAATAACATTCTTGATATATAAATTAATTTATATCAATTTGATTGGGTATAATCAAAATCCATCTCCTCCAACAGATGTTGAACAGCAGAGTTGATTTTTTAAAATTGTATCTCTTGTTACCTTTGTAACAACTTAAAGAATGGAAATTTTAATATAGTGAATAATTTTTCTTAAAAAAATTAATAACGCAAAGTTTAAAAATGCCATAAAACAGCGCACTTTTACGGTATATTAATCATGTTTAAAAAAGATATAATCAATATCAAAATTCCAATACTTCATTTCATTACCCATATTCTGAACTATATTGGAAAAAAAAGTTTAGATCACTAGCAAGATTTTTGTGGGAGAAGATAGATTTTGAATATGAGAAAGTAAACAAAAAATTGTTAACGAGAAAAATGAGCTTAAAGTTGAAATGGAAGGCAGAGGCGCACCACTTTTAAAATGGCGTCCAAAATGTGTGCCCCCCTCCCTAGGGGATTAAAACTTCGCAGATATATTCTTCAAGGTATGGTGCATTTTTTGATATAAAAATCCAAAAATCGATTTTTCTGACCAAACAGGCTAATTTATCACTTCAGTGTTCCCTTAAATCAACAAATAAAACTGCTGTTTCAAATAAATTAAATTATAATCATATAAAGTCCAGAAATTAACTTGAAATCTGGTTCACTATTTTCTGCCTCAAACGAATTTGCTTTATACTGGATACGAAAAGCATTTACTTTTGCGTTTAGTATCTCTATAGTTTATTATTCGTCATAATTTCCTGTTCTTTTTGGGAGGAGGGGGATGGGGTGAGAATAAACATGCATCAGAGTTAAAAGAATGTTATACAAATAATACTTGTAACATTTGATTGCCAATATACATTCAATAGCATCATATAGCGTCGTCTGCTTATTTTCATTTCTCTCCACCTTCTCATTCTCCCTTGTTTCATCTTTCTCCTCATCCTTAATGAGGAGAATATTCTTTTCGACAGTTTGAAGTGTGCACACGATAGTATCGCAAACCTTAAATAATGGAGTCAAAATAAACCCAAGGTGCATATGTGCAGTAATCCCAGTCAAAAGCAGCCAATAGTCGCCTTCTATGTGACACCTGCAGTTCGGACTTCAGCAAACATTTATTTTTTATTTATGCTTCCTTCTGTCTTTATTTATCATCCTCTCTCTTCCACTCTCTCCTTCTCTCTCCTACTCTCTCCCTTCCCCTCACTCACTTCTTCCCCACTCTCCCTCTCTCCGCCTCCCTCCCCATTCTCCAACCTCTCCTCTCACTCTCTCCCTACCTCTCCCTCTCTCTACCTCCCTCTCGCGATTAATGTTGGACGAAGTGGCGCTGGGGCGAGTTTTCTCCGGTTTCCCCCATCTCATTCCACCGGTGCTCCATCTTCATTCTATGTATCAGTGTCACCGCCTGTGGTGCTGTAGTACCTAGTAAAAGCGGGAGTTAAACACTGCCAAAAAACTCCCTCTCTCTATCACTTACTCTCCCTACCTCTCCCTCTCTCGTTATCTCCCTACCTCACTCTCTCAGTCTCTCCTTACCTCTCCCTCTCTCCACCTCCCTCTCTCGACCTCTTTCTACCCCTCTCTCTCCCTACCTCTTCCTCTCTTTCACTTTCTCTCCATCTCTCCCCTACGTCTCCCTCTCTATAACTCTCTCACGCTCTCTTCCACTCCCTCCCTCTCCATTCTCTCTCCCTCGCTCCCCCTCTCTCCACCACTCTGCCTCCCTCTCCATCTCTCTCACCCTTTTTCTCACCCTCTCTCCCACTCTCTCCCTCCCACTGTCGAACTCTCTCACCCTCTCTCTCCTTCTCTGCACTCACATCAGGGTTGCCAGTATTTAAAAGCAAAATTATCGTACCAGCCACTCAAAATTATGGATTTGGATTCAAAATTATCGTACATCTTATACCAAATGCTACAACAATAAATGTATCAGCATAACACTTATGAATATGAAATAGAATTGGTGTTTATGGTATCCATTTAAAAGATTGATGGCTTCAATCAGCATTATAACTTTAGTACTTATGTTTCTCGCACTATTCATCTGAAAGTTCATCTTCCTCAACTGTTGCAGCATTATACAAATTTGTTGTTGAGATAAACTTCAACATTTTTTCGGTGACTTGCAGATTTTCGGACCCACCACCAGTGGCGGCTCGTGACCTGTCGCAGTGGGTGTGCAGTACATTACATTCTCTCCACCTTTACTCCCTTTCTTTCTCGAACACACACCACACAATTCTAGTTCTAAATTCATATGGGCAATTGAGCTCTTATGTTTTGCTATTTTTTGTTTTAAATGACCAATATCACAAGAACTATTATTTGTCCAGACACCATTTCTCTCACTCGCAAACAATAAGCTTCTCTTATAAGAATAAACCTGAAAGATTTATCTCCTTTAGTTTCGCCATGTTATTCATTTCCACACTTTCATAGATTCAAATTTCCCGCTATGTGCAGACACAACTGCATGCAACTTGCTGCCAGAACACAAACATAACAAACAGTAAGGAACACTGTAACAAAATAACTATTCCAAACTGAAGTATTGGTCTTAGTAAATTACGACATGAAGAGTAACTATATGCATTTATAATCGCTTAATAAGACTAGATGTAATTGTGTTTATAACATTAATATAATATAGAAGATGGCTACATTATATTTAGAACTGTCACGTTGGCTGCCTAGTAGGTTCTGCTAAACGGGAGAGAAATGCTTGTAGCAAATTAGCAAGGAAAACGGAGGGACTTGTACGAGAACATAGTCCGCTTGCGCGGTAAGAATCGCATGTGTTGGCCTTGTCGATTATGCTGCCTTAACTCGCCGTACTCTTAAATGCAAGCTTTGCACCGCTCCCTGCATACCCCTCGCCTAAAAGCTTCCTTCGCCAGTCGCAAAATCGGGTTTATGCGTCTCAGCTTGTTGGACTGAATGAGCTGACATTTGGTAAAGAGGGCGCGGGAAAATTAAACGAGCAAGTTCATATACGTACAAGAAAGTTGGACATTCGACTTTCTCATATGCATGTCTATACACATTCGCATGCGGAAAAAATTAATGGGTGTGCAGTTGCGAGTATGCGATCCCCCAGGAGCCGCCACTGCCCACCACATTCTTTCATAAGCTGAGACGATTGAATAAGTCCATTTACAGTATCTAGAGCCAATCTGTTTCTAATTTTGGTTTTTATTAAACCTAGTTTGGAAAAAAAAAAAAAAAAAAAAAAAAACTTTCACAAGAAGTGTTTCTGTGGGGCAGTGAAATCACTGATAATGTAACCTCCGCCAGTTCTTTGAAATCAGCATTTCCACCAAGTGTTTATCAGCACTCCAGAAACTGCCAGGTTCAGGCATGTTCATTATTTCACACGGAGTATCACTCATTCCGAGTTTTCTCCATTGATCATCAATTTTCTGAACAGTGCCTTCTTCATTGAGATTACCACATCTGGGCACACTGGCAATAAGAGGATAAAGGGTGCGATGATTAGTAGGATATGAAATGGTTGCCTTAGAAGGGTGGAGACGGGCCATGAAGGCAAGAAAAGTGGTGTCGCTATTTGTAATTAATTTCATTTCGCTGGTGTGACAAACCAGTGAAAATGATATTTCGCCGGTATCGAAATTATCGTACACCCCATAATTATCGTACGGGTTGACAACCATGAGTACAAACATTCTAATTATCGTATGCTCCCATAATTATCGTATGGGTTGGCAACCCTGACTCACATACACGGACCATTTTCTAAAAATGTCCTTTTTACTATCTTTATCATATCATACATACTATGCAGGCAGAGAAGGTATTGATTTCCACCCAAAATTTCGATATCAAGATTTCAGCGGGAATACATGTCTTGAGGTCTCCAGAATCCAAAATAAGCACTTTTAGAAAAGCTTGTGTGCACAACATAACTCAAAAAGAAAAGTCTTTTAAATAACAAATTTGGTATTTAAGTTCAACATTTTCCAAGGATAGTACACAAAGATTTTCAAGAAAATATTCCCAGGCTACCCTTTACATGGAACATTTTTCAAAAATTTCGATTTTATCAAAAATGGCTCTAACAATCATAACTAAAATGCTATATGTTTAAGGTATTTTGTGACTAATGAAATGTATATTTTGAAATTTTTGGGAATGTCCTCAGAAGTCCTCTACATTCTGGATAACTTTTGCATAACTGGTAAACCATAAGAGATAGACAAAATCTTACTGCATAAAAAATGTAGATCTTGCTAAAAGACACATTTTATCTAAAATACTTTTTTTTTTTGTGGAGTGAACCATTCCCAGTATATTCATTGTTATATGTTTGACTTTTGAGTATTTTCCTCAAACCTGAAATTGTTATTCATTTTTTATGTCCTGGAAATGAAAAGAGAATGGAATTTCAAAGCCATCACATCATAAAGATTTGACTATTGCTTAAAGCCTTCTGCATTCCCATATACTAATGTATGCACAAGAAAATTAGCAATAATTTCTGTGAGTGTTTTATCTGAATTAACAGGAAGTAGATTGAGGAATAAGTGTTTGTATGAATAGCTGGTGCAAGAGTAGAGAAAGTCATGTGAGTACAACACATCAGAGTTTTAAGTATGGAAAGCTTGATCTATAGCTATGTAAAATACACTGGTTCATTATAATTAAAATTTTTGCAATAAGTTTAAAATAGAAATTAAGTTATATGAACAAAATAATAAATTTTATTGTGAAAAAGTGTATGGTGCTTTTTGCTATATTTTTATCATAACTTTACTTTTATAAATAGCTACTAACGAACTATTTGTAACATTTGATGTCAGGCATCCCACGCTTTTTTACAATAAAATTTATTAATTTAAACTTACTATAACATTTTTCATTATAATGAAATAGTGGACTTCACATCGCTATAGAACAAGCTCTTCATACTTAAAAATGTACTTTTAAAAGAGTACTTTTTTTTTTATTTATTTATTTATTTACTAAGCTATATACATGTGAATATGACCGGTGTTCAGCCCTGGCTCATTGCCAGTCATATTCTTATTCTACAATAATTCCTTAATTCTAACTTATTCTATCACTTATATCTTATTGTTCAACTCTATTTACTGTCCAGATCCATTTATTTTTCACCTTATGTAAAAATCTTCCTACCCTCTTACTGTCTTTATGAAGCATTTCAACTATAGATCTATTTCTATTCATATTCGACCATTTCTTATTAATATATTCTTTTCTCCAACCTTCAGTCCCAATACATTTAAATATTATATGTTCTATGTCTTCATTTCCACCACATATAGGACATTGGTTTTGAGGAATGCCCTTCCTTAGACCCTTTAATCTCCATACTCCTGCTTTCATCCATGCAATGCCTTCTCGCTCCTCTTTATCTGTCACGTCTATATACTTCTCCCTACCCCAAGAGTTTTTCATTTGTACATAAAAAATTAAGGATCTCTTTTCAGCTATCTCACTAAATATGTTTTGTATTTCTATATCGTCCAATCTTTTTCTTGCCAGTTTCCAAAAATTGTGTATATTATTTTCTCTATTCCTCCATACTTCCCCTAAACCACTACTTTCCAAGTTATTTCTGAGACAGTCTGCACAACCCTTATTCTTTAGGCTTTTTTCTTGATATAGTAGGCACTGTTTCAACAGGTTCCTTTCTTCCAAATTCAATATTCTAAACCAGTATTTCAGTGCCCTCTCCATAATCTTCCCCTTACTTGTTACCCTTCCCAGTTCTATTTGTGCTCCCTGCCTAACAGTTGCATTTGGTAATCCAAGCAATTCTTTGCAGAAAGTTCTATGCACCTCATCTATGACTTCCCAACCTCCTCCTAATCCCCATACTTCTGTCCCATATAACATCTTGAGTACTTTTTAGTTTGATGTGTTATTAAAGCATGTTTTCTTAGTTTTTTAAACTATAATTTATTTTATATTTCTTTTCTTTCTAATTTTACAATGCAATTCATTTTAAAAATTTGGAGTTTGAGGTCTTTTTAAACTTTTTGAATTTGAAATTCTTTTCCAAAACTTTTTTTAAATTTTTAAAACAACTTTTCTTGGAACAGTGTTAGATCAATCATACTGTTTTAATTACACTATTAGTTGTGGATTTCCTGGCCTTGGGTCAACTTTGATCCATGATTCTTCCTCCAAAATCTGGTGTTTCCCTAAGGCCCTCTTTCAAGCATTTCTGTCTTTCAATATTTCCAAGCAATTTACTTCCTTTGTCCACTGAGTGCGTAGGTGAGTGATTGAGTTGTCGAGTGGGTGGGGAGTATGAGTGAGTTAGTGAATTATTGTGTGAATTGGTGAGTGAGCAGGTGATTGAATGATTGGTTGATTAAGCGAGTAAATGGATGAGTGAGTGGATCTGTGGGTGGGTGAGTGGGCAGGTGAGTGAGTGGGTGTCTGAGTGGGTGATTAAGTGAGTGACTATGGGTGAGTTTATTTTGATTGAGTGGGCAGATAAGTTAGTGGGTGGGTGAGTGAGAGAGTAGGTGAGTGTATGACTAATTGAGTGGGTGGATAAGTGAATGGGTGAGTGGGTGGGTGTCTGAGTGGGTGATTAAGTGACTGACTGTAGGTGAGTTAATTGTGATTGAGTGGGCAAATCAGTTAGTGGGTGGGTGAGTGAGAGAGTAGGTGAGTGTATGAGTAATTAGGTAGGTGGATGAGTGAGTGGGTGAGTGAATTATTGTGTGAGTTGGTGAGTGAGCAGGTGATTGAGTGAGTGAATGGATAACTGAGTGGGTATGTGGGTGGATGTGTGGGTGGGTATGTGAGTGGATGGGTGGGTGTCTGAGTGAGTGGTTGATTGAATGAGTGAGTGGTTATGTGAGTGGATGTGTGAGTGGGTGAGTGAGTGGTTGATTGAATTAGTGAATGGTTGAGTGAGTAGGACTGTGAGTGGATGTGTGACTGGGTGAGTGGGTGGCAGAGTGGTTGATTGAACGAGTGAATGGATGAGTGAGTGGGTATGTGAGTGGATGTCTGGGTGAGTGAGTGGTTGACTGAATGAGTAAATAGATGATTGAGTGGGTATGTGAGTGGATGTGTGGGTGGGTGAGTGGTTGATTGAGCAAGTGAATGGATGAGTGAGTGGGTATGTGAATGGATGTATGGGTGAGTGAGTGGTTGATTGAGCAAATGAATGGATGAGTGAGTGGGTATGTGGGTGGATGTGGGGTGAGTGGGTGAGTGAGTGGTTGGTTGAATGAGTGAATGGATGAGTGAGTGGGGATGTGAGTAGATGTGTGGGTGAGTAAGTGTGTGGGTGAGTGAGTGGTTGATTGAATGAGTGAATGGATGAGTGAGTGGGTATGTGAGTGGATGTGTGGGTGAGTGGGTGGTTGATTGAATGAGGAGTGGATGAGTGATGGAGTATGTGAGTGGATGTGTGGGTGAGTGAGTGGTTGATTGAATGAGTGAATGGATGAGTGAGTGGACATGTGAGTGGATGTGTGGGTGGGAGAGTGAGTGGTTGATTGAATGAGTGAATGGATGAGTGAGTGGGTATGTGAGTGGATGTGTGGGTGGGTATGTGAGTGAATGGGTGGGTGGTTTGAGTGGGTGAGGGGGTAGTTGATTGAATGAGTGAATGGATGAGTGAGTGGGTATGTGAGTGGATGTGTGGGTGGGTATGTGAGTGAATGGGTGGGTGGTCTGAGTGGGTGAGGGGGTAGTTGATTGAATGAGTGAATGGATGAGTGAGTGGGTATGTGAGTGGATGTGTGGGTGAGTGAGTGGTTGATTGAGCCAGTGAATGGATAACTGTGTGGGTATATGAGTGGATGTGTGGGTGAGTGGGAGGGTGAGTGAGTGGTTGATTGAATGAGTGAATGGATGTACGAGTAGGTATGTGAGTGGATGGGTGGGTGAGTGGTTGATTGAATGATTGAATGGATGAGTGAGTGGGTATGTGAGTGGATGTTTTGGTGGGAGAGCGAGTAAATGAATGAGTGAGTGGGTATGTGAGTGGATGTGTGGGTGAGTGAGTGGTTGTTTGAGCGAGTGAATGGATAACTGAGTGGATGTGTGGGTGAGCGAGTGGTTGATTGAGCGAGTGAATGGTTAACTGAGTGGGTATGTGATGGATGTTTGGGTGGGTGAGTGAGTGGATATTGAATGAGTGAATGGATAACTGAGTGCGTGTGGGAGTGGATGTGTGGGTGGGTATGGGAGTGGATGGGTGGGTGTGTGAGTGGGTGGGCGGGTGAGAGGGTTGTTGTTTGAGCGAGTGAATGGATGAGTGGGTATGTGAGTGGATGTGTGTGTGGGTATGTGAGTGGGTGTGTGGGTGGGTGAGTGGTTTGAGTGAGTGAATGGATGAGTGAGAGGGTATGTGAGTGGATGTGTGGGTGAGCGAGTGGTTGATTGAGCGAGTGAATGCATAACTGAGTGGATATGTGAGAGGATGTGTGGGTGGGTGATCGAGGGGTTGATTGAATGAGTGAGTGGGTATATGAGTTGATGTGTGGGTGGGTGAGTGGTTGATTAATTGAGGGAATGGATGAGTGGGTGGGTATGTGAGTGGATGTGTGGATGAGTGAGTGGTCGATTGAATGAGGGAATGTATGAGTTAGTGGGTATGTGAGTGGATGTGTGGGCAAGTGAGTGGTTGATCGAATGAGGGAATGGACGAGTGAGTGGGTATGTGAGGGGATATGTGGGTGGGTGAGTGGATGGGTGAGTGGGTGGTTGATTGAATTAGTAAATGGATGGGTGAGTGGATGTGTGGGTGGGTATGTGAGTGGATGGGTGGGTGAGTGGTTGGGTGAGTGAGTGGTTGATTGAATGAGTGAATGGATGTAAGAGTGGGTATGTGAGTGGATGTGTGGGTGGGTGATTGGGTGGGTGAGTGGTTGATTGAATGAGTGAGTGGGTATGTGAGTGGATGTGTGGGTGAGTGAGTAGTTGATTGAATGAGTGAATGGATGTAAGAGTGGGTATGTGAGTGAATGTGTGGGTTGGTGATTGGGTGGGTGAGTGGTTGAATGAGTGAGTGGGTATGTGAGTGGATGTGTGGGTGGGTGAGTGAGTGGTTGGGTGGGTGTCTAAGTGGGTGAGTGAGTGCTTTATTGAATGAGTGAGTGGGTATGTAAGTGGATGTGTGGGTGAGTGAGTGGTTGATTGAGCCAGTGAATGGATGAGTGAGTGGGTATGTGAGTGGATGTGTGGGTGGGTGAGTGGTTGATTGAATGAGTGAATGGATGAGTGAGTGGACATGTGAGTGGATGTGTGGGTGGGTGAGTGAGTGGTTGATTGAATAAGTGAATGGATGAGTGAGTGGGTATGTGAGTGGATGTGTGGGTGGGTATGTGAGTGGATGGGTGGGTGAGTGGTTGGGTGAGTGAGTGGTTGATTGAATGAGTGAATGGATGTAAGAGTGGGTATGTGAGTGGATGTGTGGGTGGGTGATTGGGTGGGTGAGTGGTTGATTGAATGAGTGAGTGGGTATGTGAGTGGATGTGTGGGTGAGTGAGTAGTTGTTTGAATGAGTGAATGGATGTAAGAGTGGGTATGTGAGTGGATGTGTGGGTTGGTGATTGGGTGGGTGAGTGGTTGAATGAGTGAGTGGGTATGTGAGTGGATGTGTGGGTGGGTGAGTGAGTGGTTGGGTGGGTGTCTAAGTGGGTGAGTGAGTGCTTTATTGAATGAGTGAGTGGGTATGTAAGTGGATGTGTGGGTGAGTGAGTGGTTGATTGAGCCAGTGAATGGATGAGTGAGTGGGTATGTGAGTGGATGTGTGGGTGGGTGAGTGGTTGATTGAATGAGTGAATGGATGAGTGAGTGGGTATGTGAGTGGATGTGTGGGTGAGTGGGTGGTTGATTGAATGAGGAGTGGATGAGTGAGTGGAAATGTGAGTGGATGTGTGGGTGAGTGAGTGGTTGATTGAATGAGTGAATGGATGAGTGAGTGGACATGTGAGTGGATGTGTGGGTGGGTGAGTGAGTGGTTGATTGAATAAGTGAATGGATGAGTGAGTGGGTATGTGAGTGGATGTGTGGGTGGCTATGTGAGTGAATGGGTGGATGTCTGAGTGGGTGAGGGGGTAGTTGATTGAATGAGTGAATGGATGAGTGAGTGGGTATGTGAGTGGATGTGTGGGTGAGTGAGTGGTTGATTGAGCCAGTGAATGGATAACAGTGTGGGTATATGAGTGGATGTGTGGGTGAGTGGGAGGGTGAGTGAGTGGTTGATTGAATGAGTGAATGGAGGTATGAGTAGGTATGTGAGTGGATGGGTGGGTGAGTGGTTGATTGAATGAGTGAATGGATGAGTGAGTGGGTATGTGAGTGGATGTTTTGGTGGGTGAGCGAGTAAATGAATGAGTGGGTATGTGAGTGGATGTGTGGGTGAGTGAGTGGTTGTTTGAGCGAGTGAATGGATAACTGAGTGGATGTGTGGGTGAGTGGGTGATTGATTGAATGAGGAGTGGATGAGTGATGGAGTATGTGAGTGGATGTGTGGGTGAGTGAGTGGTTGATTGAATGAGTGAATGGATGAGTGAGTGAGTATGTGAGTGGATGTGTGTGTGGGTATGTGAGTGAATGGGTGGGTGTCTGAGTGGGTGAGGGGGTAGTTGATTGAATGAGTGAATGAATGAGTGAGTGGGTATGCGAGTGGATGTGTGGGTGAGTGAGTGGTTGATTGAGCGAGTGAATGGTTAACTGAGTGGTTATGTGATGGATGTTTGGGTGGGTGAGTGAGTGGATATTGAATGAGTGAATGGATAACTGAGTGCGTGTGGGAGTGGATGTGTGGGTGGGTATGGGAGTGGATGGGTGGGTGTGTGAGTGGGTGGGTGGGTGAGAGGGTTGTTGTTTGAGGAAGTGAATGGATGAGTGGGTATGTGAGTGGATGTGTGGGTGGGTGAGAGAGTGATTGATTGAGCAAGTGAATGGATGAGTGAGTGGGTATGTGAGTGGATGTGTGGGTGGGTATGTGAGTGGATGTGTGGGTGAGTGGTTTGAGCGAGTGAATCGATGAGTGAGTGGGTATGTGAGTGTATGTGTGGGTGAGCGAGTGGTTGATTGAGCGAGTGAATGCATAACTGAGTGGATATGTGAGAGGATGTGTGGGTGGGTGATCGAGGGGTTGATTGAATGAGTGAGTGGGTATATGAGTTGATGTGTGGGTGGGTGAGTGGTTGATTAATTGAGGGAATGGATGAGTGGGTGGGTATGTCAGTGGATGTGTGGATGAGTGAGTGGTTGATTGAACGAGGGAATGTATGAGTTAGTGGGTATGTGAGTGGATGTGTGGGTGAGTGAGTGGTTGATTGAATGAGGGAATGGACGAGTGAGTGGGTATGTGAGTGGATATGTGGGTGGGTGAGTGGATGGGTGAGTGAGTGGTTGATTGAATTAGTAAATGAATGGGTGAGTGGATGTGTGGGTGGGTATGTGAGTGGATGGGTGGGTGAGTGGTTGGGTGAGTGAGTGGTTGATTGAATGAGTGAATGGATGTAAGAGTGGGTATGTGTGTGGATGTGTGGGTGAGTGAGTGAATGGATGTGTGAGTGGGTATTTGAGTGAATGTGTGGGTGAGTGAGTGGTAATTGAGCGAGTGAATGGATAACTGAGTGGGTATGTGAGTGGATGGGTGGGTGAGTGAGTGGTTGATTGAGCTAATGAATGGATGAGTGAGTGGGTATGTGAGTATATAGGTGGGTGTCTGAGTGGGTGAGTGATCGGGGGAGTGGGTGGTTGATTGACCGAGTGAATGGATGAGTGAGTGGGTATGTGAGCGGATGTGTAGGTGAGTGAGTGGTTGATTGAGCAAGTGAATGGATGAGTGAATAGGTATGTGAGTGGTTGTGTGGGTGAGTGAGTGGGTGGGTGAGTGAGTGGTTGATGAATGAGTGAATGGATGAGTGAGTGGGTATGTGAGTTGGTGTGTGAGTGGTGGGTGTGTGAGTGGGTGATTAAGTGAGTGACTGTGTGGGTGAGTTTGTTGTGATTGAGTCGGCAAATCAGTTAGTGGGTGGGTGAGTGAGAGGGTAGGTGAGTGTAGGAGTAATTGAGTGGGTGGATGGGTGAGTGAGTGTGTGTGTGTGAGGGGATGGGTGAGTGGTAGCATGGTTAAGTTGGTGCGTGTAAGAGTGACTGAGACAAGTACCTGAGGGGGTGTGAGAATGGGTGAATGGATGAGTTAGTGAGTGAAGGAATATGTGTGTGAATGAGTCGGTGAGGGAGTCTGTGAGTGAGTGATTGGATGAGTGAGCAGTTCCATGAATTTTTGGGTAATTGAGAGAGTGGGAGACTGAGTGGATGGATGAGTGAGTGAATGGCTGAGTGATTTGTTGATTGAAAAGGTGGGTGAATGAGTGAATGAAAGCGTGACTGGACAAGTGAGTGTGTAGGCGGGTGTGTGGGTGGGTGAGTGGGTGGGTGAGTGAATGACTGAGTTGATGAGTGAATGAATGGCTGAGTGATTGGGTGATTGAAAAGGTGGGTGAATGAGTGAATGAAAGTATGACTGAGTGGGAGAGTGATTAGGTGAGTGTGTAGGTGGGTGTGTGAATGACTGAGCTGATGATTGAGGGGGTTGGATGAGTGAATGAGTGTGTGATTGAGTGAGTGTGTCAATGTGGGTGTGTGAGATAGTGAATGGTTGGGTGAGTGTAAGTTTGTGGGTGAGTGTATGTGTGAGTGGGTGTGTGAATGTGTGAGTGGGTGAGTGACTGAGGAGTGTGTGAGAGAGTGAGTGGGTGGGTGAGTGTATGTGTGAGTGCCTGAGTGGATAGTTGAGGGGGTGTGGGAGTGACTGAGTGAGTGAGTGTGTGAGAGAGTGAATGGGTGGGTGAGTGTATGTGTGTGGGTGAGTGTATGTGTGAGCAGGTGAGTGGGTGAGTGACTGAGTGAATGTGTGAGTGAATGGGTGGGTGAGTGTATGTTTGTGGGGAATGTATGTGTGGGTGGGTGAGTGACTGAGTGAGTGTGTGAGAGGGTGATTGGGTGGGTGAGTGTATATGTGAGTGGGTGAGTGAAAGTGTGAGTGGGTGAGTGACTGAGTGTGTGAGAGTGTATGTGTGAGTAGGTGAGTGTATGTGTGAGTGGGTGAGTGTATGTGTGAGTGGGTGAGTGTATGTGTGAGTAGGTGAGTGTATGTGTGAGTGGTGAGTGTATGTGTGAGTGCATGAGTGTATGTGTGAGTGGGTGAGTGTATGTGTAAGTAGGTGAGTGTATGTGTGAGTGGGTGAGTGTATGTGTAAGTAGATGAGTGTATGTGTGAGTGGGTGAGTGTATGTGTGAGTAGGTGAGTGTATGTGTGAGTGGGTGAGTGTATTGGTGAGTGGGTGAGTGTATGTGTGAGTGGATGAGTGAAAGTGTGAGTGGTTGAGTGAATGTGTGAGAGAGTGAATGGGTGGGTGAGTGTGTGTTTGTGGGTGATTGTATGTTTGTATGTGAGTGAACATGTGAGTGGGTGAGTGACTGAGTGAGTGTGTGAGAGAGTGAATGGGTGGGTGAGTGTATGTGTGTGGGTGAGTGAATGTATGAGTGGGTGAGTTGGTGAGTGAGTGGGCAAGTGGTTGAGTGAGTGGGTATTTGAGTGGGATTTAAAGGCCCATTGACACTGAGGTCATTTGGAACCAGCCAAAGATGTAGCTGATGACATTGCTTGTTCAAGATTATTTTGGTTGAAAGATAAGTTACTAGCTGCATTTTAACAAAAAAACGTACTTTATGAAGCTCTGCATTTTCCAATTGCATAGTTTGGGGTGCTAAATTAGTACATTGTAAAATCTTTGATTGCAGCGCTCTGAAAAATAATTTCAGATTTTTCTAATTGATTTATCAAACCAATAGCTTAGTGTCTTTCTTCCTCCTTTTTAGATATCATAATTATTCTCAACAGAGCCTTAAGGTACCCTAGGACTGAAATTTCTGTTTTCTACATTTTTAAAGGTAATTGTCTCAAATTTAGTACAGAACTTGATTGTATCATTGTATATGTGTAAATTTTCAGCTCAGTTTGATGAATAGTTTTGGGCTTTAAACATTTTAATAATCTTTTAGTGCTAGAATAAGTTGATTTTAAGTAGGTATTTGCTCACATTGGTCTATTGCACTTAGTATTTCCTTTGCTGTTCCTGATTTACTTTGATCTTTTATTTCACGGAAACCTAATTTCCATTTATTGGCCTCATAGCTGGTTAAACTATGAAGCCCAGGACTTAAGTACTTACAACATTGTAAGTCACCATTAGGGAATGTTATCTCCTGTGAATTGAGATACCCTTGTGTTTTACCAGCCAGGCAATTGGAGAATTTAGTGTCATGCCGGCATGACAGCTTGGTGGTTAGAGCAACCATATGGAGACTGGAAAATCCAAGGTGAAATCCCAGCTGTGGCATTGAATTTTTCAATCTTATTCTTCCGACCAAAAGAGCTTTCATTTATGCTCATGTGACAAGGCTTTACAGTGACATCATGTAAAACTATAACATGTCTAATATCCAAGTTAATTGATCTCTTTTTGTAATGTTCTGTGTTGTATCTATAGTAATAGAAAAGAATGGGGCAGCTTTGTCAATTTATTTTTCTGCTACATGGGATAGGACATTTATTAAGTCATTTTGAATTAAAGTTCTCAGATACTTTTGTGTATATTTTGGCAGATTTATTGGATTGCATAATACAGGATAGTGCTTTGCAAGAATGTTGATGACTGCTAAAAAGTTTCCACTGTTTGATTTTCCAATTTCCTCCCTTTGTGAAAAGTTAGGTTATTGGATGCCAGTGTTAATGTAACATTTACAATATGCTTAAGGAGCTGTTTCCAAATATTCTCACCTTTCTTTAGTTCTGATCCCATACCTGTGTCAACTGTGTTTTTCCTATGCCACAAATTGAAAACAATGCATGTCTAGCAAAGGACTTCTTGGTTTCATCATCTACATCTAACTGATAATCTTCATTATCGTTTGAAAGTAATAGGCCTAATTATACTTATGGCAATTTTGTTGCAATTTTCTTTTCTGCTTTCTCAATTGCTGCTACCATTTTTCTTTGAGAAGTGCACTCACTTGTGACACTGTGAACTTCTGTAACTGTTGAGCAAGCTCTAGCACTAGCGCTAAGAAGAGAAAATTTCTTATGTTCACGAATTTGTTTCCTTTACTAATTCTTGCGTTTTTGTTTTCTGCACCACTTAAATGTTCATACTTAAATTTAAAATGTTTCATTTTTCTTCAAAAGTACTTAAATAAATACAGAACTACTGAAGTCAAGGTTGAAAATTATCACACCTCTTAATGATGTATCTATTATTAATTTCTTTTAAAGAGAGCTTGTCTGAAACTGAATTGCTGGCTGTTGACTGGTCATTACTACAGGGCTTTCGAATCGATTCTTCACCGCTGTATGGCCTTTTGCCTGTGCAAGTTTGAAGTTGCTGCAGCCGGGTTTGCTGCTACTAACAAGCCGCATGTAAAACATGTATAAAAATCTTACCTTATAGAAAATGATGGAAATGTCGTCCCTCCTCTGCTATACAGGCATTATATCGGGAAAACACATTCTGATTCACAGAATTAAGTTGTGCCACTGTAATGTCTCTGATTTCATTTCTAATATTTTGTTTAAATTCCTCCAATGTGTGAGGATTTTTCTCGTAAACTTTGTCTTTCAGGTTACCCCACAAATAAAACTCACCACCACCACCATCATTATTACTGTTACTGTCTAGTAGAGCTAAACAATAGTAATTGCCCTTAATACACAAATAAGTCTTCCTCTGCATTTTCCTCAAACAATTGCATTCTTTTGTAGATTACAGGGCTGAAATAAAACTAATGATCTTGTCATAAATCACAGCTAAAGTTGCCACCCTACCCACAAATGTTTATACCTGCCCATGAATTTGTTTCCTGTACTTATCTTCCTCTTCACCTTCAGTAACATCAGGTGATACCTCCCCTAACTTCCCCTCCATCGGAACTTGCCCACTGTGAGAACAAGATGAGCACATATGACGTGACTTTGTCACATTTCCCATAGAAATAAACTTTGCATGATATTTTAACATTAAATTGTGGCTAAATTCACTCAAATTAAGATAAATTACTGCATTGTTCACACAATATTTGCATGATAGTGAAATAGCAAACCATTTATATCCATTCAAGAAGCTAGATGGCTCCAAATATTTGAGACAATTTTTTTTTTTTTTTTTTTTTTTTTTTTTTGGCAAAATGGCTCTTTAGTGATAATAATTGCACTGAACATATTTGTTACAGTCAATATGTAGAATCCCTGGTTAAAATATGGGTGAAGCAGTATCTTCCATGAGTCAGCAGGATATTTGTCTCTCAGAGCTGCCTGAACACCATGTTTCCTACTTCCCATGACAAATGCACCATCATAAGTGTGTGTAATAAGCTTTTATGGGCATTCTTCCAGATGCAGATCAAGTTCAGGCTGAATGATTGTGGAAATATATTATGTATCATAACTGGATAAGTCTCCAGAACCTTTTTACAGACCTGTCATTATCAGCAGAGAATAACCATCTGATACACTGAGGAAACATCACTGAGGAAACTGATGAAACTAGCTTCATCTACAATGACAGCAAGGAATTCTGCATATTTGATCTCGTTTCTCATTTCCTCTTGGCACATTCTAACATAGGTACACTAAAGAATCCATTATTAATGGTTTTTGTGGTGTCTCCAGAAACAGTTGCTTTTTCCATGTGATCTCTCATCACACTATCTCTCAGTGCTGACATTTATCAAGCCTCAAAAACACCAGGATTTTGTGATGTTATGGATGTAGTGTGACCAATTAAAGCTAGCTCAAAGAAGCCACAAAATCATATAAAATTTATTATGATATCAAAACGTATCTGTTTTGTGCAGCTTTATTGTTATGCAGTTGTATATCCCTTTTGTATGCACTGTGCAGCAATATTATTTTACCATACGTTGCTAAACGTAATGCACTTTTTTTTCGGAATGTTGAGTAATATTACTGAATATACCATGCTTTTTATATGGGATGATAAGGACTCATGCATTTTAACATGGTCATGCATGTGTTATATGTTTTCATTACTTAACCCAAGAATTATCTCCCCCAAAGAGCTGACACGAAAATAGTACAAGGTGTTACTGACTTCATAGCCACACAATCACATCCCTTTGTGCTTTTCAATTGAACTTCCTATTGAATGTTCTAGCTTTTGTCTTAAGCATTTCAGATATATTAATGTTTGGCATAGGCCTAGCCATTTGTTTCAATTCATTTTCTTCAGCACTGGTTTAGAGAATGCTCTTGTCAAAAAAGATTGTGGGGCATTCAGTTTGAGAGTTGGTCACTAACCTTCTAATACAGAATCTTAAAGGTATACAAGAATAGTACAACATGATACACAAGCCTAAATCATTGTAAGGAGCTAAACAGGTAACAAAGAACTAAAACGCAATGCTATGTAAAAGTTAGAAATACAAATGAAGCAAGTGTAAATGGTCTACACTCCCTACTATTCAATGAAACATGTGATAAAGTATTTAATAAGTAAGAGATTCATGCTAAATGGGAAACATTTTATGCTATTTTCAAATATTATTTAGATATTGCATGCCCCATAACCACCAAGGAAGTGAAATGTCCCACAAAAAAAACCTGGATAAATCAAGATATCAAGCAAGCCAAAGAAGTACTAAATAGATATTACGTCCTATATAATGCCACAAAAGATGAAAAAAGTAAGGCAGCATATCATAGGTATAAGAAGAAATATAAAAATATATTAAAGAATACAAAATCAAACCATATTAAAAGCATGCTAAGCATTAGTAATAATAGTCAACAAATCTTGGAGCATTATTAACAATGAATGTGGGAAAAAAAAGGTGAATATAATAACATAATACTAAAAAAAGGTCAGCTAAGAATTGAGGATCCAGTGGAAATAAGCAACATTTAATCTTTATTTTTTATAATGTGTAAATCAGTTAATATTAAATAAAGACAGGACTAAAACATATCCGTACAAATCAAAGACACTTAGTAATTCCATGTATCTCAGGGGGATAACAAAAGAAGAATTAGTTGAATCCATAAAAAAAACTGGAAAACAAAACCTCTTTTGGGCCAGATGGTATCTCTGTTGTTGTTGTAGTGTTTAACGCCCGCTTTTACTACTACGGCACCGCAGGCGGTGACACTGATGATACATGGAATGAAGATGGAGCACCGGTGGAATGAGATGGTGGGGGAAACTGGAGCACCCGGAGAAAACCCGCCCTGACGCCGCTTCGTCCACCACAAATACCACATGCGGGTTCCTGGGATCGAACCTGGGCCACCTAGGTGGTAGGTGAGCGCGCTAACCGCTCGGCAACGGCGCTGCCTGGTATCTCTAATACTATACTGAAGCAATGTGCTCCTTTTATGTTAGAACTGTTATTAAATTTAATTAATTCTGTTATTATGTAAGGTATATTTCCGGATTGCCTGAAGAAATCTATAGTCTTACCTGTACATAAAAAAGGAGACAAGAGTGAAACAAGTAACTACCAGCCGATAACACTTATCTCGTCACTCTCCAAATTGGTGGAAAGAATAATAGCTGATCAAATCATATCATGTATAATCAAATATGTATAAAATTCTGGTCAACTTTCAATACAGATTCAGAAAACATAAATCGACAAAAAAGCCATATCAGAAATAATCGACCACATAACTGATAAGTTGGATAACAATGAAATCAGTAGCTGTATATTTTTGGATCTTTCAAAAGCGTTCAATTGCATTGAACATGAACTCTTAAGATAAACTGAATATAATGGGATATGTGGAATACTGAGCAAATTAATTAGGACATATGTATGCAAACGATCCCAACAAGTAAAAATTACACATGCTAAGAATCAATGTATCACTGAATACTTCTCAAATAGTAAACTAGTGACATATGGAGCACCTCAAGGTTCCATTCTTGGCCCCCTTCTCTTTATAATCTATGTCAATGATATCCCAAATATCTCTGATGGATAGATATTTATGTACGCTGATGATACATCAATAGTAAACACGGGTATAAGTTCTCAGGCTCTGGAAAATGTGACAATAGGTAATACAACACAAATTATAAAATATTTTAGGTCCGATAACTTACACATAAACTTAAATAAGACAAATTACATCCAGTTTCAAACTCCACAGAATAGATCAACAGCAAATACAAATACAGACATTGAAAACAGAGGAGTAAATGCAGTCGAAAAGGCAAACTTTCTAGGGGTAATTGTGGATAAAAACCTTACATGGAATGCACACATTAACTATACCTGCAACAAAATAAGTTCAGGGTTATTTGTAATATAGTGGATGTTAAAACACAAACAATGTTATATTATGGATCAATCTATCCAGATCTATCATAAGGGATAACAGTGTGGGGATGCTGTGCTAAAAAGTACACTAACTGAGTATTCTTTCTCCAAAAAAGAGCATTAAGACTAATTTTGAGAATGAAACAAACAGATTTGTGTAGGCAAGCCTTCAAAAACCTTAAAATGTTAACTCTATACTCTCTATACATGTATGAGGTAATAGTGCAATTGTTCAACAGGCAAGATGTAGGTCAAACAAACAAATACATGAGCACTAAACCAAAGGAAATACAAACTTTCACATTCAGTCACATAGACTAGAAATGTATAAAACAAAACCTACTACTGCAGCTCATGAACTGTGTAATAAACTACCTGCTTATCTGAAAAATATTAATAACTTTAACATATTCAAGAAAGAGTTAAAGGAATTCTGCATAGAAGGTTGCTACTACTCAGATGACGAATATCTTAGATAATATAGACCAAATAAATAGTATTGATATAATATTAAGTTGCAATAGTGTATAGTAACTAATCCATTATTGTAAATATGTTACTATAAAATTTATCTATATATATAATACTGTATGATGTTTTTGTACATGTTTTCTTGATGATACTTTGAATATGTATGTTTTCCTTTAGCAAATAAATATCTAAATATCCTGTGAGCTTGAAGTGATATTACGGATCAACAAAGGACAGCAGCTACAATTCGAATCACTGCTAGGTTACTGAACCATAGCAAAATGGAACAACGTAGATAAACATCCATGCCTATCTCTTCTGTTCCCCTCAAACTCCTCGGACAACACACATTTGACCTGAAACCTATGACACAATGACAACTTACAGAGGGAAACATAGCACCTTGACCAAAAGGCACCCCCCCCCCCCCAGGAGGATGGATCCTAAGGTCAGTCAGAATATTGCCACAACAGAGCAGGTGGAAGAGTCCCTACATTTTCCCAGTTACAAGCAACCCAATGGAGACTGTCTCAGCTCCCCTGCCCCCCTTGGGCTTGTACAATGCCATGGGGGCCTTGCAACCCTGGGGATGATATTTCCAGAGCATATTTGATCCCCCTGCTATGCTGCTGCAGCGACGGTTGCCAACAGAATGAAAGGTGTAATGCAATTATGTAATGAAATGAACGGACAGGAAATACAGAGGATATGGAAATCCTTCCCAGCATTTGCCTGGCGGCCTGGGGAAACCTCAGAAAAAAAACCATGAGTCAGGAAGGTTGGCCACAGGGATTGAACCTGTGACCTCACAAATGTGGGCCACAGATGTTACTGCCTGAGACATGTCGTTGGGTGTCCTAAAACCTAGGTTGACACTCCACTGTAAACCTTCTGACTCCTATGTTTAATATTTGTTTGTTTCAACTACAATAGCTTGCTGCAGCCAATAAGTAGCGCAATTGGAACTTTATTTTTTTGTATATTAAACAAGTACAATATAATGCCAAAAGGTCCCCGGTTATACATGCAAAGTAAACGGGTGTAGCACAAACATATAACCTTGTGGAGAAACAGCCCCTGTGCTAAACTCAACCAAACATTGACCAATTCTACGAAATCTCTTTGTATGTCCATTTCTGTGCAGACTCATATTTGAGTTGACTACATTTTATACATATTTCTGTATCTATATTTGTGAGGTGAATGATGATAAATCAGGTGCCTGAGCACTACAACAATAATAGTTACATTTGTATATATTTTAATATTAATACATATTTTTAGTTTTAATAATAACATTAACACCTTAATTTCCTTTTTTGCAGGCCCCTAAGGTCACAGACATGACTACACTGCAGGTCCTACAGGCTCTAACGTTATGCCCCTTGGACCCCAGGACTCCAAAGATCTAGTTAGAAGAAATGTTTAAGGTACTAGCTTTTATTATACTTTTTTCTCCCATGGAGTATGAAAGCTTATCATACTTTTGTAGAAATTCCTTAAATGTCTGCACCTTTTAAAGTATCCATTCCTGGAAAAGCTATGTTGAGTGATTCCAGGACAGGTCTGGACGACTTGGGGAATAGTTTGAGTGATCTTCATCTTTTTTACCCGCTATACATATTAATTAGCACATGTCAGGTTACTAGCCATGCAATATCTATAAAATTTTTGGAGCTTTCAGCCACATTAAGCTCTATGGCCATCATCAGGGAATAAATAATAAATAAATGGCCATGAGTTGACATATCCATTTATTTCAAGCATTAACTGCATCAGGCCTCCTCTGTGTTGTGATCATGTGACAGACAAAAACCCTCCTACTTGCTATAGTCCAAACTCTGCAACCATTCATTCTCTGTATGAAGGTTTGTTCCCTACACATGATGTAGAATTGCTGGTTAATATGTGGCCAAAGCAGTAGCTTTCACCTGGTATAATCTCTCATGCCTGGCGATGATTAACACTTTGCCTTCATTATAACATGAGTGCATCTGCAACTGACACACTCTTCCTCGACTCGTGAATGATGTCAACATTGTTGCTGTGGCACATAGTTTCCGTTATACCTGTTCTCTTTGTTAAATAATACTAGTAGATTGCAATGTGTGTCCACTTGGAGGAGAGAGCCTCTGTTTTGTTAACAATCTGCATCATCAAGACTTGGGATCAGAGCAGGCGCAAGGCAATGAGATGGATGTACATTTGGATGCCTCAGCTCACCAGCAAATGCAACACCTGACTGTTTAGTTACTCTTCCCACTGAATGCACTCATACTGTGGCCAAGTAGTATTTCCTTTAAGTACAATCATCATCAGCGTTGGTGGCCTGATGTAAACAAAACATTCCAGAAGGCAATGGCATAACAAATGTAAAAGGCCTGCTCGCTTTGTAAATGAGATCTCACATTTAACATCTTACTGAATGAAATCTTAAAATACAGATTTGAAAATGAGAATGTATTACATTCATATGACTTTCTCTACCTGTTGTCCTTTATTTGTGCCTCTTCTACAAAGTATTCTTAAAAATGCTTACTTTTCTGTCTATCTCATACTAGTCAAGATAAAGTTTGCAGAAATGGTTCAATTACATATTTCCTTGTAGATACAGAAAGCAAGTTTAGTAAACTGCTCTGTTTGGAAGCTTCTCTCAGTTTTTTATTGCCTTATAGGCTGTTGTTAGGGGTGAGGCGTTACTATTGACCAATGAACTGCTGACAGTTACAATATGTGGCTAGAGATGTGGCGCTGTAATGAGGTCAAGGAAAGGTGCTTAGATGCATCTGGTCTCATATAAAAGCCATGTTTTAATCTTAGGTTTATCTCCAAGTTCTTAATGCCTATTATGGAATATGTTGCAAATGCCACTTGAAATAATCGTTTATTGAGTTAAACGATTCTGTGTTACAAGAAAAGCTTTAACTTTTTCCTTAGAATTCCTAAAGTGTGTAAAGCTTTACAGTAAACTTAATGCAATATCACATTGGAGAATATAAGAATGTTTAGTCCTACAAATTTTCCCTATATTTCTGCTGGAATTAAAATTTGTATCAAAATAGCTTTAAACATGTTTGTCTATTACATTACCTATATTATAATACAGTTTCTACTTTCAAATGAAAGATTTTCTTCTAATACTATGCAATAAACCACCTTTCTTGGGTGCATTAAAGTTTAATTACATTGAATTTGCACAACTTCTGAAATTTATAGAAATCTGTTACCAGCGATTTAGTGAACCATCAGAAGCGATGGTTTCCTTCCCTTTCATGCTGACGTGCCATTGATTATAACTACGTCTAGCCAGCAGCATGAATACTGCTCAGTCACTGGAGAGGGGTACAGAGAAGGGAAGAAGGGGAAGCTATGAAGGCCTCATTAAATAATCAGGATATCCTTGTATTTGACTAAATTCATTTTTTGTACAATGGGGATACACGAGGATGAAGTGTAAGCTTAAAACCTGGGTCTCTCTATGCTGGCTTTGAATTCCATACTCTTTGTTTCATATCACGAGAAACCCAATAATTGTAACTTAGTGCTTCCAAACAATATAAGTCATTGGGAAATCCAAACCAACGACATTGAATATCTCGGAAGTGGTTAGTGTCACAAAAAGTGTGTTCGACATGAACAACATGCTTTCTGCAGTTTTTGTACCATTTTGTATCATTTATTCAAAATTCATTCAGAATGAAGTGGAGTTCGTAAGCTATTTCTAGATAATTAAATATATACATTTTATTTCTTATATAAGCATGCAACATTATTTTTTACGGCAACTAACTTACTGCTGTTTTTTTAACACAAAAGCCGTGTGTGAATCAGAAGATCCGTGGTTCAAATCCTGGCTATGGCAATGAATTTCTCAGTCCTCATTCTACCTCTCAAACATGCAAGAGAGTAAACTGAAAAATATTTTGATATTTAAAAATACACTTTGCTCCAACTTTTAAAAATATTTAACACAGGACTAGTTTCGGAGAGCATCCTCTACATCATTCAGCTGTTTGGTCAACTGATTCAACATCAGGTAACTGCCTCCCCCATCTCTCATTGCTTTGTTATTCTGTTCTTCCTATTGGCTAGTCATAAGACATCATCTATGATTGGTATACTAAAATTCATTAGCCAGTCTCTATCATTAATAATATAAATGTTCTCCCACTGTTAACTCCTAACAATCTTTTGCTGATTTTAAAAGCTTGATATCTAGGCTGATATTATGATTGTATGACCAAAAGTGGTGAGCTATGGCTGATTTATCTGTCTCTTTGTATTTAATGTTTCTGACATGTTCCACCATTCTGGTTTCCAAATTTCTTTTTGTTTTACCAATATATATATCTTATGGCAGTCTTCATAGTTGACACAGAAGATTTGTGATAATTTAATGTTTGAAGTGGTATTTTTTAGAGGGTGGTGCAGTTTTTGAAATAAAATGGCGTTGTAGGTGATGAACTTTTGACTCTGTAGTTATTTTGGGTTGAGGTACAGGGTGAATAACGTGGACACGGAATGAAGTCTTTTACAATGTTTTATTTGCACCTTTTTTCTTACTGTAAATTACACATGTCACATTAATAGACATTCTATGCACGTGGATCGACTTCCTCAATGTTCTCGTTGTATCTTGTCAATGGAAATTTCACTTATAGCATCCTATCCCACACACATTAAAAACACGTCTTGCTCCTTTTGGCATTGGACACTAAGAGAGATTGAATCTGTCGCATTCCCTAACTATGCCTTTTTATTTATACGCGTATACACATATTTTACGGCTTCCGCTATGACAACATCTTGCATATATATTATATAGTTCTTAAAATGTTGAGGAAGCAATCTTAATCCATCCTCCCAACACTTTTAATATTACATTTAAAATAATTCTTATAATTATATATATTAAATTGGAACATAATACTTAACATTAATAATGCAAATAAACAAATAATATTCTCAACAATGAAACAATGGCGTAACATACTGTTACGGGGTTTTATTAAATGAATGATGGACAACACATATTAGCGTGAATATAGCAGCAGGAGTATTGTTTTTACTAAAAGGTGGAAAGTTTGTTATAGCAGACGCCACTCTTATCTGCAGGGTCGGCGGTCGAAGAATGGAATGCATAAACCAACGTACTTTTATTAGAAACACATTTATTCGTTATTTACACTTTTTATCACAATTTCAGTTAGTTAATAACTTTTAAAATTCGATAGCGTCTATGCTGGTTAAAAGTTTGGGTGTAATTCACATATTCACACGCCATCAACAATTATACGTCCTTACACTTTGAGTTCACCGACGCTAATGAATATAGTACCTAGCGTCCTATGACGCAACACCGCCATTCTTATGTATTCATCCGCGCAACAGTTCTCATTGGTTGAACTCAAAGTGACGAGAAGACATTGGATCTCGAATATCAAAAAGAAATAGGTCCCTGATACACCCAAATTAAAAGAATTAAAAATTTACACACTCTTACAAAAATATTTACATGAACAATTTTCTATTAGTCAATATTCCGTCTCATATGCCCCTTGTTTTGTTTTTCAAGTTGTCACCTTATTTACAATCTTGAAACACAATACAATACTTCTCCCTACTTCTATGATTCAATCACTTTGTACAATATTTTTTTTTTTCTTTACAGTCTTCTTCACTGTTTGTCTTTGTCCTTTGTTTTGATATAATACGACATGTCTTTATAAGTTTCACATATTCGGTTACTACACAATGCATTCAGTTATTATACAATACATATCCAGTTATTGTATAACACATTTAGTTATTACACAATATGTCCAATTATTACACAATACATATTCAGTCATTGTACAATATACCCAGTTATCATATCATATATGTTGTTATTATACAATACACCTTCAGTCATTATACAATACATATTCAGTTATTGTACAACACATTTGATTACTACACAACATGTCCAATTATTACACAATACATATTCAGTTATTGTACAATATATCCTGCTATCACATCGCATATGTTCTGTTATTATGCAATACATATTCAGTTATTACACAATACACATTCAGTTTTTGCATAACACATTTAGTTATTACTCAACATATTCAGTTATTACACAATATATCCAGTTATCATACAATACATATTCAGCTATTGTACAACACATATTCAGTTCTTATACAACACATACTCAGTTATTGTACATTTGACATTGACACAAATATAATTTAAGTGTTTCATGTGGTTTTTGGCTTGTATTCATTGCTATGAGGAGAGAAAAACAGGATACAAATTTTGAGCTAATGATTATAATCATGTTTATGGCAATGTTTTATTCAGTTTTTTGCCTTCTTTGTCTTATAAGCTTATGTATAGGCAGGTTGTTGAGTCGGTTCTTAAACTCTGATGTTACTAATGGTACTAATTTTCTTGATTGGGTTATTATTCATTGTTGTTTGGTTCAACATTTCTTCGAGCTTAGCATTGGCTATATTCATCTCAATTCATGGGCATTGTTTTTCTGGTTATGGTTTTCCTCACTTCACTAATTGTCATTCCTTTGTCTCTTATTTTTATAAGAGAAAACTTCTATACTTACAATTATTCTGTAATTGTATTATTTTTCCTTTCAATTTACCCTCGACATCTTTGTGTCGAAATATTATATCTTTTTCATCATAATTGATTCATTTTTATTTTTGTCCCTGACATCTTTATGTCAAAAACATATCTTCCGTCGCTATAACTCATTTATTTAATGACAATCAGTGTCCTCATCTGTCTTTGTTGACAATGCTCTTTGTGGTCGATATAGCCAATGACTATGTTGATTTTCTTCCTTGTTGTAATCCTATTCTGAACGTAATTTCCTATAAGTAACCCATCAAAATTGTTATCTTCTTTCATCTCTATTATTCCTGCCTTACACATTTGTTGACAAAGACTATTTGGTCCTTTCTTTGTATGGCTTCAATTTATTTTTGTGGTATCTTCCTACCAACTTGCCATTTGTATTCTGTAGCTCATATGTGTGGTCACCCAGCTGTTTTGTTATGACCAGTGGTCCAGTATACAATAGCTCCATCTTTCCAGATCTTTTTTCAGATGCCTTGGATGCTTTGTGGCTTTTTAAGAGCACCTTTTCTCCAATTTGTGGGGACCATTTCCTGACGAATCTCTTCCTTATTCTGTTCCAGTTTCTGACCTAAACTTTGTTCTATGTCATGTTTTAATTCTGCCCTATTCTGTTCCATGTCCTGTTTTAATTCTGCATTATTTTGTTTCATTTTCTGACCTAAACTTTGTTCTATATCCTGTTTCAATTCTATGTTATTTTGTTTCATTTTCTGACCTAAACTTTGTTCTAGTCTTTCAAACATCATCATCATTAACCTTTGGTCTTTGCTTATTTCCGCCTGTTCCTCACCTTCTAATCCTTCCTGATAACTAGGCCTATCTGCCCCTTCCCCCACTCCTGTTTCTATCTCTTTTCGCGACATTTTAATTCCTTTATCTAATTCACTTAATGTTGAAAGTCCCAATATCTTTCCACTTCTCAAAAACATGTACAATGGAAATAAAATGTATATTAAAAACTAAAAATTTTGATCCTACTTTCTTTTCTGCTGGTTCTTCGTCCAGTTATTTACGTCTCCTGGGTAGTTGGCTTCGCCAGATGATCTCCGGTGTTTTTCCCACGTTGATTCTCCGTGTATCGATGTTTTGTTGATATCAGACGATGGTCTAATGGCGTCTTTCTCCTGCACGATGAGATAGCGTCATTCGATGTTAACACTTTGTTCTCGTAATTCTGCATTCCATTCTAAATTCGCGCTCCACGTTGGGCAAGCCATTTGTTACGGGGTTTTATTAAATGAATGATGGACAACACATATTAGCGTGAATATAGCAGCAGGAGTATTGTTTTTACTAAAAGGTGGAAAGTTTGTTATAGCAGACGCCACTCTTATCTGCAGGGTCGGCGGTCGAAGAATGGAATGCATAAACCAACGTACTTTTATTAGAAACACATTTATTCGTTATTTACACTTTTTATCACAATTTCAGTTAGTTAATAACTTTTAAAATTCGATAGCGTCTATGCTGGTTAAAAGTTTGGGTGTAATTCACATATTCACACGCCATCAACAATTATACGTCCTTACACTTTGAGTTCACCGACGCTAATGAATATAGTACCTAGCGTCCTATGACGCAACACCGCCATTCTTATGTATTCATCCGCGCAACAGTTCTCATTGGTTGAACTCAAAGTGACGAGAAGACATTGGATCTCGAATATCAAAAAGAAATAGGTCCCTGATACACCCAAATTAAAAGAATTAAAAATTTACACACTCTTACAAAAATATTTACATGAACAATTTTCTATTAGTCAATATTCCGTCTCAATACTTAACACTAACCAAATCATTACCAACATGAAAAATAAGCCAAATTTATAATATTTTTTATATAAATATTTTCTTTTTGGGGACTAACCATATCTTATCTTATATATTTAAACGAGCAATTCTTGTATATATATATACATATATTTATTCCGTGCAACTTGGAAACGGCTCTAACGATTTCGTTCAAATTTTGTATTCAGATAGAGTTTTGCTTTTTAAGTTCATCTATATAGGCGTAATTCCCGAAAAAATGCGATTTTACATTAAAAAATAACATTTTTTATTCCCGCTTCTACAATGCAATTCTTGTATATATATTCCCGGTATTTCAGAAACGGCTCTAAAGATTTGATTAAATTTTTGTATACATGCATATTACTTTCACAGTGTTTTCTCTACTCACTTTTAGGTAACACATTCACATCTCCTTCTCTACTCAGTCTTCTATAAACAATTTTCCATAAAAAAACATGATTTTGCACCAAAAACATTTTATCCCCACTTTTAAAATAAGTCATACCATGTTCTGTATGTTTGAAACAGAAGTGCTATTACATTCACACTATTTTCTCCTCTCACTTTTAGGTAACACATTCACATCTCTTTCTCTACTCACTCTTCTACAAATAAGTAATGCAATTTTCTGCATGTTTGAAATAGAGATGTGGCATATTACATTCACAGCTGTTTCTCCACTCACTTTTAGGTAACACATTCACATCTCTTTCTCTACTCAGTCTTCTATAGACAATTTTCCAATAAAAACGTGATTTGGCACCAAAAAACACTTTTATCCCCACTTTTAAAATAAGTGATACCATGTTCTGTATGTTTGAAACAGAAGTGCTACTACATTCACACTGTTTTCTCCTCTCACTTTTAAGTAACACATTCAGTAGGTAGATTAGGACAGAGCTGGCACACTTTTTTATCAGCAAGATGGCCGCCATACGCAACCTAAGGATTATTATGTAGGAGGGTAGAGGGGTGCAGGATGTAGGCGTTTGAGGCTGACTCTAGGGATAATGTTTAAGGCCTATAGCAGTGCATGTATGTTTATGAGCGTCCATGGTAGTTGAGTATGTCGTTCACTGTATCGATGCAAACCGCCTAACGCAAGAGATTTCTATCTTGATTGAATATGTTACCCCAACATGACACCTCACCCCACATAGTGGCGCTAACCTAACCTAACCTAACCTAACCTAGCTCCTACTCGTTTTACTAGACCTTTCATAATTTAACCTAACCTAAGCCCCATACTTCTACTCGTCTAACCTAACCTTCATCTAGGTAGATTAGGACAGAGCTGGCGCACTTTTTTATGGGCAAGATGGCCGCCATACGCAACCTAAGGATTATTATGTAGGAGGGTAGAGGGGCGCAGGATGTAGGTGTTTGAGGCTGACTCTAGGGATAATGTTTAAGGCCTGTAGCAGTGCATGTATGTTTATGAGCGTCCATGGCAGTTGAGTATGTCGTTCACTGTATCGATGCAAACCGCCTAACGCAAGAGATTTCTATCTTGATTGAATATGTTACCCAAACATGACACCTCGCCCCACATAGTGGCGCTAACCTAACCTAACCTAACCTAACCTAACCTAACCTAACCTAGCTCCTACTCGTTTTACTAGACCTTTCATAATTTAACCTAACCTAAGCCCCATACTTCTACTCGTCTAACCTAACCTTCATCCTTATTGCTCAACCTAAACCCTACCCATTTTTCTCTACACTCTCAAATTTAACCTAACCTAAGCTCCATACTTCTACTCGTCTAACCTAACCTAACACCTCATCTAATGATTTATTCTTCATCCCTATTGCTCAACCTAAACCCTACTCCTTTTACTCGGTCTTTCAAATTTAACCTAACCTAAGCTCCATACTTCTACTGGTCTAACCTAACCTAACACCTCTTCTAATGATTTATTCTTCATCCCTATTGCTCAACCCAAATCCTACTCCTTTTACTCAATCTTTCAAATTTAACCTAATCTAAGCCCCATACTTCTACTCGTCTAACCTAACCTAACCTAACGTTACTTAACATAAGTGAGCATACACCTTCCTATTTATTAAGATATTTTAACCTAACTTAACCTGTTTCATTCCTAGTTTGCTTCAGCGTTCTATTCTTCTATAACCTATTCTAACCTCCACACCGTACCGTTTCAGGCTTAGACATTTAGCATTCGTTTGCAGATGTTTTTCAGCAACTTTAGACACTTTGAAGCTATTGCCTAACGTGTGAACCCTAAGCATTTTCCAAACATTTCTCAGTATTATTATTTATTTTTGCCAACAAACTTACTGTGGTAGAGCATCCGCCCGGCAAGCGGAAGGTCTGTGGTTCAAATCCCAGTTGTGGCATTGAATTTTTAAGTTCCAGTTCTACCTCTTAAATTTCTCAGTATGTTAATACTATTTAGGAGTTTGGTAGGTATTCTAGCCAATGCACTGTCGCATCCTATTTCGACAATGCACACCCACTGACAAAGCTCTTCAAAAGCTAGGAAGCTACTGAAAAGGAAATAATTGTGGCACTAAAACTGTAGGAGTAAAAGCAGGATTGCCAATCGTAAGTCGTAAAAATAACGAGGCTTAGCATTCTAGGGTTAATATGGTCCACTGTTTTAAAGACACTGTTATCAGTTTTATATGCAAGAGAGTACTTATGCTCAAAATCATTCTATTCTGTACAGGATTATCTGAATGAAAAATTATCCTGTTAATGCTTGGATTAGTTTCTAGCTGCTTTAGTGACAAATCATTGTCAATTACATTTGATGCCTGCTCAAAAACTGCTTAAATGTATGTGTACTGAACAAGTGACAATAGATGCATTGCTAATCAAATAATAAAATAATGAGACATGACAGCAAAACCTAATGGTAGTTTAAAACAAAGTTAAATTTATATTATTAAATATACATTACACCAATTTTTTAATTACAGGGAAAATTGATTTTGTTTCTGAATTATCCCTGGTTGATTTGTTTTTCTCATGTTACCTGCATATAATGTATTTTTTATGCTCAGTACTCAAATCTAATGTTTATGCCCAGATGCACTAATTTGCACATTTCCAATGACATATTCAGTGTCAAAGGGCCTTTATGGACACTTGTATAGTATACCAAAAGAAGCAGGCAGTCAATTGGATAATGGTGGTAGGGAGGGTCACATTACAAAGGACAAACAGAGGCCACCTCTATTTTAATTTCATTACTCTGACAAGCCATTTCATTGTGAAACTACTGGCTCTCTCACCACCGCTTTTATAATAACCTTGTTATTCCACAAGGAATCCTTTAAAATGCTGTGCACAGCTTTAATGATTAACCTATGGAAATTAAAGGAAACGCGATATTCAGTTGTCTGCCTTAACACCTTGTAGCTTTGTTTGTTGCTCTTCATATTGAAATACCCATACTACATGCCTTTAATATTGCAAAATTCATATATTACTTTTTCTACTACATACTTAGAGTAAGTAGAGGAAGTATCGTATTCCACTGAACAATTTCATACCAAGATTTCATTGGAAATACATGTTTTGAGACTCCCTGAATTCATAATAGTTATTTATGTAATGTGTATAATCTGACTGATTGCGATACAAGTGTATATTTAGGACGTGACCAAAAGCGAACCATATGAGTGTCACAATGAAAAGATTACACATGTGTTACATACATTTTATACAAGTTTAGCATTAAAATAGTAAAAATAACTAATAAATTAGCTAACTGTAAAATTGTAAGGTATCAGAGGTCACAGATGTATGATGTAATGTAGTTGCTAAGTAGGTGTTATATTTATTTATTGCAACAAACTTACGGTTGGTGTTTTTAAACACACCAGTTTCAGTTCTACCTCTCAAAGATGTTACATTTGTTTCAACACTTATGGAGGAAAATGGAAGGTAATGGTAAAACTATTGAAAATGTGGGTTGTATTCCACTTAACATTTTGAATGAAGCCAAGAGTGCTGGGAGATTATTGATTCCAGAAAAATCAAAGATTTTTATAAAAATGAGGTGATTCTTGTATTTGAATGTTGCTGCATTTGCAAGAGTGAGGATTTCAGGTTTTCTCACAGGCACATTGGGGAAAATGTAATTGTTGTGGTGGTGGTGATGATATCATAACTTTCTTGTTGCCATGGTACTTCATTAATTTTCTGACCCTGGTGACAGAAAGAGTAATTTCACACAATTTATACCATCATAATAAGCTGTTTTAATGTTAGGTTTGCATAAAAAGCATTTTATACAAAGGTCTGTGTGTGCCTCCTTGTGTGTGTGTGTTCGTGTGTGCGTGTGTGTGTGTGTGTGTGTGTGTGTGCGTGCGTGTGAATGTGTGTGCATGTTTATATAGTGTGTGAGCATGCGTGCGTGTGTGTGTAGTGTTTGTGTAAATTCTGAATTGCTCAAGAATGGGCAATTTCATGACACAATAAGAGTGTAACAGGTTAAATTTTCTGGGAGTAACCTCTAAAGTTTCTATGAATCACTTTTGTATAACTGGCAAAGCCTAATGGATAGACAAAATCATACTACACAAAAATCATAAATCACAATTTAGGTCAAATATTTATCTTTGTGGGGTAAATCATTTCCAAGATATTTCTCATTATTTATTTGAATTTTTCAATACTTATACTTTTTAGAAATGGGAAGCCATGATTCAGTTTTCTTTTCTCTGGGTCACACAAGTAGAACGGGACTTCAATCATCACAAAAGCTGTGAAGGATCGATCATGACCCTCCTCTCTTCTGCATGTATGTTGCAACCATTCCAGCAACCTCAAGTGTAGTTCTCTACTTCATTTATTAATTGTTCATTGCTTTGTGATATGGAATACTGTTTCAGACTGATATACAAGATTATGAACACTGCAGAAGATTCTTGGAGTAAGCATCTTGGATGAAGCTGTGACATGATGGTATCAACCCCTAGGAGTTGCCGGCCTGGCCAAAGTGAAGATCCAGACAAAATCAAGACCTCAAAATCAAATTACCTATCATAGTAGCTTCGATATTAGCTTATTCAAAATCCTGTTGTGGCATGACATATCACAGGAGTTGCTCACCATCTCGCCTCAGATGAGAGAGAACTGAACCCAGAGGACCTTCTGTTGCACAAAACCAAACCCAGAAGAGTCGGTGTACATAAACATAGTCATGCTCTCACTGACGAGGTTTCTGCACAGCTGCTCTTTGGGGTGTGGTACTGTGCCATAGATAATCTTCTAGGTTTCTCCTATATCATTTGAATCATGTGTTTCAAAATTATTTGCTTCACGCCACTAATTAGAATGTATAATGCACTGATATGAATATAGTAGAGTTCCTTTATAGTCTTTCATACAAACAAATTTCAAACTATCACAGTTTCTTGTAGAAATCGATTACAAAGAGTATTTTTTTTGTTTTCACCCCTAAACTCTAATACTGAAGGAGGGTGTGGTACCTCTCAAAACAGGGAACAATGCACAATGCCACATTACACTGGGAGCATATATACCCTGATTCCCTCCTCTCATATTCCCTCCTCTCCAATCATAAGTATGGTACCAGAATACAATACAGTTATTACAGAGGAAATGTAAATGAAAAAACCACAGAGAAGGATATCTTAATAATGGGTAAAATCTTGTACAATAAGCTACCAAATGAATTAAAAGTTCTAAGTGGTAATGTATTTCAAAAAGAGCTTAAAACATAATTAAAAAATGCTTGTACATATGGAATAGATGAATTATAAATAGAGAATAATTGTAATACTAGATTGTATAAAAATGCTTGTATACAGATTGTAATTACATAATTCTTGTTTTTTTTTTTTCTCGGACGAGGCTTGAAACTTGTAAAAAAGTCTACAAGCTAATAAAGATTATTATTAGCACTTATGTTTGTCGTACTATTCATCTGGAAGTTCATCTTTCTCAACTGTTGCAGCATTATACATATTTGTTGTCATTATTAACATCTTTGTGACTTGCAGATTTCTGGACCCACCACGTTCTTTCATAAGCTGAGATGACCGAATAAGTCCATCTACCACATCTAGTACCAATCTGTCCCTAATTTTGGTTTTGATTAAACCTAGTTTAGAAAAAACTGTTTTCACAAGAAGTGTTTCTGTGGGGTAACAAACTCACTGATAATGCAAACTCTGCCAGTTCTTTGAAATCAGTATTTACACCAAGGTAACATGTGTTTAACAGCACTCCAGTAAATTCCAGGTTCAGGTACGTTCTTTATTTCACACAGAATATCACTTATTCCAAGTTTTCTCCATTGATCATCAATTTTCTGAACTGTGCCTTCTGGACACACTGGGAATAAGAGGATAAAGGTTATGAGGGTTAGTAGGATATGAAATGGTTGCCTTAGAGGGATGGCGACAGGCTATGAGGGCAAAAGTGATGTTACTATTTATAGTTAATGTCATTTTGCTGATGTGACAAACCAGTAAAAATTATATTTTGCTAGTATTGAATTCAAATTATCATACACCTCCATAATTATTGTATGGGTTGACAACCATGAGTACAAGCATTCAAATTATTGTATGCCCCCATAATTATTATTGTAGAGGTTAGCAGTCCTATTATCCCATAAAAATTTTCCTATTCTGAGGTATGTACAAAATACGATAAACTTTCAACTAAGGTAGAGCGGGATTTTAGCTTCCCTTAAAAGCAGTTTAAGAAGCAATTAAACATGGAAATTATTTGCATGTGAGTTTCAGCTTTATCACTTATTGTTATCTGAAGATTTAGTATAACTTTGTGCTGTTTTTTAATTAAATCATTGAATGAGCTGAGCTTTGGGACTCTTACTATCTCAGGTCGTGGTACAGGGTGAAATAATGTGGATACAGGATATAACTTTTCTATAACACTTTTATTTACACCTTTCTCGTTGAATATTATGCGTGTAACGCTTTAATTAACTTTAGTTGCACATGAACCTACTTCCTTACTGGTTTCTTCTTGTTATTAGTTGTTTTAAATCACTTTTAGTGTCCACATCTGCACGTATCACAAAACATGTCTTCTCTCTCTGGACACTATGACGCTAAGAAAAATCTATAATCTTCTTTCACAATGCCTTTGTATTCATACGCGCATATGTCCATTTCCCACAGAGTACCCTATGAAATCATCCTACATGCTAAATAGCTCCTGGAATATTAAGGAAGTGATCTCTATCTATCCTCCCTACACATTTAATATTAAATATAAAATGATTCTTATAATTATACATACTAAATTTGAACATGTTATTTAACATTAATGACGTTATTGAACAAATATTTCTCTTAATAGTACAACAATGGGCTTGGTATAGTGCTCTAGAGAACCTTTCAGGACTTGTTTTCTCTCATCTGGATCATGTGGGATGACCGTGCACTTAGGTAACTGAAGTTGCTCACTGTCATTGATAGCTTCCAATGCTCCATCTGAGGAGGTTCATATACACATGCTCTTCTGGATGTGGTAAGGTGCAATATAGTTCAAGTGGGTCCTGTTCTCTCTCACCTAGTTT
Source organism: Tenodera sinensis (assembly GCA_030765045.1). Classification (NCBI taxonomy): domain Eukaryota; kingdom Metazoa; phylum Arthropoda; class Insecta; order Mantodea; family Mantidae; genus Tenodera; species Tenodera sinensis. The sequence goes on from CM060964.1 coordinate 241,102,505, forward strand.
ATTCCAATCCTGTTGTGGTATGACCCCACACTGGGCAAACAGGAGGTACGGGGTCAACTTACCTGAACCAGATGAAAGGGATCTGAATCCATAGGACTTTCAACGGCACTATACTAGGCCCACAAGTGCAACTGTATATGAACCTAATCATGCTCCTTCTGACTAGACTCATATACAATCTTCTGGGCATGGTATAGTGTGGTAAAAAATCCTGTAGGTCCAGTTCTTTCTCATCAGGTACATGTGGGTTGACCCTGCACTAGGAGTGGGTCGCCATCAGTGATACCTTCTGATGCTTCCTCTGACTAGCTTCATGTACAGTTGCTCTTCTGGGCATGATACAGCGTCAGAGAAAATTCTATGTGTCCTGTCCTGTCTCATCTGGTTCACGCCAGTCCTGTTGTTGGGTGACTCCTCACTGGTGGTAATCAAAGTTGCGGTATCAATTCATATGAACCAGATGAGTGCAAACTGGATGCATAGGATTTTATACACCACTATACCATGCCCAGACGAAAAACTATATCTGAACCTAGTCATGTTCCCTCTGACTAGGTTCATATACAGTTGCTCTTCTGGGCATGGTATAGTGCTGTAGAAAATTCTGTAGGTCCAGTTTTCTCTCATCCAGTTTATGTGGGTTGTCTCCACACTGGGAGTAACAGGATTTCCTCACCATCACTGATACCTTCTGAATGCACCTCCTGAGTAGTTTTGTATACAGTTGCTCTTCTGGGTGTAGTGTAGTGCCATAGAAAATCCTGTATGACCTGCTCTCTCATCTGGTTCATGCTAATCCTGTTGTAGGTTGACAGCATCCCAGATGTAACAGTCAGCATCGTCTTCCTCATCTTTGGAAAGGTACATTTTCATTTACACAGTAATTTAAAATGTTTGGCATTCTCCCTGCGCTATATCAGTAAACATTTCTCCAAGGTGGACAAACCATGTATAGTACCAAATGTTGTACCACAGTAGATTGTGTTGTGTCAATACTTCATTTGTGGATATATCATTTCACTTATTAAAAGTAATATGTTTTCATGTTGGTTAGTACCTCCAACTAGGCATCACACAGAAGACATGATGCACAGTGGACAAATGTCACATTACATGGTAGCGAATTCGAATGCTTTCTGCAAGACACATGTTTTTACATTATCTAAGCCAGTAGCTCACGCATTGAGGTGTGAAGCAAAACACATAGTCTAAATGACAGGCATTGTTTGTTTACCTGTGCTGTTACCTCCATGCAAAGAAAAACCATCAGGTACAAACTGTGTGATTGGTTTGTGGGAAACTGTTGTTAGATGAATAGAAAGAATATTAAACACACTGCAATGAATACATATTAAGATACCAATTATTCAAATTGTCTGCACTTGTATCCTTAACAGCCTGTGTTTTGGATATGGATGATCCACATAAAAAGAGAAACAATCAGAGTGTGATGCATTAGATTGTCTGTTAGGAACTCAGTAAGGAGTGTTATTTGGTTCATAATCATTGACCATCTCCAAAGTCAATTTTGATAAAACCAAATTAATTCTAAAACAAAAAAGCTGGAGTTTTTGACAATGACCCAGCACAAGTATAACAAATATACATTTTTCAGAACACAGAAATAAACAAAATATAATAAAATAATAGATTATAAAAATATACATTTTCAAGAAAATAAAAGATTATATTTTTACTTTCTCTACTGGTAAGTAGGGGAAGTATTGTATTCCACCCAAAAATTTGATGTCGAGATTTCTCCAGAAATACATGTTTTGATACCCCCTGAATCCAAAAAAAAAAAAGCATTTTTAGAAAAAGGTCCGTGTGTGTGTCTGAGTGTCAGTCTGTGGACAGCATAACTCAAAAACGAAAAGTCAGTTAAAAACCAAACTTGGTATTTAAGTTTATTGTCATTCAAGGATGCAACATGAAGATTTTGAAGAAAATAGCCCCACCCTAAACTACCCTTTACATAGAACATTTTTAGAAAATTTTGATTTTCTTGAACATGGCTCTAACGATTTTGATTAAAATGTCATATGTTTGAGATATTTTTATAACAAATGAAATGCATATCTTGAATTTTCTGGCTATTGCCCATGTAGTCGTATTTACTCTGGATGAATTTTGCATAACTGGTAAACCGTTAGAGACCGACAAAATCTTGCTGTACAAAAAAATGTAGATCTTGCTAAAATACACCATTTATGTCTCAATACATTTTATTGTAGGGTGAACCATTTCAGAGATATTCCTTGTCATGTGTGTGAGTTTAGGAAAACTTAGAACTTTAGTGAAATGCAACAACGTTGTTCATTTTTTTATATGTTAATCGTTAAAAGAGAACGAAATATCAAAGGTCAAAAAGATTTGACTGCCGCACAAAGTCTGCTGTATTCTAATATCTCCCTTGCACCTACAAGGAAATAAGCAATAAGATAATTTGTACTAATGTTTATCTTAACTATCATGGAGATATAGGAATAAGAGTTTGTTAGAATGGTTAGTACAAGAGTAGAGAAAGTCATGTGAGTGCAACACATCAGATTTTTAAAACTTTCCTTGTCATTGTACTGACAAAACGTTTACATGCAAATTTGAAAAATGTGACAATGTTAGTTCCTCAAAATAAATATAATACAAACAACTTTTAAATATTTCCAAAAATATAACATTTCAAGTCATAAAATATCTGACATTGTGGTAGCTAGTGTAGTACGAATGAAACCAGCAGCACACATTGTTTGCTTACTCAGATAGCAATCTATGCCTTTCATTTTAAAAAAAGCTAGTTATCATTATTGTGCAAATGAAACATTTAGAAAGCATTTCAAAGAATATGGCATAATATTAGTTCCTCAAGGTAAATAAAATATTAAAGACTTGTTAAGTTTCCTAAAAAAGGATGAAATGTCAAATAATAAAGAATGTTGCATTTATCATCACATATCCTCACAATGCCATAACCAATGTAGCACAATCTGAATTTACAAGTACTCCGAGAGAACACCAAACCAAGGGTCCAAAAGAATCTATTGGTGACCTCATGTGAGAGTTAACCTAGAATTGAAATGGAGAAAGATGAGCTCGTCTCAGAATAGTAAACACATTGCATCTCAAATGTGATAAATTGTAATCTAACTTGTAAATATGACTGGTTAGGATTTCTTTGTTTACATTGGTAATATGCAAGTTTGTTGGTAGGATCTATTTCAGAACATGATCGTAATGCTTGGGTTGGTAGCTTGTAGGTGAGGTGAAATATCCATCATCCTCGATTAGCTGTAGAATACAATAATAAGACTGATATAGGGAAATGATTAAGATATTGCCTAGGCCTTGCCCACTTGGAACCTGAGGATGTAGGTGAAGCTTTTGGGATTGAGGTGTCATGAATACATCCAGAATTTGGATGGTTAGTAAACTTTTCTGAGTATTTGGTTTACAATAACATGTCAGAAAAGACTACATTCCTTCCATACATATGCGCTAACTCCAATAGCATTTGCCACAACTCCAACACAAGTGAACTTATCATGCAAATTTTAACAAGAATTTTAACACTGCTCAACCAAATATTTTCTATTTTATCAATGTTTAAAAAGAAATTCACACAGAAACTTATATCAAACTGCAAAGTATAAATGTACAGACAGGAGTTAAACAAGCTACTAGGAATAAGGAATTGCATGTATATGAATCATTTGAGAATTATAAGGCAGAGAATTTGCCTACGACAGATTTCATTAAAATTACGTTTTATCATCTTCATCCAATTTAAAATTGTCCATGAATGTTTTCATTGAAATAACTTCTTTGCATGAGAGACATCACTAACCATGCCACTTGCCAGTGCCAGGCTTATGCTTGGATAAAATGGCAAGCAATATATTCGGCTTTAAATAGGTACATGGACAAGTCAAAGCTCAGATTATAGACAAATAAAAAGGTATGTGGATGAATTTACAGTTAAGATTATAGGCAATGAAGTACGTATAGGGAAGAGTTTATAGTTACAGATTAAGGGCAATGAAGAACACAGATATGTGGAATGGTTTATAGTTCATAAGTACACAGGTAGAGGGAAGGGTTTACAGTTCACAAGTACATAGGTATGGAGAAGGCTTTACAGTCACAAGTACACAGGTATAGGGAAGGGTTTACAGTTCACAAGTTACATAGGTATAGGGAAGGGTTTACAGTTAACAAGTACACAGGTATAGGGAAGGCCTTACAGTCACAAGTACACAGGTATAGGGAAGGGTTTACAGTTCACAAGTTACATAGGTATGGGGAAGGGCTTGCAGTTCACGAGTACATAAGTATGGAGAAGGGTTTAGTGTTCACAAGTACATAGGCATGGTGAAGGGTTTACAGTTCAGAAGTACTTAGGCACGCGGAAGGGTTTACAGTTCACAAATACATAGGTATGGGGAAGGGTTTACAGTTCACAAGTACATAGGCATGGTGAAGGGTTTACAGTTCAGAAGTACTTAGGCACGCGGAAGGGTTTACAGTTCACAAATACATAGGTATGGGGAAGGGTTTACAGTTCACAAGTACATAGGCATTGGGAAGGGTTTACAGTTCAGAAGTACATAGGCACGCGGAAGGGTTTACAGTTCACAAATACATAGGTATGGGGAAGGGTTTACAGTTCACAAGTACATAGGCATTGGGAAGGGTTTACAGTTCAGAAGTACATAGGTATGGGGAAGGGTTTACAGTTCACAAGTACATAGGTATGGGGAAGGGTTTACAGTTCACAAGTACATAGGCATTGGGGAAGGGTTTACAGTTCACAAGTACATAGGTATGGGGAAGGGTTTACAGTTCACAAGTACATAGGCATGCGGAAGGGTTTACAGTTCACAAATACATAGGTATGGGGAAGGGTTTACAGTTCACAAGTACATAGGCATTGGGAAGGGTTTACAGTTCAGAAGTACATAGGTATGGGGAAGGGTTTACAGTTCACAAGTACATAAGTATAGGGAAGGGTTTACAGTTCACAAGCACATAGGTATGGGGAAGGCTTTACAGTCACAAGTACATACGTATGGGGAAGGGTTTACAGTTCACAAGTACATAGGTATAGGGAAGGGTTTACAGTTCACAAGTACATAGGTATAGGGAAGGCTTTACAGTCACAAGTACACAGGTATAGGGAAGGGTTTAAAGTTCACAAGTACATAGGTATGGGGAAGGGCTTGCAGTTCACAAGTACATAAGTATGGAGAAGGGTTTACAGTTCACAAGTACATAGGCATGGGGAAGGGATTACAGTTCACAGGTACATAGGTATGGGGAAAGGTTTAAGTTCAGAAAAACAGAATTGGAGAAGGGTTTACAGTTCACAAGTACATAGGTATGGGGAAGGATTTATAGTTCAGAAGTACATAGGTGGTGCAGTTTTTAAAAGGATTATTGGTAACACATAGCAGCAAGAATAATGTTCTTCTCAGAAAGATGGAATACTGTGATAGCAGACACGATTTCTATCTACAGGGTCGAGGTAACGGATGGAATGCATATATCAATGTTTCTTTATCACAACATATTTATTCATTAACACTTCGTTATTTTACACTCTCAGCATCATATTAAATATTCAAAAACCTTCACACTTAAATGATTTGGTAGAATTTACGCTGGATAAAAGTTTGGTGAAAGTTCCATGTTCACACGCAACCCAAACACGTCTTATCACCTTGAGCATATAGACGCTAATGAACTATTTCTCTGCGTCCTTCTGACGCAACACCGCCATTTTTGTATTCATCCGTGCAAATAGTTTTTATTATTGAACACAACAGACTAGCTAGTAACAACAAAACATTGGCTATCCTGAATATTAAAGATAAGTTCCTGATACACCCAAACAAGAACTAGAAATTTATACACTTTTAACAAACATTTATATGAACAATTTCCTATTGGGGTCTAATATTCTGTCTCATATGCCCCTTGTTTTGTTTTTCAAGTTGTCACCTATCTTTACAATCTTGAAACACAATACAATACTTCTCCCTACTCCTCTGATTCAATCACTTTGTACAATATTTTTTTTTTTCTTTTCTTTACAGTCTTCTTCACTGTTTGTCTTTGTCTATTGTTTTGGCATGATACAGCATGTCTTTATAAATTTCACATATTCAATTACTACACAATACATTCAGTTATTATACAATACATATTCAGTTATTGTACAACACATTTAGTTATTACACAACATGTCCAATTATTATACAATACATATTCAGTTATTGTACAATATATCCAGCTATCATACCACATATGTTCTGTTATTATACAATACATATTCAGTTATTATACAATACATATTCAGTTTTGTACAACACATTTAGTTATTACACAACATATCCAGTTATTATACAATATATCCAGTTATCATACAATACATATTCAGTTATTGTACAACACTGAGACGGAATATTGACTAATAGAAAGTTGTTCATGTAAATATTTTTGTAAGAGTGTGTAAATTTTTAATTCTTTTAATTTGGGTGTATCAGGGACCTATTTCTTTTTGATATTCAAGATCCAATGTCTTCTCGTCACTTTGAGTTCAACCAATGAGAACTGTTGCGCGGATGAATACATAAGAATGGCGGTGTTGCATCAGAGACGCTCAGAACTAGATTCATTAGCGTCTGCGAGCTCAAAGTGGGAGGACGTATAATTGCTGATGGTGTGTGAACATGTAAATTGCACCCAAACTTTTAACCAGCGTAGACGCTGTTGAAATTTAAAAGTTGTTAACTAATTGAAATTGTGATAAGAAGTGTAAATAACGAATAAATGTGTTTGTGATAAAAGAACGTTGGCTTTTGCATTCCATTCTTCGACCGTCGACCCTGCAGATAAGAGTAGCGTCTGCTATAACAAACTTTCCACCTTTTAGTAAAAACATTACTCCTGCTGCTATATTCACGCTGATATGTGTTGTCCATCATTTATTATAAAACCCGCCTCAAATGGCTTGCCCAACGTGGAGCGCGAATTTAGAATGGAATGCAAAATTACGAAGTGTTAACATCGAATGACGCTATCTCATCGCGTAGGAAAAAGACGCCATTAGACCATCGACTGATATCAACAAAACATCGATACACGGAGAATCAACGTGGGAAAAACACCGGAGATCATCTGGCGAAGCCAACTACCTAGGAGACGTAAATAACTGGACGAAGAACCAGCAGAAAAAAAAGTAGGATCCAAAATTTTTGTCTTTATTTTATTTCCATTTATTAATGCTACTTAGAAGTGGCAAAGTAGCAGGACTTTCAACATTAAATGAATTAGATAAAGGAATTAAAATGTCGCGAAAAGAGATACAAACAGGAGTGGGGGAAGGGGCAGATAGGCCTAGTTATCAGATAGGATTAGAGAGTGAGGAACAGGCGGAAATAAGCAAAGACCAAAGGTTAATGATGATGATGTTTGAAAGACTAGAACAAAGTTTAGGTCAGAAAATGAAACAAAATAACATAGAATTGAAACAGGATATAGAACAAAGTTTAGGTCAGAAAATGAAACAAAATAACATAGAATTGAAACAGGATATAGAACAAAGTTTAGGTCAGAAAATGGAGGAAGTGAGAAAAGACTTAGAACAGAAAATGGAATTAGGTAGACAGAACTTAGAACAGCAAATGGAATTAGGTAGACAGAACCTAGAACAGAAAATAGAATTAGGAAGACAGGAGTGTAAAGAAAATATGAAAGTAATGGAAACTAATTTAAAATTAGTTCACAAAAACTTAAATGAAACAAAGGAAGCCTTAGAAGCTAGGATAGAAATTGTAGGAGATAGGATGGGAAAGATAGAATCAGAGATGAAAGAGAATAAAATAGTGTTGGAAGAAGAAATTGCTAGATGTAGGGATGAAATAACAGAAAGTAATACAAGTGTAGACTGTAAGATTACAAATGTAAAAGCAGAAATAACTGAGGAATTAAGGAAAGAGATTGAGGTAGTAAAGAAAGACATTATTAATGAAACTGTAGAACAAATTGTAATTCCTAAAATTAAGACAATGAATGATGTGATGCTTTCACAACAGGATGCTATAAATGATATGAAACAAAGCCACTTAGAAATAAAGAATGATTTAAAATCAATTTGTGAAGAAATGAAAAAAGGGAAAGAAAATTTGGCTAATGTAAATGATGTTGTGAAGGCATTACAAAGACAAGATGATTTAGATGTAAGTAATGTACAAGATGAGAGTTATTTGAATAATGTACAAAATGTTGACTCACCATACAGAGAAAGAGGTTCACAACCAAACAATGACACAACACATAACACATGTTACACCAACAGCATATTACATGAAATCACACCACCTACATTTGACGAGGAGAAGGGAGACGATCCAAAACTCTTTGTTAAAGAGATGGAAGAATACTTTAAAGTGAAAAGGATACCAAACGAGCTTAGGATGATGATAGTTAAGAAAAGCTTAAAAAACAAGGCATTAGAATGGCTCAGGTTAACACTAGCTGGTCACGAGTCTTATAGCTCATTCAGAAATTTATTCCTATCAAGGTATTGGGGCCCAGCTAAACAAAACCAAACTAGGGTAGAGCTAGCGACAGGTAGATACGATCCAACCAAAGGGTTGTCGCTAGTCGATTATTTTATGAAAGTAGCCAACAAAGGAAAGCTATTAGACCCCAACTTGTCGGAGGCAGAACTAATTGCCAGCATAACAAGACATTTCCCAGACACAGTGAGAACAGGATTAATTGTTGCGAGGCCAGTAGATTTTGCAGATATGATAGAACTGCTGACAGCCTTCGAAACACAAAATGGTCGGCCTAATGAGCATAGACATAGGAACGGTCACCCAAACTCACCCATCCTAAACCGGAACACGACTACGAACAACCAGAGTGAGGGAGAACATAGAAATACTAGGAGTACCCATGAAAGGGGGAGAGGGGCACACCATTTCCCACAACCACATAATCATGGCGAGAGGATGGAGAACACAAGACAGCGGTACCACGACACAATACCGAGGGATGAATCGAGACATCAAACATATACATATGATCGTGGAAGACCAGGAGACCATACCCACCAAGTAAATCACATACGATCCAGTAGGGAACACTTGAACAACCACAGACCGTCATACGACAGAGGTTCACGCCAAAGGGGCAGAGACCAATGGTACACTAACAACACAAGACAGCAGGAAGTAGAAGAAGATGTGCCAAATAGGGCAGATTACTGCACAGAATACAGAAACGACAACCACCACCAACACTCAGGGAAATTACAACAACTAAGTTCGTCCCAACCGAGTGGATGACAAACAACAAAATCTCAGCAACTTACAATTGACATCGACACCATGATGGCTACACGAAGAGAGAGATGGAACCACTGGTCATAACAAAACAGCTGGGTGACCACACGTATGAGCTACAGAATACAAATGGCAAGTTAGTAGGAAGATACCATAAAAATAAATTGAAGCCATACAAAGAAAGGACCAAATAGTCTTTGTCATCGAATGTGTAAGGCAGGAGTAGTAGAGATGAAAGAAGATAACAATTTTTAATGGGTTACTTATAGAAAATTATGTTCAGATTAGGAATTACAACAAGGGAGAAAATCAACATAGTCATTGGCTATATCGACCACAAAGAGCATTGTCAACAAAGACAGATGAGGACACTGATTGTCATTAAATAAATGAATCATAGCGACGGAAGATAATATGTTTTTGACATAAGGATGTCAGGGACAAAAATAAAAATGAATCAATTATGATGAAAAAGATATAATATTTCGACACAAAGATGTCGAGGGTAAATTGAGAAGAAAAATAATACAATTACAGAATAATTGTAAGTATAGAAGTTTTCTCTTAGAGAAATAAGAGACAAAGAAATGACAATTAGTGAAATGAGGAAAACCATAACCAGAAAAACAATGCCCATGAATTGAGATGAATATAGCCAATGTTAAGCTCGAAGAAATGTTGAACCAAACAACAATGAATAATAACCCAATCAAGAAAATTAGTACCATTAGTAACATCAGAGTTTAAGAACCAACTCAATAACCTGTCTATACATAAGCTCATAAGACAAAGAAGGCAAAGAACTGAATAAAACATTGCCATAAACATGATTATAATCATTAGCTCAAAATTTGTATCCTGTTTTTCTCTCCTCATAGCAATGAATACAAGTCAAAAACCACATGATAAACCATGATACATTTAAATTATATTTGTGTCAATGTCAAATGTACAATAACTGAGTATGTGTTGTATAAGAACTGAATATGTGTTGTACAATAACTGAATATGTATTGTATGATAACTGGATATATTGTACAATAACTGAATATGTTGAGTAATAACTAAATGCGTTATGCCAAAACTGAATGTGTATTGTGTAATAACTGAATATGTATTGCATAATAACAGAACATATGTGGTATGATAGCAGGATATATTGTACAATAACTGAATATGTATTGTGTAATAATTGGACATGTTGTGTAGTAATCAAATGTGTTGCACAATAACTGAATATGTATTGTATAATGACTGAATATGTATTGTATAATAATTGGACATATTGTGTAATAACTAAATGTGTTGTACAATAACTGGATATGTATTGTATAATAACTAAATACATTGTGTAGTAATCGAATATGTGAAATTTATAAAGACATGCTGTATCATGTCAAAACGAAGGACAAAGACAAACAATGAAGAAGACTGAAAAAAAAAAAAAAAAAAAAAAAAAAAAAAAAAAAAAAAAAAAAAAAAAAAAAAATTGTACAAAGTGATTGAATCATAGGAGTAGGGAGAAGTATTGTATTGTGTTTCAAGATTGTAAATAAGGTGACAACTTGAAAAACAAAACAAGGGGCATATGAGACGGAATATTGACTAATAGAAAGTTGTTCATGTAAATATTTTTGTAAGAGTGTGTAAATTTTTAATTCTTTTAATTTGGGTGTATCAGGGACCTATTTCTTTTTGATATTCAAGATCCAATGTCTTCTCGTCACTTTGAGTTCAACCAATGAGAACTGTTGCGCGGATGAATACATAAGAATGGCGGTGTTGCGTCAGAGACGCTCAGAACTAGATTCATTAGCGTCTGCGAGCTCAAAGTGGGAGGACGTATAATTGCTGATGGTGTGTGAACATGTAAATTACACCCAAACTTTTAACCAGCGTAGACGCTGTCGAAATTTAAAAGTTGTTAACTAATTGAAATTGTGATAAGAAGTGTAAATAACGAATAAATGTGTTTGTGATAAAAGAACGTTGGCTTTTGCATTCCATTCTTCGACCGTCGACCCTGCAGATAAGAGTAGCGTCTGCTATAACAAACTTTCCACCTTTTAGTAAAAACATTACTCCTGCTGCTATATTCACGCTGATATGTGTTGTCCATCATTTATTATAAAACCCGCCTCAACACATATTCAGTTCTTATACAACACATACTCAGTTATTGTACATTTGACATTGACACAAATATAATTTAAGTGTATCATGGTTTATTATGTGGTTTTTGACTTGTATTCATTGCTATGAGGAGAGAAAAACAGGATACAAATTTTGAGCTAATGATTATGATCATGTTTATGGCAATATTTTATTCATTTCTTTGCCTTGTAAGCTTATTATGTATAGGCAGGTCATTGAGTCGGTTCTTAAACTCTGATGTTACTAATGGTACCATTTTTCTTAATTGGGTTATTATTCATTGTTGTTTGGTTCAACATTTCTTCGAGCTTAGCATTGGCTATATCCATCTTAATTCATGGGCATTGCTTTTCTGATTATGGTTTTCCTTACTTCACTAATTGTCACTTCTTTATCTCTTATCTCTATAAGAGAAGACTTCTATACTTATAATTATTCTGCAATTGTATTATTTTTCTTCTCAATTTACCCTCGACATCTTTGTGTCGAAATATTATATCTTTGTCATCATAATTGATTCCTTTTTATTTTTGTCCCTGACATCCTTATGTCAAAAACATATTATCTTCCGTCGCTATAATTCATTTCTTTAATGACAATTAGTGTCCTCATCTGTCTTTGTTGACAATGCTCTTTGTGGTCAATATAGCCAATGACTATGTTGGTTTTCTTCCTTGTTGTAATTCCTAATCTGAACATAATTTTCTATAAGTAACCCATTAAAAATTGTTATCTTCCATCATCTCTACTACTCCTGCCTTACACATTTGTTGGCAAAGACTATTTGGTCCTTTCTTTGTATGGCTTTAATTTATTTTTATGGTATCTTCCTACCAACTTGCCATTTGTATTCTGTAGCTCATACGTGTGGTCACCCAGCTGTTTTGTTATGACCAGTGGTCCAGTATACAATAGCTCCATCTTTCCAGATCTTTTCTCAGATGCCTTGGATGCTTTGTGGCTTTTTAAGAGCACCTTTTCTCCAATTTGTGGGGACCATTTCCTGACGAATCTTTTTACCTTGTTCCTCCCTTTTTCAGCCTTTTGCTGCAATCTTCTGAATGCCAATTGACATTTTTCCTTCTCGGACAATTCCCTTTGAGCAGCCATCGTAGTGTCAATGTCAATTGTCAATCTCTTGGGTTTCGTGTTGGTCATCAATTCGATTGGGGCGAACTTGGTCGTGGGGTTCACCGAATGGTTTATCACCTCCTCTATGTATCCACATTTTTCCATCCAGGAAGTGTGGTCTCTGTGGCAGAGTAGGCGGAAATATATGCTTATATCCCTCATGGTCCTCTCAGTCGGGTTTCCTTGGGGATAATACGCTGAAGAATAGTACAATTTTATTCCTAATGTTTTTAAGGTGTTCTGGAACAACTTACTCTTATGCATTGTTGCATTGTCCGATAGAATACATTTTATCCTCCCATATTTTGGGATGTAGTCCTTGACGATTTTATCTAGGCAAGTTCTGCTTTTAATGTTCTTAATGGGGTATATTTTGGTGAATTTTGTGAAAACATCTAACATGACAAAGATGTATCTGTTTCCATGTTTCCCCTTTGGTAGCTCTCCATGCTCGTCAATACACACCAATGCATTTCTCTCGTTCCTCACGATGGATTGTGGAACAACATCGTATCTTGCATTAATTGGCTTGGCCTTCTGACATAGGTCGCATGAGGAAATTAACTTCCTGACTTTCTTGCCAAGATGTTTGATGTACAATACTTCCTCAATGGCAAGCATTGTTCTCTCAGTACCAGAGTGAAGCATCGAGTGGTGGAATGCCAAAATGACCCTGTCCTGTAAGGAATTTGGTACCATCATTTTCCACTTCCTTACGTCGCGGCCATGCAATTTAAATAGGATGTTCCTAAATTTGCCTATCTTGGCTTCCAATTTTGGTATTATGTCTGGAGCCTTGTCGAATAGCCTCTTCAATTCAGGGTCTTCTTGTTGTAGCTTCGCTATGTTTTTGAAGTCTTGTAAGATTTCGTTGCTTTCTTTGCTATTTATCTGCATGATTTTAATTTCATGGTGTGGATTGTATATCGTCTCGGGTATGTGACTCTCCGACCTTAACCTTGACAATAAGTCACTAAAGATGTTCTCCTTTCCCGGGATATGTTTGACCTCTATGTCGTGTGATGTTATTTCGTGTATGTACCTTGAGATTTTGGAGTTGGTTAGCATGCATTTTTGAATGAAGGACAGGCTTACGTGATCTGTATATATAATTATTTTATAATGATATATATATTGCCTGAACTTTTGTAACGCAAAATGGATTGCACCTATTTCTAATTCGGTTATGCAGGCATTGGCTTCTATCTTGTTTAGAAATCTAGAAACTGTGGCAATCACATGTTTGTTGCCGTCTGCATCTTCTTGTGCTAATATTGCACCATATGAGTGCGCACTAGCATCGGTGTATATTAGAAAAGGTGAATTTGGATCCGGTCGTTCCAGGAGAATACTGTGCTTGAAAAGTTCTTTGATATTTTCAAAGGCTACCTGGTGTTCAGCATTCCATTCCCACTTAGTATCTTTTTTCAACAGTGCTCTAAGGGGTACTAATTCCTTAGCGTAGTTGACCACGAATTTTGACTGGTACTGTAAAATGCCCAGAAACCTTCTCAACTGTTTCAAGTTACGTGGGGGTGGTATATGCTCTATGGCCTTGACCCTCTCCGGATTAGGTTGTATACCATCAGGTGTAATGATGTGGCCTAGAAATTCAGCCTCTTTGACGAAAAATTCACACTTTTCCAAATTTAGGGTCATGTTGCTTTCCTGGAACCTGGACAATACATAATCTATGTGATGTAAGTGTGACTCGGGATTCTTACTGTATATCAAAAAATCGTCAACATATTGCGTTACAAAAGCCTCGATAGTATCCCCAAAAACTTTGTCTAGAGCCCTCAGTAGTGCACTGCTACTGGTCGATAATCCAAAGGCACATTTCAAAAAATGGTATACCTTTCCTTTGTGCAAGAAACAGGTATATTTCCTGACATCTGGATGAAGAGGAATTTGCCAGAATGATGCTGTCAAGTCAAGACTTGTAAAATGTTGACCTCCCTTCAATTTCGATATTAGTTGGTCTACCCCCTCAGGCCTGTAATGATCCGGCAAGGTATGTGCATTTATCTTCCTTGCGTCGATGGTCATCCTCAATTTTCCCTCTTTCTTATGGACCCATACCACTGGATTCACGTAACATGAGTCCGACGGCTCTATTATTCCGTCCGCTAACATTTTCTGGATCACTCTGTCAGCTTCCTCCCTGATGGAGTTGGGGATGGGCCTGGATTTATGTGAATAGGGGGTGATATCTGTTACTGTAAAAGTATGTACGTACTTATTACACGTACCTGGCTTTTTATTAAAAACTTTCCTGTTTTTAATCAATATTTTTCTAAGTTGGTTCCTTTCCTCTTCAGAGATGCCATGTGCCCCCCAGACCTTCTCATCGATTAGCTGTGACATCGGTTCTTCTCCATCTGTTGGTAGTGGTTCAGGTTGGTAGTTGTCCGAGGTATCATACTCGTCTTCTGTGCAGATCCAATGGCTGCAAACATTAGTTTCCTCCTCGCTCGTCCAACCTGTTTTCTTCTTATTTACCCTTAGGTCTACCAACCTATTCTCGTGGACATTGATGTTCTCCACAAAGAATTGTTCATCCGGATGGATCCCTGTCTGGTCTGGTTCCTCCTGGCATGTTTCTTCCTCCAGGAACTTCACAGTGCATTCTGAGGTTCCTTCCTTAATAATGAATTCATGTAGGTCATAATTAATCACCGACCTCCAAAGATTAAGCAAATCACTACCAATGATTAGGGTAGCTGTTAGTCTAGGTATTACCAGGGCAATAAAATCGAACTTCCAACTTCCGATTTCTATTACCAGCCTTACCTGGTATTTAACGTGTTCCTTTTTCTTGCCAATTGCTGTGCTGCAATACACTCCACACACAGGCAAGAATTCAGCATTTCTTTTAGTTATTAATTCCTGGAATAGCTGTTCGTCACATACTGACGTGCTGGCTCCTGTATCAATCATCGCTGGCAATTCGATACCCCATACCTTCAGCCTAATCATTGGTGGATTGGTTATTTCCTTTCTCTCACTCGCCTGTCTTCTCAAGGTACCTACATTATATTGGTCAATATTGCCCCTACTGCCACACAGGTCAACTTCCGGGACACAAAGTTGACTTGTACTTAGTTTTCCTGGGCGTTGGAGGTGATTGTTGTTTCTGTATTCTGCGCAGTATCGGTCCTATCCGGCACATTTTCATTCTGTTCCTGTTGTCTTACGTTGTCGGTGTTCCATTGGTTTCTGCCCCTTTGACATGAACCCCTATTGTATGACGGCCTTTGGCTGTTCAAGTATTCCCTACAGAATCGTATATGATTCACTTGATGGGTACGGTCTCCTGGTCTTCCAACGATCATATCTATGCGTTCTGTATCTCGATTCACCCCTCGGTATTGTGTCGTGGTACCGCTGTCTTGTGTTCTCCAACCTCTCGCCATGATTATGTGGTTGTGGGAAATGGTGTGCCCCTCTCCCCCTTTCATGGGTGCTCCAAGTATTTCTATGTTCTCCCTCACTCTGGTTGTTCATAGCCGTGCTCCGGTTTAAGATGGGTGAGTTTAGGTGACCGTTCCTATGTCTATGCTCATTAGGCCGACTATTTTGTGTTTCGAAGGCTGTCAGCAATTCTATCATATCTGCAAAATCTACTGGCCTCGCAACAATTAACCCTGTTCTCACTGTGTCTGGGAAATGTCTTGTTATGCTGGTAATTAGTTCTGCTTCCGACAAGTTGGGGTCTAATAGCTTTCCTTTGTTGGCTACTTTCATAAAATAATCAACTAGCGACAACCCTTTGGTTGGATCGTATCTACCTGTCGCTAGCTCTACCCTAGTTTGGATTTGCTTAGCTGGGCCCCAATACCTTGATAGGAATAAATTTCTGAATGAACTATACGACTCATGACCAGCTAGTGTTAACCTGAGCCATTCTAATGCCTTGTTTTTTAAGCTTTTCTTAACTATCATCATCCTAAGCTCATTTGGTATCCTTTTCACTTTAAAATATTCTTCCATCTCTTTAACAAAGAGTTTTGGATCGTCTCCCTTCTCCTCGTCAAATGTAGGTGGTGTGATTTCATGTAATATGCTGTTGGTGTAACATGTGTTATGTGTTGTGTCATTGTTTGGTTGTGAACCTCTTTCTCTGTATGGTGAGTCAACATTTTGTACATTATTCAAATAACTCTCATCTTGTACATTACTTACATCTAAATCATCTTGCCTTTGTAGTGCATTCACATCATTTACATTAGCCAAACTTTCTTTCCCTTTTTTCATTTCTTCACAAATTGATTTTAAATCATTCTTTATTTCTAAGTGACTCTGTTTCATATCATTTATAGCATCCTGTTGTGAATGCATCACATCAGCCATCGTATTAATTTTAGGAATTACAATTTGTTCTGCAGTTTCATTAATAATGTCTTTCTTTACTACCTCAATCTCTTTCCTTAATTCCTCAGTTATTTCTGCTTTTACATTTGTAATTTTACAGTCTACACTTGTATTGCATTCTGTTATTTCATCTCTACATTTAGCAATTTCTCCTTCTAACACAATCTTATTCTCTCTCATTTCTGATTCTATCTTTCCCATCCTATCTCCTACGATTTCTATCCTAGCTTCTAAGGCTTCCTTTGTTTCATTTAAGTTTTTATGTACTAATTTTAAATTAGTTTCCATTACTTTCATATTTTCTTTACACTCCTGTCTTCCTAATTCTATTTTCTGTTCTAAGTTCTGTCTCACTTCCTCCAGTTTCTGACCTATACTATGACCTAAACTTTGTTCCATGTCCTGTTTTAATTCTGCGTTATTTTGTTCCATTTTCTGACCTAATTCTTTTTTATTTTGTTCTAGTTTTTGTTCTATACTCTGACCTAAACTTTGTTCTATGTCCTGTTTTAATTCTACCTTGTTTTGTTCCATTTTCTGACCTAAACTTTGTTCTAGTCTTTCAAACATGATCATTAATAACCTTTGGTCTTTCCCTATTTCCACCTGTTCCTCACTTTCTAATTCTACCTGATAACTAGGCCTATCTGCCCCTTCCCCCACTCCTGTTTCTTTCTCTTTTCGCGACATTTTAATTTCTTTATTCAATTCACTTAGGGTTAAAAGTCCCACTACTTTGCCGCTTCTCAGTAACATAAAAATGGAAATAAACTGTATGTGAAAACAAAAATTTTTGATCCTACTTTCTTTTCCGTTGCTTCGTCCAGTTATTTACGTCTCCTGGGCAGTTGGCTTCGCTAGATGATCTCCGGTGTTTTTCCCACGTTGATTATCCGTGCATCGGTGTCCTGATGGCGATATCAAACGATGGTCTAATGGCGTCTTCTTTCCATTTGACGCGGCGTCACTTGATGTTTTATCGTGATTTCAATTCTCGTAATTTTGCATTCCAACCTAAATTCGCGTTCCACGTTGGGTAAGCCATTTTGGTGCAGTTTTTAAAAGGATTACTGGTAACACATAGCAGCAAGAATAATGTTCTTCTCAGAAAGATGGAATACTGTGATAGCAGACGCGATTTCTATCTACAGGGTCGAGGTAACGGATGGAATGCATATATCAATGTTTCTTTATCACAACATATTTATTCATTAACACTTCATTATTTTATACTCTCAGCACCATATTAAATATTCAAAAACCTTCACACTTAAATGATTTGGTAGAATTTACGCTGGATAAAAGTTTGGTGAAAGTTCCATGTTCACACGCTACCCAAACACGTCTTATCACCTTGAGCATATAGACGCTAATGAACTATTTCTCGGCGTCCTTCTGACGCAACACCGCCATTTTTGTATTCATCCGCGCAAATAGTTTTTATTATTGAACACAACAGACTACCTAGTAACAACAAAACATTGACTATCCTGAATATTAAAGATAAGTTCCTGATACACCCAAACAACAACTAGAAATTTATACACTTTTAACAAACATTTATATGAACGATTTTCTATTGGGGTCTAATATTCTGTCTCATAGGTATGAAGAAGGGTTGAAGTTCAGAAAAACATAGATATGGTGAACGGTTTACAGATAAGTACATAGGTATGGGTGAAGGATTTAACGTTCAGAAGTACATGGGTATGGAGAAGGGTTTTCAGTTCACAAGTACATAGGTAACAGGAAGGCCTTACAGTCACAAGTGCACTGGTATAGGGAAGGGTTTACAGTTCACAAGTACATAAGTATGGGGAAGGTTTTACAGCTCAGAAGTACATAGGTATGGGGAAGGGTTTACAGTTCACAAGTACAAAGGTCAAGGGAAGGGTTTACAGTTCACAAGCACATAGGTATGGAGAAGGGCCTCCAGTTCACAACTACATAAGTATGGAGAAGGGTTTACAGTTCACAAGTACACAGGCATAAGGAAGGGATTACCGTTCACAGGTACATAGATATGGGGAAAGGTTTAAGTTCAGAAAGACATAGATATGGAGAACGGTTTACAGTTAACAAGCACATAGGTATGGGTGAAGAATTTAACGTTCAGAAGTACATAGGTATGGAGAAGGGTTTATGTTCTGAATAAAATAGATATGGAGAAGGGTTTAGAGTTCACAAGTACATAGATATGGAGAAGTGTTTACAGTTAACAAGTACGTAGGTGCAGAGAAGTGTTTGCAATTCAGAAGCACACAGGTATGTAGGAGGGTTTGGAGATCAGAAGTACGTAGGAATCAGGAAGGGTTTACAGTTCACAAGTACATAGGTATGGGGAAGGGTTTACAGTTCAGAAGTACATAGTTACGGAGGAGGGTTTACAGATATGAAGTACATAGGTATGGAGAAGGGTTTACAGTTCAGAAGTACATAGGTATGGGGAAGGGTTTACAGTTCAGAAGTACATAGGTATGGGGAAGGGTTTAGAGTTCTGAAGTACATAGGTATGGAGAAGCGTTTACAGTTCAGAAGCACATAGGTATTGAGAAGGGTTTACAGATCAGAAGAACATAGGTTGGAAAAGGGTTTGCAGTTCACAAGTACATAGGTATGGAGAAGGGTTTTCAGTTCAGAACTACAAAGGTATGTGGAAGTGTTTACAGACCAGAAGTACATAGGTATGGGGAAGGGTTTGCAATTCAGAGGTTCATAGGTACGGAGGAGGGTTTACAAATCAGAAGTACATAGGTATGGAGAAGGGTGTACAGATCAGGAGTACATAGGAATGGGGAAGGGTTTACAGATATGAAGTACATAGGTATGGAGAAGGGTTTACAGATAAGAAGTATAGGTATGGAGGAGGATTTACAGATCAGAAGTACATAGGCATGGAGAAGGGTTTACAGTTCAGAAGTACATAGGTGTGGAGAAGGGTTTACAGATATGAAGTGCATAGGTATGGACAAGGGTTTTCAGATATGAAGTACATAGGTATGGAGGAGGATTTACCGATAAGAAGCACAGAGGAATGGAGAAGGGTTTACACATCAGAAGTACATAGGTATGGAGAAGGGTATACAGATATCAAGTACATAGGTATGGAGGAGGATTTACAGATCAGAAGTACATAGGTATGGAGAAGGGTTTACAGATATGAAGTACATAGGTATGGAGGAGGGTATACAGATATGAAGTACATAGGTATGGAGGAGGGTATACAGATCAGAAGTACATAGGTATGGAGGAGGATTTACAGATCAGAAGGACATAGGTATGGAGAAGGGTATACAGATATGAAGTACATAGGTATAGAGGAGGGTTTACAGATCAGAAGTAAATAGGTACGGAGAAGGGTTTTCAGATATGAAGTATAGGTATGCAGGACGATTTACAGATCAGAAGTACATAAGCATGGAGAAGGGTTTAGAGTTCAGAAGTACATAGGTATGGAGAAGGGTTTAGAGATATGAAGTACATAGGTATGGAGGAGGGTTTACAGTTCAGAAGTACATAGGTACGGAGGAGGGTATACAGATTTGAAGTACATAGGTATGGAGAAGGGTTTACAGATATGAAGTATAGGTATGGAGGAGGGTTTAAAGTTCAGAAGTACATAGGTATGGAGAACGGCTTACAGATCAGAAGTAAAAAGGTGTTAAGGAGGGTATACAGATATGAAGTACATAGGTATGCAGAAGGGTTTAGAGATCATAAGTACATAGGTTTGGGGAAGGGTTTACAGTTCAGAAGTACATAGGTATGCGGAAGGGTTTACAGATATGAAGTACATAGGTATGGGGAAGGGTTTGCAATTCAGAAGTACACAGGTACGGTGGAGGGTTTACAGATCAGAAGTACATAAATATGGAGAAGGGTTCACACATCAGAAGTACATAGGTTGGAAAAGGGTTTGCAGTTCACAAGTACATAGGTATGGGGAAGGTTTTACAGTTCACAAGCACATAGGTATAGGGAAGGCCTTACAGTCACAAGTACACAGGTATGGAGAAGGGTTTACTGTTCACAAGTACATAGGTATCGGGAAAGGATTACTGTTCATAGGTACATAGTTATGGGGAAATATATGAGTTCAGAAAACCGATATGGAGAGGTGTTTACAGTTCACAAGTACATAGGTATGGGGAAGGATTTAGAGTTCAGAAGTACATAGGTATGACGAATTGTTGAAGTTCACAAAAACATAGATATGGAGAACGGTTTACAGTTAACAAGTACATAGATATGGGTGAAGGATTTAACGTTCAGAAGTACATAGGTATAGAGAAGGGTTTTCAGTTCATAAGTACATAGGTATGGGGAAGGATTTACAGTTCAGAAGTACATAGGTATGGAGAAGGGTGTATGTTTTAAAAACATGGAGATGGAGAAGGGTTTAGAGTTCACAAGTACATAGATATGGAGAAGTGTTTACAGTTAACAAGTATATAGTATGGAGAAGGGTTTGCAATTCAGAAGCACATAAGTATGTAGGAGGGGTTGGAGATCAGAAGAACTTAGGAATGAGGAAGGGTTTACAGTTCACAAGTACATAGGTATGGGGAAGTGTTTACAGTTCTGAAGTACATAGGTATGGAGAAGGGTTTAGAGATCAGAAGTACATAGGTATGGGGAAGGATTTACAATTCAGAAGCACATAGGTATGGAGGAGGATTTACAGATATGAAGTACATAGGTATGGAGAAGAGTTTACCGTTAAGAAGTACATAGGTGTGGAGAAGGGTTTACAGATCAGAAGTGCATAGGTATGGAGAAGGGTTTGCAGTTCACAAGTACACAGGTATCGAGAAGGGTTCACAGTTCTGAAGTACACAGCTATGGAGGAGGTTTTCAGATCAGAAGTACATAGGTATGGGGAAGCGTTTACAGTTCAGAAGTACATAGGTATGGGGAAGCGTTTACAGTTCAGAAGTACATAGGTATGGAGCACGGTATACAGATATGAAGAAATATAGGTATGGAGAAGGGTTTACAGATATGCAGTACATGGGTATGGAGAAGGGTTTACAGATATGAAGTATAGGTATGGAGGAGGATTTGCACATCAGAAGTACATAGGTACGGAGAAGGGTTTACATTTTCAGAAGTACTTAGGTATGGAGAAGGGTTTACAGATATGAAGCACATAGGCATGGAGAAGGGTTTAAAATTCAGAAGTACATAGGTATGGAGCAGCGTATACAGATATGAAGTACATAGGTATGGAGAAGGGTTTACAGATATGTAGTACATAGTTATGGATAAGGGTTTACAGATCAGAAGTACATAGGTATGGGGAAGGGTTTACAGATATGAAGTACATAGGTATGGAGGCGAATTTACAGATCAGATGTACATAGGTATGGAGGAGGGTTTGCAGATATGAAGTACATAGTTATGGAGGAGGTTATACAGATATGAAGTACAGACGTATGGAGAAGGGTCACAAATCAAAAGTGCATAGGTATGGAGAAGGGTATACAGATATGAAGTACATAGGTATGGAGGAAGTCTTTACACATCAGCAGTTCGTAGGTATGGAGAAGCGTTTACAGATCAGAAGTACATAGGTATGGAGAAGGATTTACAGTTCAGAAGTACATAGGTATGGAGAAGGGTTTACAGATATGAAGTACATAGGTATGGAGAAGGGTTTACAGATCAGAAGTACATAGGTATGGAGAAGGTTTACAGATCAGAAGTTTATAGGTATGGAGAAGGGTTTACAGGTATGAAATATAGGTATTGAGGAGGATTTACAAATCAGAAGTACATAGGTATGGAGAAGGGTTTGCAGTTCAGAAGTACATAGGTATGGAGAAGGGTTTACACACATGAAGTACATAGGTATGGAGAAGGGTTTACAGTTCAGAAGTACATAGCTATGGAAGAGGGTATACAGATATGAAATACATAGGTATGGAGAAGGGTTTACAGATATGAAGTATAGGTAAGGAGGAGGGTTTACAGTTCAGAAGTACATAGGTATGGAGAAGGGTTTACAGTTCAGAACTATATAGGTATGGAGGAGGGTTTACAGATGTTAAGTACGTAGGTATGGAGAAGGGTTTACAGATCAGAAGTACATAGGTATGGAGAAGGGTTTACAGTTCAGAACTACATAGGTATGGAGGAGGGTTTACAGTTCAGAAGTACATAGGTATGGAGAGGGGTTTACAGATCAGAAGTACATAGGTATGGAGAGGGGTTTACAGATCAGACCTACATAGGTATGGAAGAGGGTATACAGATATGAAGTACATAGGTATGCAGAAGGGTTTATAGTTCAGAAGTACATAGGCGTGGAGAAGGATTTACAGTTCAGAAGTACATAGGTATGGAGAAGGGTTTACAGGTATGTAGTACATAGGTATGGATAAGGGTTTACAGATCAGAGGTACATAGGTATGGAGGAGGGTTGACAGATATGAGGTATAGGTATGGAGGTGGATATACAGATCAGAAGTACATAGGTATGGAGAGGGGTTGAGGTGGATATACAGATCAGAAGTACATAGGTATGGAGAGGGGTTTACAGATCAGAAGTACATAGGTATGGAGAAGGATTTACAGGTATGTAGTACATAGGTATGGATAAGGGTTTACAGATCAGAGGTACATAGGTATGGAGGAGGGTTGACAGATATGAGGTATAGGTATGGAGGTGGATATACAGATCAGAAGTACATAGGTATGGAGAGGGGTTTACAGATCAGAAGTACATAGGTAAGGGGAAGGGTTTACAGATATGAAGTACATAGGTATGGAGGCGAATTTACAGATCAGATGTACATAGGTATGGAGGAGCGTTTGCAGATATGAAGTACATAGGTATGGAGGAGGTTATGCAGATATGAAGTACATAGGAATGGAGAAGGGTCACAAATCAGAAGTACATAGGTATGGAGAAGGGTTTACAGATATGAAGTACATAGGTATGGAGGAGGGTTTTCAGATCAGAAGTACATAGGTATGGAGAAGGATTTACAGATCAGAGGTACATAGGTATGGAGAAGGGTTTACAGATATGAAGTACATAGCAATGGAGGAGGATTTACGGATCAGAAGTACATAGGTATGGAGAAGGGTTTACAGATATGAAGTACGTAGGTATGGAGAATGGTTTACAGATCAGAAGTACAAAGTTATGGAGAAGGGTTTACAGATCAGAAGTATATAGGTATGGAGAAGGGTTTACAGATATGAAGTATACGTATTGAGGAGGATTTAGAGATCAGAAGAACGTAGGTATGGAGAAGGGTTTACAGATGTGAAGTGCATAGGTATGGAGAAGGGTTTGCAGTTCCGAAGTAAATAGGTATGGAAGAGGGTATACAGATATGAAGTACATAGGTTTGGAGAAGGGTTTACAGATATGAAGTATAGGTATGGAGGAGGGTTTACAGTTCAGAAGTACATAGGTGTGGAGAAGGGTTTTCAGTTCAGAAGTACATATGTATGGAGATGGGTTTACAGATATGAAGTATAGGTATGGAGGAGGGTTTACAGATGTGAAGTACGTATGTATGGAGAAGGGTTTACAGATCAGAAGTACATATGTATGGAGATGGGTTTACAGATATGAAGTATAGGTATGGAGGAGGGTTTACAGATGTGAAGTACGTAGGTATGGAGAAGGGTTTACAGATCAGAAGTACATATGTATGGAGAAGGGTTTACAGATATGAAGTATAGGTATGGAGGAGGGTTTACAGATGTGAAGTACGTAGGTATGGAGAAGGGTTTACAGATCAGAAGTACATATGTATGGAGATGGGTTTACAGTTCAGAACTGCATAGGTATGGAGGAGGGTATACGGATATGAAGTACATAGGTATGCAGAAGGGTTTATAGTTCAGAAGTACATATGTGTGGAGGAGGCTATACAGATCAGAAGTACATAGGTATGGAGGAGGGTATACAGATATGAAGTACATAGGTATGCAGAAGGGTTTACAGTTCAGAAGTACATAGGTGTGGAGGAGGCTATACAGATATGAAGTAAATAGGTATGCAGAAGGTTTTACATATCAGAAGTACATAGGTATGGGGAAGGGTTTGCAATCCAGAAGTACATAGGTATGGGAAAGGGGTTACAGATCAGAAATACATAGGTACTGGAAAGGGTTTGCAATCCAGAACTACATAGGTATGGAGAAGGATTTACAGTTCAGAAGTACATAGGTGTTCGGAAGGGTTTACGGTTCAGAAGCACATAGGTATGGAGAAGGGTTTACAGTTTAGGAGTACATAGGTATTGGGGAAGGTTTACAGATATGAAGTACGTATGTATGGAGGAGGGTTTACAGATATGAAGTTTAGGTATGGTGAAGGGTTTAGAGTTCAGAAGTACATAGGTATGGGGAAGTGTTTACAGACCAGAAGTACATAGGTGTGAGAAGTGTTTGCAGTTCGGAGGTTCATAGGTACGGAGGAGCTTTACAAATCAGAGGTACATAGGTATGGAGAAGGGTGTTGTGCTGATTGCACGTTGATTCTTCGCCGCACCCGTTCGGCTGTTTTCTAGGGCGGCGTTGGCCAGCTAGGGAGTACTGTCGTCCTTCCCAGCTTACGTGAGGGAGCGAGAGAAAGGATAGTGTGTAGTAGTCAGTCGTGATTGTAATCTCCCGAGGTATGTAGCTTTTCTCTCTCTCTCTGTTCTTACTACTACAGCCGTAAGTATGCGGGATCGATTTTCTGTGATACAATGATTTCTATGGGGGCAATTATTTTGTGGGGTTAGGTGGTCACTTACGCGGACAATGGTAAATTCAGATTTCAAATAGGTAAACCGGGTGTATAGCTGTAAAATGTGTTCAACTCACTTCATTTATATTCACTTTAATCGTCCACTGGTAATCCTTATCACCCTGTAAAGCATGGAGACATATGATTGTAATTTCATCAAGCCTGAACATTTGTAACTTATCATTAATTAAAATTGTGTTGATCCATATCTTCCATTTTATTTCTATGAAAAGTGGGGCACTCCGTTGACAGAAAAGGGCCTGCCGTTTCCCCACTAGGGTGATCCTACTGCCACGAAAGAAATTGAGTACATCCCGTGAAGGGCAGTGCAGTGCCGAACGGGTGCGGCGAAGAGTCAACGTGCAATCAGCACAATCATTTTTTTTGTTAAAGGGAAGTCATGGTCGCTACATGGGTTAGTGCCACCTTATACACCGTGGCCCAGTGTTCTTAGGATGCCGAGGGTTTGACGTGGAACTCGCCCCCCTGAAGGTTCTCAACGTCTCCGCTGTCGCTGTCCTAGGGCGTATTTTGTCCTGAGCTTTCGCTGCAGGAGAATTTGAGTGGTTTATTTGGAGTAGTTGGCTGCGCGCTCTTGTGTAGTTACGCTGTAGCTTCGGACCTCCCCTGTTATATGGTCTGTAGGCTTCACCAATATCACTTGGTCCCATCCCTGGCTGGAAAACGGGACGATTTAGGCCCAAGGAAATTTGTGGCCCTGTATCTGCAGGGCCATCACCACCTGTAGCATTGTTAGCAGCAGCTATGGACTCCAATGGTACATCTTTGGCCCGAACAAGTTCTCGACGAACCAAATACTGCACGAAGTCCTTTACAGCATTGCTTTGTGCATCCTTTTTATTTGTAGAATTCCCTGCTCCAACATAATCAAAGCCTTCAACACGGACTTCACAAAGGAACCTCTGCCGATGCTTTGGACCTGTGGGTCGAAGATCGAACTGTGGTGAAACTTTCTGCTTGGTACACCACTGGTGAAAAGATGACTTTAGATCACTCATTTCAGGAAACTCTATGCTAAATGAATTAGCTTCATAAAAGTTGAACCGTGGCTTCTTGCGATATGGTGATCTTTTCTACTTCTAGTGCATAGTTGAGTAATGGAGTGGCTGGGAAACTTTCCAATACAAACTCCTTGATAATTTTCACTCTCATGTCAGGATTGTTTATAGATTTAACTCTGTGACCTATGCCCATAATCAGCTGTCCTTTTTTCCTCATTGAGTTGACAAACTCCATAGGATGAAGACCAGAGTCATAAGCCTCACTAAATTGTCTTGCAGCACCATCTAGAGCACCTCCAAACCTATCACCAACAGTGAGTAAACCAGGCACCAATGACGAGACAAGGTCCTTGCCTGCCCGAGCACAGACAATGGTGTTGTGTGCACCAGAAACAGCAGGCCCGTGATCAGCAGTCAGCATCAGACACATCTCAAAGAACTTGCACACATACGGAGGCAAGCAACGTTGAAACCACAGAAGTGAAATCACTCCACCAATCCCCACTTCCTTCTTCAAAACATCGCTAATTGGCATCCCTGCAAAATTAAGCTCCTGTCCTCGCTCGTCACAGACGCTAACTAACAGTTTACCAGATTACTTACCTTGCGTTTGTATAAAGGTCTTGCTCGTAGCGTTGTTTAAGGTACTCTGTGGTAAAGAAGTTACTGGAATTTAGTTAAGTGGAGTTCATTTCTAATATCGCAAGAAATCACGCTCTGCTACCAGAGAATTGCACTGCCCTTCACGGGATGTAGTCAATTTCTTTCGTGGAAGTAGGATCACCCTAGTGGGGAAACGGCAGGACCTTTTCTGTCAAAGGAGTGCCCCCCTTTTCATAGAAATAAAATGGAAGATTTGGATCAACACAATTTTAGTTAATGATAAGTTACAAATGTTCAGGCTTGATGAAATTACAATCATATGTCTCCATGCTTTACAGGGCGATAAGGATTACCAGTGGACGTTTAAAGTGAATATAAATGAAGTGAGTTGAACACATTTTACAGCTATACACCCGGTTTACCTATTTGAAATCTGAATTTACTATTGTCCGCGTAAGTGACGACCTAACCCCACAAAATAATTGCCCCCATAGAAATCATTATATCACAGAAAATCGATCCCGCATACTTACGGCTGTAGTAGTAAGAACAGAGAGAGAGAAAAGCTACATACCTCGGGAGATTACAATCACGACTGACTACTACACACTACCCTTTCTCTTGCTCCCTCACGTAAGCTGGGCAAGACGACAGCACTCCCTAGCGGGCCAGCGCCGCCCAAGAAAACAGCCGAACGGGTGCGGCGAAGAATCAACGTGCAATCAGCACAATCACCCCCTCCCCATCTAACAACATCACCTCACCATAGGATAAAGGCAGATTAAACATGGTTAAGATAAAGCCAAGAACTTAAAGGATACACCTTGAACCACCAGATTATTTTGTCTTGGTCACTGTGAGATCACTGGCATAGAACACTATCACCATCACCAATTCACTGTTGGGGTCACAGTAACACTGGGGACACTTGTTCACTGGCAGAGGGGCTTAGTTGATCGCCAATTGTCTTTCGTCAGAAGAATCCCACGTTGTCGAGTGCGAAGGCCGTCGATCCTGACTTTGGGAATGAGTCTTAGCACTCGCTGAAATGGGCGTCATGTCGCCAAGATGCTTGTGAGTGAACACCCGACGTAGACACACCCGACGCAAACGGCGCCCCATCGTAACTGCGGAACCCTGTTCACCAGCAGTCTACATTCTGACTCTTATAGCTGCCGGATAACAAAGGTTGATCGCCAGATTCATCGCTCAACAGTGCCAACTTGAGATGGTCAGGTGCTTTCGGAGGGGTAGACAAAGGATTGGTGAGGCTGTAAACAGAAATCAAATCCGGCAGAAAAAGCGCTTTTCTAGATCCCAAGGAAGCAATCATGAACCCTCCGGTCTTAGCATTTCCCGATTTTAGTAGGCGATTTATCTTGCAAACCGATGCAAGCAAAGGAGCCTTGGTCGCGGTCCTTTTGCAAGATTTCCCCTCCGGGCGTAGGCCCATTTATTATACCTCGAGAACTTTGACCGAGGTCGAGCGCAAGTATTCAGTCTATGAATTGGAAACTCTCGCGGTACTATTGGGATTAGAAAAGTATAGGCAGTATTTAGAGAATGTAGAATTTACCCTGGAATGTGATAACCAGGCGCTTACTTGGGCCCTTGCTACCCCAAGATCTACTGGGAGGTTGGCTCGTTGGGGCGTACGAATAGGAGCATTTAAGTTTACGCCCGTACACATCAGGGGAGCTGATAACTGTTTAGCGGACGCCTTGACACGCGTGTTTGCTGAACCTGACCCTCCCTCTTCTAGCCTGACGTTGGACATAGGCGTTTGCGTAGCTTTTCCTGAATTGTACACCAGTATAGGTGAGCACCAACGCAGAGATGTGAAGATTAAGCAGATAATATTAAATATTGAGAGAGGTCAATGCGTAGATGGGTATTTTCTTAAGGACGGGGTTTTGATGATTCGACATAACCGTGATAATAAGACCAGGGCAGTCCTCCCCCAGTCTTTAATACCTGTGGTGTTTGATTATTACCATAATTCACCGTTAGGGGGACATTTGGGTATTTCCAAAACCAAAAATAAAATCAGTGAATATTTCACTTGGCCTGGAATGGTCAAGGATATCGTCAGTAGGATTAAATGGTGTCATGTTTGCGCCATGGCTAAGCCGGCCCAATGTGCCATGTGGAGAGGTTTAGCATCCGAGGTGCAATTCTCTGGATGTAGTCAATTTCTTTCGTGGAAGTAGGATCACCCTAGTAGGGAAACGGCAGGACCTTTTCTGTCAAAGGAGTGCCCCACTTTTCATAGAAATAAAATGGAAGATTTGGATCAAGACAATTTTAATTAATGATAAGTTACAAATGTTCAGGCTTGATGAAATTACAATCATATGTCTCCATGCTTTACAGGGTGATAAGGATTACCAGTGGACGATTAAAGTGAATATAAATGAAGTGAGTTGAACACATTTTACAGCTATACACCCGATTTACCTATTTGAAATCTGAATTTACTATTGTCCGCGTAAGTGACGACCTAACCCCACAAAATAATTGCCCCCATAGAAATCATTATATCACAGAAAATCGATCCCGCATACTTACGGCTGTAGTAGTAAGAACAGAGAGAGAGAGAGAAAAGCTACATACCTCGGGAGATTACAATCACGACTGACTACTACACACTATCCTTTCTCTCGCTCCCTCACGTAAGCTGGGCAAGACGACAGCACTCCCTAGCGGGCCAACGCCGCCCTAGAAAACAGCCGAACGGGTGCGGCGAAGAATCAACGTGCAATCAGCACAATCATTTTTTTTAAAGGGAAGTCATGGTCGCTACATGGGTTAGTGCCACCTTATACACCATGGCCCAGTGTTCCTAGGATGCCGAGGGTTTGACGTGGAACTATTGTTGCCGTTGTAAGCGGCCCTTCATCAATGTTGCAACTAGTCCATGCATTCCAGTTTGGTTGAGGAGGTGACCATGGTACAACACCTGCAGGTTGAGGTTTTGATGATATAAAGTCATCCATCACATGTGATGTTACTAATGAAATTGGTTGACCGGGTTCTGTAGAGGCCATAGATACTGGAGTAATTTGCAATGCTTCCAGGGCGTCACACACTTGCTGTTCTAACTCTGAACTTAATGTAACTTCATATGGTTTCAACTGCTCGCTCTCCTTATTCTTTTTAAGGGTGCCACTAAATGCTTCAATGACACCTAAATGAAACAGCTGTCGCACAATAGACAGTGCACAGCTTTTAGAAGCAGACTGTTTATTTGATCCAGTTTCACGACCAGTTATAACTCTTCCTAACTGCTTGACATAGAAACTCATTTCTGCAACAAAACTCCTGGTATGATCTGGCCACACTGGCGTGTACTTGTAATCTGTCTGAATGCGATGCATTTGCATGAACTGATGCAGTTTTGATTTTGCATTATCAACTGTCCAGTTACCATGTATGCTTGCATTAACATCGAGCTCTTCTGCCTCTTCCACTCGTTTCTGATCTGCTAGGCGATCCAAATATGTCTGCTGTTTATCTCCTTCCCTGTTATTGATCGGCCTACAGCCTGCACTAAGGAACAACTTCTCCCCGTATCCAACAAAGTCGTGACTGGTACTTTCCCCACCACAAGGTGTAGAAAAGGCTTTGAATCAAACGGGAGTCCCTTGACGTGGCCAAAAATAGCATTAACAGCTTGCAACGGCAACAATGGATCAAATAAGTGAGGATTTGTTTGATGGATTCCGTGAAAAGATGAAGAATGATGCATCTCTACAAGCTATGGTCAAAGAGCGTAGCAACTTACCCGTTGGTGCAATGAAAGGAGAAATTATGGAAGCTATAAATGATAATCCAGTAATAATCATTAGGGGAAACACAGGATGTGGTAAAACAACACAAGTATGCCAATACATTCTGGATGATTATATTCAGACAAAAGCAGGAGCCTACTGCAGCATTGTAGTAACACAACCCCGAAGTATATAAGCAGTATCAGTAGCAGATCGAGTAGCAAGTGAGAGAAGTGAAGCTATTGGCTCAAGTGTTGGTTACAGTGTGCGCTTTGAATCATGCCTCCCAAGACCTTATGGTGGAATTTTGTTCTGCACTGTTGGTGTTTTGCTACGTAAGCTAGAAAATGGACTACGTGAACCTGTATTTTACTTATTTGGAGATCAACCCTCTAGTGGTGACAGATGAAACTGTTTACATTCTGGATCTGGCCGCCAAGTTGGACGCCACAGCAGATTTTATATGCAGGTCCAAATGGGGCGAGATTGACTATCCACCACCATTTGGACGAGACGCGTACCCAGAGGAGGCGTACATCGCTGATCTCGACTCTAAGAGTGGTGCTTCATTAAGGTTGACAATCCTGAACAAATCAGGTCGCATCTGGACGATGGTGGCTGGAGGTGGAAACGTGCTGGGCCCATAACCCAGAGGTCCGTGGATCGAAACCACGCTCTGCTACCAGAGAATTGCACTGCCCTTCACGGGATGTAGTCAATTTCTTTTGTGGAAGTAGGATCACCCTAGTGGGGAAACGGCAGGACCTTTTCTGTCAAAGGAGTGCCCCCCTTTTCATAGAAATAAAATGGAAGATTTGGATCAACACAATTTTAATTAATGATAACTTACAAATGTTCAGGCTTGATGAAATTACAATCATATGACTCCATGCTTTACAGGGTGATAAGGATTTCCAGTGGACAATTAAAGTGAATATAAATGAAGCGAGTTGAACACATTTTACAGCTATACACCCGGTTTACCTATTTGAAATCTGAATTTACTATTGTCCGCGTAAGTGACGACCTAACCCCACAAAATAATTGCCCCCATAGAAATCATTATATCACAGAAAATCGATTCCGCATACTTACGGCTGTAGTAGTAAGAACACAGAGAGAGACAAAAGCTACATACTTCGGGAGATTACAATCACGACTGACTACTACACACTACCCTTTCTCTCGCTCCCTCACGTAAGCTGGGCAAGACGACAGCACTCCCTAGCGGGCCAACGCCGCCATTGAAGACAGCCGAACGGGTGCGGCGAAGAATCAACGTGCAATCAGCACAGTGTGCAGATCAGAAGTACATAGGAATGGGGAAGGGTTCACAGATAAGAAGTACATAGGTATGGAGAAGGGTTTACAGATATTAAGTACATAGGTATGGAGAAGGGTTTACAGATATGAAGTACAAAGGTATAGACAAGGGTTTACAGATGTGAAGTATAGATATGGAGGAGGATTTACAGATAAGAAGGACACAGGTATGGAGAAGGGTTTACACATCAGAAGTACATAGGTATGGAGAAGGGTATACAGATATGAAGTACATAGGTATGGAGGATTTACAGATCAGAAGTACATAGGTATAAAGAAGGGTTTACAGATCAGATGTACATAGGAATGGAGAAGGGTTTACAGATATGAAGTACATATATGGAGGAGGATTTACAGATCAGAAGTACATAGGTATGGAGAAGGGTTTACAGATATGAAGTACATAGGTATGGAAGAGGGTATACAGATATGAAGTACATAGGTATGGAGAAGGGTCTACAGATCAGAAGTACATAGGTATGGAGAAGGGTATACAGTTATGAAGTACATAGGCATAGAGGAGGATTTACAGATCAGAAGTACATAGGTATGGAGAAGGGTTTACAGATCAAAAGTACATAGCAATGGAGAAGGGTTTACAGATATGAACTACATGGGTATGGAGGAGGATTTACAGATCAGAAGTACATAGGTATGGAGAAGGGTTTACAGATATGAAGTATAGGAATGGAAGAGGATTTACAGATCAGAAGTACATAGGTATGGAGAAGGGTATACAGTTCATAAGTACATAGGTATGGAGAAGGGTTTACAGATATGAAGCACATAGGTATGGAGAAGGGTTTACAGTTCAGAAGTACATAGGTATGGAGGTGGGTATACGGATATGAGGTACATAGGTATGGAGAAGGGTTTACAGTTCAGAAGTACATAGGTATGGAGGAGGCTATACAGATATGAAGTAAATAGGTATGCAGAAGGGTTTACAGATCAGAAGTACATAGGTATGGAGAAGGGTTTACAGATATAAAGTGTAGGCATTGAGGAGGATTTACAGATCAGAAGTGCATAGGTATGCAGAAGGGTTTACAGATCAAAAGCACATAGGTATGGAGGAGGGTATACAGATATGAAGTACATAGGTATGCAGAAGTGTTTACAGTTCAGAAGTACATAGGTGTGGAGGAGGCTATACAGATATGAAGTAAATAGGTATGCAGAAGGGTTTACAGATCAGAAGTACATAGGTATGGGTAAGGGTTTGCAATCCAGAAGTACATAGGTATGGGGAAGGGTTTACAGATCAGAAGTACATAGGTATTGGAAAGGGTTTGCAATCCAGAAGTACATAGCTATGCGGAAGGGTTTACAGTTCAGAAATACATAGGTATGGAGAACGGTTTACAGTTTAGAAGTACATAGGTATGGAGAAGGGTTTACAGATCAAAAGCACATAGGTATGGAGGAGGGTATACAGATATGAAGTACATAGGTATGCAGAAGTGTTTACAGTTCAGAAGTACCTAGGTGTGGAGGAGGCTATACAGATATGAAGTAAATAGGTATGCAGAAGGGTTTACAGATCAGAAGTACATAGGTATGGGTAAGGGTTTGCAATCCAGAAGTACATAGGTATGGGGAAGGGTTTACAGATCAGAAGTACATAGGTATTGGAAAGGGTTTGCAATCCAGAAGTACATAGGTATGGAGAAGGTTTTACAGTTCAGAAGTACATAGGTATGGAGAAGGGTTTACAGTTCATAAGTACATAGGTATGGAGAAGGGTTTACAGATATGAAGTACATAGGCATGGAGAAGGGTTTACAGTTCAGAAGTACATAGGTATGGAGAAGGGTATACAGATCTGAAGTACATAGGTATGGAGAAGGGTTTACAGATATGAAGTATAGGTATGGAGGAGGGGTTACAGTTCAGAAGTACATAGGTATTGAGGAGGGTATACAGATATGAAGTACATAGGTATGCAGAAGGGTTTACAGTTCAGAAGTACATAGGTATGGAGGAGGCTATACAGATATGAAGTAAATGGGTATGCAGAAGGGTTTACAGATCAGAAGTGCATAGGTATGGGGAAGGGTTTGCAATTCAGAAGTACATAGGTATGGGGAAGGGTTTGCAATCCAGAAGTACATAAGTATGGAGGAGGGCTTACAGATCAGAAGTACATAGGTGTGGAGGAGGCTATACAGATATGAAGTAAATAGGTATGCAGAAGGGTTTACAGATCAGAAGTACATAGGTATGGGTAAGGGTTTGCAATCCAGAAGTACATAGGTATGGGGAAGGGTTTACAGATCAGAAGTACATAGGTATTGGAAAGGGTTTGCAATCCAGAAGTACATAGGTATGCGGAAGGGTTTACAGTTCAGAAATACATAGGTATGGAGAAGGGTTTACAGTTTAGAAGTACATAGGTATGGAGAAGGGTTTACAGATCAAAAGCACATAGGTATGGAGGAGGGTATACAGATATGAAGTACATAGGTATGCAGAAGTGTTTACAGTTCAGAAGTACCTAGGTGTGGAGGAGGCTATACAGATATGAAGTAAATAGGTATGCAGAAGGGTTTACAGATCAGAAGTACATAGGTATGGGTAAGGGTTTGCAATCCAGAAGTACATAGGTATGGGGAAGGGTTTACAGATCAGAAGTACATAGGTATTGGAAAGGGTTTGCAATCCAGAAGTACATAGGTATGGAGAAGGGTTTACAGTTCATAAGTACATAGGTATGGAGAAGGGTTTACAGATATGAAGTACATAGGCATGGAGAAGGGTTTACAGTTCAGAAGTACATAGGTATGGAGAAGGGTATACAGATATGAAGTACATAGGTATGGAGAAGGGTTTACAGATATGAAGTATAGGTATGGAGGAGGGGTTACAGTTCAGAAGTACATAGGTATTGAGGAGGGTATACAGATATGAAGTACATAGGTATGCAGAAGGGTTTACAGTTCAGAAGTACATAGGTATGGAGGAGGCTATACAGATATGAAGTAAATGGGTATGCAGAAGGGTTTACAGATCAGAAGTGCATAGGTATGGGGAAGGGTTTGCAATTCAGAAGTACATAGGTATGGGGAAGGGTTTGCAATCCAGAAGTACATAAGTATGGAGGAGGGCTTACAGATCAGAAGTACATAGGTATGCGGAAGGGTTTACAGATCAGAAGTACATAGGTATTGGAAAGGGTTTGCAATCCAGAAGTACATAGGTATGCGGAAGGGTTTACAGTTCAGAAATACATAGGTATGGAGAACGGTTTACAGTTTAGAAGTACATAGGTATGGAGAAGGGTTTACAGATCAAAAGCACATAGGTATGGAGGAGGGTATACAGATATGAAGTACATAGGTATGCAGAAGTGTTTACAGTTCAGAAGTACCTAGGTGTGGAGGAGGCTATACAGATATGAAGTAAATAGGTATGCAGAAGGGTTTACAGATCAGAAGTACATAGGTATGGGTAAGGGTTTGCAATCCAGAAGTACATAGGTATGGGGAAGGGTTTACAGATCAGAAGTACATAGGTATTGGAAAGGGTTTGCAATCCAGAAGTACATAGGTATGGAGAAGGTTTTACAGTTCAGAAGTACATAGGTATGGAGAAGGGTTTACAGTTCATAAGTACATAGGTATGGAGAAGGGTTTACAGATATGAAGTACATAGGCATGGAGAAGGGTTTACAGTTCAGAAGTACATAGGTATGGAGAAGGGTATACAGATCTGAAGTACATAGGTATGGAGAAGGGTTTACAGATATGAAGTATAGGTATGGAGGAGGGGTTACAGTTCAGAAGTACATAGGTATTGAGGAGGGTATACAGATATGAAGTACATAGGTATGCAGAAGGGTTTACAGTTCAGAAGTACATAGGTATGGAGGAGGCTATACAGATATGAAGTAAATGGGTATGCAGAAGGGTTTACAGATCAGAAGTGCATAGGTATGGGGAAGGGTTTGCAATTCAGAAGTACATAGGTATGGGGAAGGGTTTGCAATCCAGAAGTACATAAGTATGGAGGAGGGCTTACAGATCAGAAGTACATAGGTGTGGAGGAGGCTATACAGATATGAAGTAAATAGGTATGCAGAAGGGTTTACAGATCAGAAGTACATAGGTATGGGTAAGGGTTTGCAATCCAGAAGTACATAGGTATGGGGAAGGGTTTACAGATCAGAAGTACATAGGTATTGGAAAGGGTTTGCAATCCAGAAGTACATAGGTATGCGGAAGGGTTTACAGTTCAGAAATACATAGGTATGGAGAAGGGTTTACAGTTTAGAAGTACATAGGTATGGAGAAGGGTTTACAGATCAAAAGCACATAGGTATGGAGGAGGGTATACAGATATGAAGTACATAGGTATGCAGAAGTGTTTACAGTTCAGAAGTACCTAGGTGTGGAGGAGGCTATACAGATATGAAGTAAATAGGTATGCAGAAGGGTTTACAGATCAGAAGTACATAGGTATGGGTAAGGGTTTGCAATCCAGAAGTACATAGGTATG
This sequence comes from Tenodera sinensis, assembly GCA_030765045.1. Lineage (NCBI taxonomy): Eukaryota > Metazoa > Arthropoda > Insecta > Mantodea > Mantidae > Tenodera > Tenodera sinensis. Next base: position 241,139,478 of record CM060964.1, read on the forward strand.
GGGAAGGGTTTACAGATCAGAAGTACATAGGTATTGGAAAGGGTTTGCAATCCAGAAGTACATAGGTATGGAGAAGGGTTTACAGTTCATAAGTACATAGGTATGGAGAAGGGTTTACAGATATGAAGTACATAGGCATGGAGAAGGGTTTACAGTTCAGAAGTACATAGGTATGGAGAAGGGTATACAGATATGAAGTACATAGGTATGGAGAAGGGTTTACAGATATGAAGTATAGGTATGGAGGAGGGGTTACAGTTCAGAAGTACATAGGTATTGAGGAGGGTATACAGATATGAAGTACATAGGTATGCAGAAGGGTTTACAGTTCAGAAGTACATAGGTATGGAGGAGGCTATACAGATATGAAGTAAATGGGTATGCAGAAGGGTTTACAGATCAGAAGTGCATAGGTATGGGGAAGGGTTTGCAATTCAGAAGTACATAGGTATGGGGAAGGGTTTGCAATCCAGAAGTACATAAGTATGGAGGAGGGCTTACAGATCAGAAGTACATAGGTATGCGGAAGGGTTTACAGTTCAGAAATACATAGGTATGGAGAAGGGTTTACAGTTCAGAAGTACATAGGTATGGGGATGGGTTTACAGTTTACAAGCACATAGGTATGGGGAAGGCTTTATAGTCACATGTACATAGGTATGGTGAAGGGTTTACAGTCCACAAGTACATAGGTATAGGGAAGGCTTTACAGTCACAAGTACACAGGTATGGAGAAGGGTTTACTGTTCACAAGTACATAGGTATGGAGAGGGGATTACAGTTCACATTTACATAGATATGGGGAAAGGTTTAATTTCAGAAAAACAGAGATGGGGAAGGGTTTGCAGTTCACAAGTACATAGGTATGTGGAAGGATTTACAGTTCAGAAGTACATAGGTATGAGGAAGTGTTGAAGTTCAGAAAAACATAGATATCGAGGACGGTTTACAGTTAACAAGTACATAGGTATGGGTGAAGGATTTAACGTTCAGAAGTACATAGGTATAGAGAAGGGTTTTCAGTTTACAAGTACATTGGTATGGGGAAGGATTTACAGTTCAGAAGTACATAGGTGTGGAGAAGGGTTTATGTTCTGAAAAATATAGATATGGAGAAGGGTTTAGGGTTCACTAGTACATAGATATGGAGAAGTGTTTACAGTTAAGAGGTACATAGGTACGGAGAATGATTTGCAATTCAGAAGCACATAGGTAGGTAGGAGGGTTTGCAGATCAGAAGTACGTAGGAATGAGGAAGGGTTTACAGTTCACAAGTACATAGGTACGGTGAAGGGTTTACAGTTCAGAAGTACATAGTTATGGAGGAGGGTTTACAGATATGAAGTACATAGGTATGGAGAGGGTTTATAGTTCAGAAGTATATAGGTATGTTTTTTTTTTTTTTTTTTTTTTTTTTTTTTTAAATTAAATTTACGTCCTCCAGCATTGCGTCATATCGGATGGTGAGCGAATGAAACGGGTGAAATGATGCTCAAATGAGCCCGAGGTCCATGGAGCTTTAAGTTGCCCGACATTGGTCTTCTCAGGATAAGGGAAAACCTCGGAAAAAACCTTACCCGGATAACTTACCCTAAGCGAGATTCGAACTCGCGACCTCTTGAGCGTGAGGCAGACACGCTAACCATCACGCTATCGAGGCGGGCTACATAGGTATGGGGAAGGGTTTACAGTTCTGATTACATAGGAATGGGGAAGGGTTTACAGATCAGAAGTACACAGGTATGAGGAAGGGTTTACGATTCAGAAGCACATACATAGGTATGGAGGAGGGTTTACAGATTTGAAGTACATAGGTATGGAGAAGAGTTTACAGTTCGGAAGTACATAGGTTGGAGTGTTGGTTATTCTGTAATTGTTTATATAACCTTTGTGTTTTTTTTTTTTTTTTTTTTATTTTTTTTTTTTTTAAGCTTAGCAACTCTGTTTGTTCTTCTGATAGCCTGCCCATGTAACGGCGAAAGTGTTAAATTAAATATCCAGTTATCTTAATTGTCTCGTATGTTTTATACATATTAAAGCTTCCAGTCCGAGGGAATACTAACAACAGGTTATGGGTCCAGGCATATGAGTATAAAGTGCGATACGCGAAGCGGTTTGTTTTCAGTTTCGTTACATAAGGTTTAAGTAACAAAATGGCTGACTTTCGAAGTGACATCGTAAAGTTGAATAATTATAATTAGTCAAACTGGAAATATAAAGTGCAACTGCTTTTAATGAAAGATAACTTGTTTAAGAAGGTAATTGAATCTGAAAGACCGATAGATACAGGTTCAAACGAAAGGTTAATCGCCGATTGGGATACAGCTGATAGCAAAGCACAAGTCTACATCGGACTTACGGTGGAAGATGATCAACTTATCCACATCAGGGGTAAGTCCACAGCAAAGAAAATGTGGAATGCTCTTAAGGAATATCATGAGAAAAGTACGTTAACGAATAAGGTTCATTTAATGCGAACAATTTGTTCTTTGAAACTCGAAGAAGGCGGTAATATTCCACAACATATTACTCGCATGCAAGAATTGTTTTTAAAGCTTCGAGACATAGGTGAAGAATCTTTATCGGATAAATGTAGTGTTGCAATGTTGTTGAGCAGTTTGCCTAGAAATTATGATCCATTAATCACAGCACTGGAAACACGTCCAGAGGATGAACTAACGTTTGCCATAGTACAGCAGAAGGTGATTGCTGAATATGAACGTAAACAATATGCCGAAGGGGCTTCCTGTAATTCTTCAGATAAAATGATGAGGACAGTATCCAGAAAAGATTTTAAAAACACTTCCGTGAAATGTTATTTTTGCAAAAGGTATTGACACATGAAAAAGAATTGCAAGAAATACTCAAGTTGGAAAGAAAAACCAAATAAAGTGAATGGAGTTGAACATAAAGAGCATATATTTACATTTGACATTCCGTCAAATAGTTGGATTTTAGATTCAGGTGCCACTCGGCATGTAACCAATGACAGAGAGTTTTTCACATCCTTGGATAGATCCTATGTTAATAAAATTGAAGTTGCAAATGGTGAACTAGTTGATGTTATTGGCATCGGGACAGGAAAATTGATGTTTAAGAATAAAAAGGGAGAAGTGACACCAGTTATTGTTACCAATGTGCTTTATGCTCCTAAAGTTGTTGGAAATTTAATTTCTGTTCGACAGCTAAACTTAAGCAATTTTTCTGTTAACTTCAGTAAAGACTATTGTGAAATATGCAAAGATGGAAAACAGATTGGATTTGCTAAGTCCACTGGAAACTTGTACAACTTGTGTGAGCCATACAAAATCCATGCAGTGTTGGAACACAACAGCAATTGTATTCATAAATGGCATCGGAAAATGGGACATCGTGACCCAGAGGCCATAAGGAAAATGTATGCTGAGGGTCTCTTAGATTATTTGAAGATAGTTGATTGCGGTATCCAAATGTCATGTGATACGTGCATGAAAGGAAAGCTGACCAGATTACCATTCCCAAAACAATCTTCAAGCGAGTCTACCAGATCACTTGATTTGATCCATACAGATGTTTGTGGACCAATGCAGACCATGACACCAAGTGGTAAGCGATTTATAGTCACATTTATAGATGATTTTTCAAGGTATACTCATGTATATTTATTGGCAAACAAATCTGAAGTTCCTGATACTTTGAAACATTATGTAGCACTTGTGAAAAACAAGTTTGACAGAAAAGTCAAGATTATTCGTTCTGATCGTGGAGGTGAATATCTAAATAAACAATTAATAACATCTTTGGCCAATGAAGGTATCCAGACTCAGTTAACTGCAACTTATTCCTCACAGCAGAATGGCATAGCAGAGAGGAAGAATAGAACTCTGGTAGAAATGGCACGTTGTATGCTGATTGATGCAGGCTTACCAAATCAATTTTGGGGTGAAGCTGTGATGACTGCTAATTTCACACAAAACAGAGTCCTTACTCGAGCAAAGAAATTAACACCATATGAACTGTGGAATAATGAAAAGCCTAAAGTAAAGAATTTACAGATTTTTGGTTCCAAATGTTTTGTTCATGTTCCAACCCAGAAACGCCAGAAATTGGATAATACAGGAACAGAATCAATATTTCTTGGATATGATGAAGAATCAAAAGCTTATCGTTGCTACAATTTAGCTTCACAAAAGGTGATAATCAGTCGAGATGTCAAGTTCAGTGTGGAAGCATATCAAGGGAAACGTGATGATTTAAATAGATCTGAAATCAACATAAATGTTGATTCCAAAGTTAAAATATCACATCGAGAAGTAGAAATTCAGGAGGAGAGTGATAAAGAAAATGAATCAGTTAAAGACTCTCAGACTCGAGTTTCTCAGAGATCAACAAAAGGAATTGCTCCGCAAAGACTGATTGAAGAATTTCATACTACAAGAGAAGTTATTAAAGAACCCAAATCCTACAATGAAGCAATTTCCAGCAAGTTCAAAGAGAGATGGCTTCATGCAATGCAAGAAGAATTGACATCACTAGCAGAAAATGGAACTTGGGAATTATGTAGTCTTCCTGAAAATCGAACAGCGGTTGGAAGCAAATGGATTTTTAAGATCAAGGAGAGCAAAGATGGTAGCATTCAGCAGTTCAAAGCACGTCTCGTGGCTCAAGGGTTTTCACAGAGGTATGGTGAAGACTACGATGAGACTTTTGCTCCAGTTGTACGTCAAACAACCTTACGTACCTTACTTTCAATTGCATCTAAAGAAAACCTACCAGTCTACCACTTTGATGTAAAGACAGCATTTTTAAATGGAGAATTGAATGAGGTAATATACATGAAACAGCCTCCAGGTTTTGCTACAGAGGATTCATCAAAGGTATGTTTATTGAAGAAAAGTATTTATGGACTAAAACAAGCAGCCAGAGTTTGGAATGAAGCAGTACATAAGGTTATTGTTAATTCAGATTTCAAACAAAGTGAAGTAGATCCATGCCTTTATTCAAGACAATCCTTGGTTGGTTGGTGTTATATCCTTATTTATGTAGATGATATCATAATTGCTAGCAAATCTGAAGATGAGATAAATAAAGCTGAAAACTTCCTCTCTGAGGAGTTTAAGATAAAGAATCTTGGCTTAATACAGCGCTACCTTGGAATTGAAGTTACAAAAGATTTAAGTAGGAATTTTCAACTCTGTTAGTCAGATTATATCAACAAAACTGCATTTGATTTTGGATTGTCAGATGCAAAGAAAGTCAATACACCAATGGATCAGAACTATGAGAAGTCGGAATCTACAAATCTTCTGAAAGATAATTCAAAATATAGGCAACTAATTGGACGTCTACTGTATATTTCAGTCAACACAAGACCAGATATTTCAGCAAGTGTAAGCATCCTTGCACAAAGGGTTTCCTCACCAAGCCAGGAAGACTGGACACAGTTGAAACGTGTTCTAAAGTACCTTAAGTCTACTGCCAATATGAAACTTAACCTTAGTAACATTGAGACTCAGGAGGGACTTACATTTTTCGGATATGCTGATGCAAATTGGGCTGAAGATCGTAAGACAAGGAATTAAAATAGTGGATACGTGTTCTTCTTAAATGGAGGGATCATCAGCTGGTGCTGCAGAAAACAAACATGTGTTTCATTATCTTCTACTGAGGCCGAATACGTTGCTCTGTTGGAAGCCTGTCAAGAAGCTCTGTGGTTGCAGCATTTAATGAAAGGCATGCACCAAGATGTGAACAGTGCCACAATAATTTACGAGGACAATCAGAGTTGTTTATCTTTGATTAAGAGTCGAAAGTACTCTAATAGAACAAAACATATTGATACAAAGTATCATTATGTTAAGGATTGTGTAGATAAGCAGTTGATTGAATGCAATTATTGTCCCTCTGACCTAATGAAAGCTGATTTGTTCACCAAACTTCTGTCACCCAGCAGGCATATTGCATTAAGCGAAAACCGTAAGGTTGTGTAAACGAGGAGGAGTGTTGGTTACTCTGTAATCGTTTATACAACCTTTTTTTTTTTTTTTTTTTTTTGTAGCTTAGCAACTCTATTTCTTCTTCTGATAGCTTGCCCATGTAACAGCGAAAGTGTTAAATTAAATATCCAGTTATCTTAATTGTGTCGTATCTTTTATACATCTTAAAGCTTCCAGCCCGAGAGAATACAAACAACATGGAGAAGGGTTTACAGATCAGAAGTCCATAGGCATGGAGAAGGGTTTCAGTTCACAAGTACATACATAGGTATCGAGAAGGGTTTACAGTTCAGAAGTACATAGCTACGGAGGAGGTTTTACAGATCAGAAGTACATAGGTATGGGGAAGCGTTTACAGTTCAGAAGTACATAGGTATATATCAGGGTATACAGATATGAAGTACATAGGTATGGAGAAGGCTTTACAGATATGAAGTACATAGGTATAGAGAAGGGTTCAGCGTATGAAGTACATACATAGGTATCGAGAACGGTTTACAGATATGAAGTATAGGTATGGAGGAGGATTTACAGATCAGAAGTACATAGGTATGGAGAAGGGTTTAAATATCAGAAGTACATAGGTATAGAGAAGGGTATACAGATATGAAGTACATAGGTATGGAGAAGGATTTACAGATCAGAAGTACATAGGTATGGAGAAGGGTTTACAGATTAGAAGTACATAGGTATGGAGAAGGGTTTACAGATCTGAAGTGTAGGTATTGAGGAGGGTTTACAGTTCAGAAGTACATAGGTATGGAGAAGGGTTTACAGATATGAAGTACATACGTATGCAGAAGGGTTTACAGTTCAGAAGTACATAGATATGGAGGAGGGTATACAGATCAGATGTACATAGGTATGGAGGAGGATTTACAGATCAGAAGTACATAGGTATGGAGAAGGGTTTACAGATATAAAGTACATAGATATGGAGACGGGTTTACAGATATGAAGTACATCGCTATGGAGGAGGATTAACAGATCAGAAGTACATAGGTATGGCGAAGGATTTACAGATATAAAGTACATAGATATGGAGAAGGGTTTACAGATATGAAGTACATAGCTATAGAGGAGGATTAACAGATCAGAAGTACATAGGTATGGAGAAGGGTTTACAGATATGAAGTACATAGCTATGGAGCAGGATTTACAGATCAGAAGTACATAGGTATGGAGGAGGATTTACAGATCAGAAGTACATAGATATGGAGAAGGGTTTACACATATGAAGTACATAGATATGGAGAAGGATTTAAAGATATGAAGTACATAGCTATGGAGGAGGATTTACAGTTCAGAACTACATAGGTATGGAGGAGGGTTTACAGATGTGAAGTACGTAGGTATGGAGAAGGGTTTACAGTTCAGAAGTACATAGGTATGGAGGAGGCTATACAGATATGAAGTAAATAGGTATGCAGAAGGGTTTACAGATCAGAAGTACATAGGTATGGGGAAGGGTTTGTAATCCAGAAGTACATAGGTATGGGGAAGGGTTTACAGATCCGAAGTACATAGATATGGAGAAGCGTTTACAAGTATGAAGTACTTAGGAATGGAGAAGGGTTTACAGATATGAAGTGTAGGTATTGAGGAGGACTTACAGATCAGAAGTAATAGGAATGGAGAAGGGTTTACAGTTCAGAAGTACATAGGCATGGAGAAGGGTTTACAGATATGAAGTATAGGTATGGAGGAGGGTTTACGGTTCAGAAGTACATACGTATGGAGAAGGTTTTACAGTTCAGAACTACCTAGGTATGGAGTAGGTCTTACAGATGTGAAGTACGTAGGTATGGAGAAGGGTTTACAGACATGAAGTATAGGGATGGAGGAGGGATTATAGTTCAGAAGTACAAGGTATGGAGAAGGGTTTACAGATCAGAACTACATGGGTATGGAGAAGGGTGTACAGATCAGAAGTGCATAGGTATTGGAAGGGTTTACAGATTTAAAGTACATAAATATGGAGAAGTGTTTACAGATCTGAAGTACATAGGTATGGTGGAAGGTTTATAGATCAGAAGTACATAGGTATAGAGAAGGGTATACAGATATGAAGTACATAGGTATGGTGGAAAATTTACAGATCAGAAGTACATAGGTATGGAGAAGGGTTTACACACCAGAAGTACTTCGGTATGGAGAAGGGTTTACAGATGTGAAGTAAATAGGTATGGCGGAGGATTTACAGATCAGAGGACTTACAAATCAAGTACGTAGGTATGGAGAAGGGTTAACAGATATGAAGTATAGGTATGGAGGAGTGTTTACAGTTCAGAAGTACATAGGTATGGAGAAGGGTTTACAGATCAGAAGTACATAGGTATTGAGGCGGGTATACAGATATGAAGTAAATAGGTATGCAGAACGGATTACAGATCAGAAGTACATAGGCATGCGGAAGGGTTTGCAATCCAGAAGTACATAGGTATGGAGAAGGGTTTACAGTTCAGAGGTACATAGGTATGGGGAAGGGGTTACAGTTCAGAGGTACATAGGTATGGAGAAGGATTTACAGATATGAAGTACATAGGTATGGAGAAGGGTTAACAGACATGAAGTATAGGTATGGAGTAGGATTTACAGATCAGAAGTACATGGGTATGGAGAAGGGCTTACAGATCAGAAGTACATAGGCATGGAGAAGGGTATACAGGTATGAAGTACATAGGTATAGAGGAGGATTTACACATCAGAAGTACATATGTATGGAGAAGGGTTCACAGATCAGAAGTACATAGGTATGGAGAAGGGTTTACAGATATGAAGTACATAGGCATGGAGAAGGGTTTACAGTTCAGAAGTACAGAGAAATGAGGGAGGTTATACAGATATGAAGTACATAGGTATGCAGGAGGGTGTACAGATATGAAGTACATAGGTATGGAGAAGGGTATACAGATATGAAGTACATAGGTATGGAGAAAGGTTTACAGTTCAGAGGTACCTTGGTATGGAGGAGGGGTTACAGATGTGAAGTACGTAGGTATTGAGAAGGGTTTACAGATATGAAGTATAGGCATTGAGGAGCGTTCACAGTTCAGAAGTACATAGGTATGGAGAAGTGTTTACAGATCAGAAGTACTTAGGTATGGAATAGGGTACACAGATATAAAGTACATAGGTATGCAGAAGGGTTTACTGTTCAGAAGTACATAGGTACGGAGGAGGCTATTCAGATATGAAGTAAATCGGTATGCAGAAGGGTTTACAGATCAGAAGTACATAGGTATGGGGAAGGGTTTGCAATCCTGAAGTACATAGGTGTGGAGGAGGATTTACAGATCAGAAGTACATAGCAATGCAGAAGGGTTTATAGTTCAGAGGTACATAGGTATGGAGAAGGGTTTACACATCAGAAGTACATAGGCATAGAGAAGGGTTTACAGATCAGAAGTACATAGGTATGGAGAGGGGTTTACAGATAAGAAGTACATTGGTATGGAGGAGGATTTGCAGATAAGAAGTACATAGGAATGGAGAAGGGTTTACAGATATAAGGTATATAGGAATGGAGAAGGGTATACAGATATGAAGTACATAGGTATACAGGAGGATTTACAGCTCAGAAAAACATAGCTATGGAGAAGGGTTTAGAGTTCAGAAGTACATAGGTATAGAGCAGGGTTTCCACTTCTTAAGTACAAAGGTATGGAGAATGGTTTACAGAGATGAATTACATAGTTATGGGGAAGGATTTACATAGATATGGAGAAGGGTTTGCAGTTCACAAAAACACAGGTATGGAGGGGGGTATACAGATATCAAGTGCATAGGTATGGAGAAGGCTTTACAGTTATGAGGTACATAGGTATGGAGAAGGGTTTACAGATATGAAGTACATAGGCATGGAGAAGGGTTTACAGATATGAAGTACATGGGTATGGAGAAGGATTTACAGATATGAAGTACATAGGTCTGGACAAGGGTTTACAGATATGAAGTATAGGTATGGAGGAGGATCTACAGATCAGAAGTACATAGGTGTGGAGAAGGGTTTATAATTCAGAGGTACATAGGTATGGAGAAGGGTTTACAAATATGAAGTGCATAGGTATGGAGAAGGGTTTACAGTTCAGAAGTAAATAGGAATGGAGGAGGGTATACAGACATGAAGTACATAAGTATGGAGAAGGGTGTTCAGATTGAAGTACATAGGTATGGAAAAGGGTTTACAGATATGAAGTACATAGGTTTGGAGGAGGGTATACAGATATGAAATACATAGGTATGGAGAAGGGTCTAAGATCAGAAGTACATAGGTATAGGGGAGGGTATACCGATATGAAGTACATAGGTATAGAGGAGGGTTTACAGATCGGAAGTACATAGGTATGGAGAAGGGTTTACAGATATGAAGTACATAGGTATGCAGAAGGGGTTACGGTTTAGAAGTACATAGGTATGGAGGAGGCTTTAAAGATATGAAGTAAATAAGTCTGCAGAAGGCTTTACAGATATGAAGTATAGCTATAGAGGAGGGTTTAAAGCTCAAAAAAACATAGGTATCGAGAAGGGTTTAAAGATCCAAAGGGCATGGGTATATACGAGGGTATACAGACATGAAGTACATAGGTACGCAGAAGGGTTTATGGTTCAGATGTACATAGGTATGGAGGAGGGTTTACATATATGAGGTACATAGGTATGGAGAAGGGCCTACAAATCAGAAATACATAGGTATATGTGAGGTGTACCGATATAAAGTACAGAGGTATAGAGGAGGATTTAGTGCTCAGAAGTACATATGTATGGAGAAGGGTTTACCGATATGAAGTACATAGGTATACAGAAGGGTTTACGGTTTAGAAGTACATAGGTATGGGGGAGGCTATACAGATATGAAGTAAATAGGTATGCAGAAGGGTTACAGATATGAAGTATAGGTATGGGGAAGGGTTTGCAATCCTGAAGTACATAGGTGTGAAGGAGGGTTTACAGATCGGAAGTACATTGGTATGCAGAAGGGTTTACAGTTCAGAAATACATAGGTATGGAAGAGGCTATACAGATATGAAGTATGGGTATGAAGGAGGGTTTATGGTTATGAGGTACATAGGTATGGAGAAGGGTTTACAGAAATGAAGTGCATAGGTGTTGAGCAGGGTATACAGATATCAAGTACATACGTATGGAGAAGGGTTTACATTTATCAGGTCATAGGTATGGTGAAGGGTTTACAGATATGAAGTACATAGGTATGGACAAGGGTTCACAGATATGAAGTACATGGGTATGGAGAAGGGTTTACAGATATGAAGTACATAGATGTGGACAAGGGTTCACTGATATGAAGTATAGGTATGGAGGAGGATTTACAGATCAGAAGTACATAGCTATGGAGAAGGGTTTACAGTTAAGAGGTACATAGGTATGGAGAAGGGTTTGGAAATATGAAGTACATAGGTAGGGAGAAGGGTTTACAGTTCAGAAGTAAATAGGAATGGAGGAGGGTATAACAGATATTAGGTACATTGGTATGGAGAAGGGTGTTCAGATATGAAGCACATAGGTATGGAGAAGGGTTTACAGATCAGGAGTACATAGGTATGGAGGAAGGTTTACAGATCAGAAGTACATAGGTACGGAGAAGGGTATACAGATATGAAGTACATAGGTATGGAGAAGGGTATACACTTCAGAAGTACTTAAATATGGAGGAGAGCATACAGATATGAAGTACATATGTATGGAGAAGGGATTACAAATATGAAGTACATAGGTATGGAGGAGTGTATACAGTTCATAAGTACATTGGTATGGAGAAGGGTCTACAGTTCAGTAGTACATAGGTATGCAGAAGGGTTTCCAGTTAAGAAGTACATAGGTGTGGTTGAGGGTAAAGGGATATGAAGTACATGGGTATGGAGAAGGGTTTACAGATATGAAGTATAGGTATGGGGGAGGGTTTACAGTTCAGAAGTACATAGGTATGGAGAAGGTTTTACAGATCAGAAGTACATAGGTACTGAGCAGGGTATACAGATATGAAGAACATAGGTATGCAGAAGAGTTTACAGTTCAGAAGTACATACGTATGGAGGAGGCCATACAGATAGGAGGTAAATAGGTATGCAGAAGGGCTTACAGATCAGAAGTACATAGGTATGGGGAAGGATTTGCAATCCAGAAGTACATAGGGATACAGGAGGGTTTACAGATCAGAAGTACATAGGTATGGGGAAGAGTTTCCAATCCAGAGGTACATAGGTATGAAGAAGGGTGTGCAGTTCGGAGGTACATAGGTATGCGGAAGGGTTTTTAGGTATGTAGAAGTGTTTATAGTTCCGAAATACATAGGTATAAAGGAGGGTTTACAGATATCAACTACGTGGGTATGGAGAAGGGTTTACAGATATGAAGTATAGGTATGGGGGAGGGTTTACAGTTCAGAAGTACATAGGTATGGAGAAGGTTTTACAGATCAGAAGTACATAGGTACTGAGCAGGGTATACAGATATGAAGAACATAGGTATGCAGAAGAGTTTACAGATCAGAAGTACATAGGTATTGAGGAGGGTATACAGATATGAAGTACATAGGTATGCAGAGGGTTTTAGATTTCAGAAGTACATAGGTATGCGGAAGGGTTTGCAATCCAGAAGTAGATAGGTATGTAGGAGGGTTTACAGATCAGAAGTACATAGGTATGGGGACGGGTTTCCAATCCAGAAGTAGATAGGTATAGAGAAGGGTTTACAGTTCAGAAGTACATAGGTATGCGGAAGGGTTGAAAGCTCAGAAGTACATAGGTATAGAGAAGGGTTTACAGTTCAGAAGTACATAGGTATGCGGAAGGGTTGAAAGCTCAGAAGTACATAGGTATGGAGAAGGGTTTACAGTTCAGAAGTACATAGGAATGGAGGAAGGTATACAGATATGAAGCACATAGGTATGGAGAAGGGTGTTCAGGTATGAAGTACATAGGTATGGAGAAGGGTTCACAGATTAGAAGTACGTAGGTATGGAGAAGTGTTTACAGATATGAAGCCCATGGGTATGGAGAAGGGTTTACAGATATGAAGTACATAGGTATGGAGAAGGGTTTACAAATATGAAGTACATAGGTATGGACAAGGGTTTACAGTTATGAGGTATAGGTATGGAGGAGGATTTACAGATCAGAGGTACATAGGTATGGAGAAGGGTTTACAGCTCAGGGGTACATAGGTATGGAGAAGTGTTTACAAATATGAAGTACATAGGTATGGAGAAGGGTTTACAGTTCAGAAGTACATAGGAATGGACGAGAGTATACAGATATGAAGTACATAGTTATGGGGAGGGGTGTTCAGATATGAAGTACATTGGAATGGAGAAGGGTGTTCAGATATGAAGTACATAGGTATGGAGGATGGTTTACAGATTTGAAGTACATAGGTATGGAGAACAGTGTACAGATATGAAGTATAGGTATGTAGGACGATTTACAGATCCGAAGTACATAGGTTTAGAGAAGGGCCTACAGAGCAGAAGTACATATGTATGGAGAAGGGTATACAGATATGAAGTACATAGGTATGGAGAATGGTTTACAGATCAGAAGTACATAGGTGTGGAGAAGGGTATACCGACATGAAGTACCTAGGTATGGAGGAGTATTTATAGCACAGAAGTACATATTTTTGAAGAAGGGTTTACAGAGCAGAACGACATAGGTATGGAGAAGGGTTTGCAGATATGAAGTACATAGGTATGAAGAAGGATTTACAGATCAGAAATACATAGGTATGGTGAAGGGTTTACAGATATGAAGTACATAGGTATGGAGAATGGTTTACAGATCAGAAGCACATAGCTATGGAGAAGGGTTTACAGATCAGAAGTGCATAGGTATGGAGAATGGTTTACAGATATGAAGTACATGGGCATGGAGAAGTGTTTTCAGATATGAAGTACATAGGTGTGTAGAAGGGTATACAGATATGAAGTATATAGGTATGGAGAAGGGTTTACAGATCAGAAGTACATGGGAATGGAGAAGGGTTTGCAGTTCAGAAATACATAGGTGTGGAGAAGGGCTTACAGTTCAGAAGTAAATAGGTATGGAGGAGGGAATACACATAAGAAGTACATAGGTATAGAGAGGGGCTTACAGATCAGAAGTACATAGGTATGGAGGAGGGTTTACATATATGAAGTATAATAATGGAGGAAGATTTACAGTTCAGAAGTACATAGGTATGGAGAAGGGTTTACAGTTCAGAAGTACATAGGTATGGAGAAGGGTTTACAGATATGATGTAAATAGGTATGGAGAATGGTTTACAGATATGAAGTACTTGGGCATGGAGAAGTGTTTACAGATATGAAGTACATAGGTGTGGAGAAGTGTTTACAGATATGAAGTACATAGGTATGGAGAAGGGTTTACAGGTATGAAGTACATAGGTATGGGTAATGGTTTACAGTTCAGAATTACGTAGGTATGGAGGAGGGTATACAGATACGAAGTACATACATATGGAGAAGGTTTTACATATATGAAGTATAGGTATAGAGGAGGGTTTACAGTTCATAAGTACATTGGTATGGAGAAGGGCTTTCAGTTCAGAAGTACATAGGTATTGAGGAGGGTATACAGATATGAAGTACATAGGTATGCAGAATGGTTTACGTTTCAGAAGTACCTAGGTATGGAGGAGCCTATACAGTTATGAAGTAAATAGGTATGCAGAAGGCTTTACAGATCAGAAGTTCATAAGTATGGAGCAGGGTTTACAGATCAGAAGTACATAGGAATGGGAAAGGATTCCAATCCTGAAGTACAAAGGTATGGAGAAGGGTTTACAGTTCACAAGTACAAAGGTATGCGGAAGGGTTTCCAGTTCAGAAGTGCATAGGTATGGAGAAGGGTTTACAGTTCAGAAGTATATAGGTATGGAGAAGTGTTTCCACTTCTGAAGTACATAGGTATGGGGAAGGGTTAACAATTCAGACGCACATAGAAATCGAGGAGGGTTTACAGATATGAAGTACATAGGCATGGAGAAGTGTTTGCAGTTTAGAAGTACATAGGTATGGAGAAGGGTTTTCAGTTCACAAGTACATAGGTATGGAGGAGGGTTTGCAGATATGAAGTATAGGTATGGAGAAGGGTTTACAGATATATAGTACATGGGTATGGAGAAGGGTTTACATAATGAGGTACATAGGTACGGGCAAGGGTTTACAGATATGAAGTATAGGTAAGGAGGAGGATTTACAGATCAGAAGTACATAGGTTTGGAGAAGAGTTTACAGATTAGAAGTACATATGTATGGAGAAGGGTATACAGATATGAAGTACATAGGTACAGAGGAGGGTTTATAGCTCAGAAGTACATATTCTTGGAGAAGGGTTTACAGATCAGAAGTACATAGGTATGGAGAAAGCTTTACAGATATGAAGTACATAGGTATGGAGGAGGATCTACAGATCAGAAGTACATAGGTATGGAGAAGGGTTTGCAGTTCAGAAGCACATAGGTATAGAGAAGGGTTTACAGATATGAAGTACATAGGTATGGAGAAGCGTTTACAGATATGAAGTATAGGTATGCAGGAGGGTTTACGGTTCAGAAGTACATAGGTATGGAGAAGGGTTTTTAGTTTCGAAATACATAGGCATGAAGGAGGGTTTACAGATATCACGTACGTAGGTATGGAGGAGGGTTTACAGTTATGAAGTACATAGTTATGCAGAGGGGTATATATTTCAGAAGTACATAGGTATGGGGAAGGGTTTGCAATCCAGAAGTAGACTGGTATGGAGGAGGGTTTACAGATCAGAAGTACATAGGTATGGGGACGGGTTTCCAGTCCAGAAGTAGATGGGTATAGAGAAGGGTTTACGGTTCAGAAGTACATGGGTGTGCGGAAGGGTTTACAGTTCAGAATTACATAGGTATGGAGAAGGGTTTACAGTTCAGAAGTACGTAGGAATGGAGGAGGGAATACAGATATGAAGTACATAGGTATGGAGAAGGATGTTGAGATATGAAGTACATAGGTATGGAGAAGGGTTTACAGATATGAAGTTTAGGTATGTAGGACGATTTACAGATCCGAAATAAATAGTAATGGGGAAGGGTTTACAGACGCGAATTTTATATGCATGGAGAAGGGCATATAGATATGAAGTACATAGGTATGGAGGAGGATTTACAAATCAGAAGTACATAGGTATAGAGAAGGGTGTACAGATCAGTACTACATATGTATGGAGAAAGGTTTACAGATAGGAAGTCAATATGTAACGAGGAGAATTTACAAGTCAGAAGTACATAGGTATGGGGGAGGGTATACAGATATGAAGTACATAGGTATGGAGAAGGGTCTGCAGATCAGAAGTACAAAGGTATGGTGAAGGGTATGCCGATATGAAGTACATAGGTATAGAGGAGGATTTATAGTTCAGAAGTACATATTCTTGGAGAAGGGTTTGCACATCAGAAGTACATAGGTAGGGAGAAGGATATACAGATATAAAGTACATAGGCATAGAGGAGGATCTACCGCTTAGAATTACATATGTATGGAGAAGGGTTTACAGATCAGAAGTACATAGGTATGGAGAAGGGTTTACAGATATGAAGTACATAGGTATGGAGGAGGATTTGCAGATCAGAAGTACATAGGTATGGAGAAGGGTATACAGATATGAAGTACATAGGTATGGAGAAGGGTATACACTTCAGAAGTACTTAAATATGGAGGAGAGCATACAGATATGAAGTACATATGTATGGAGAAGGGATTACAAATATGAAGTACATAGGTATGGAGGAGTGTATACAGTTCATAAGTACATTGGTATGGAGAAGGGTCTACAGTTCAGTAGTACATAGGTATGCAGAAGGGTTTCCAGTTAAGAAGTACATAGGTGTGGTTGAGGGTAAAGGGATATGAAGTACATGGGTATGGAGAAGGGTTTACAGATATGAAGTATAGGTATGGGGGAGGGTTTACAGTTCAGAAGTACATAGGTATGGAGAAGGTTTTACAGATCAGAAGTACATAGGTACTGAGCAGGGTATACAGATATGAAGAACATAGGTATGCAGAAGAGTTTACAGTTCAGAAGTACATACGTATGGAGGAGGCCATACAGATAGGAGGTAAATAGGTATGCAGAAGGGCTTACAGATCAGAAGTACATAGGTATGGGGAAGGATTTGCAATCCAGAAGTACATAGGGATACAGGAGGGTTTACAGATCAGAAGTACATAGGTATGGGGAAGAGTTTCCAATCCAGAGGTACATAGGTATGAAGAAGGGTGTGCAGTTCGGAGGTACATAGGTATGCGGAAGGGTTTTTAGGTATGTAGAAGTGTTTATAGTTCCGAAATACATAGGTATAAAGGAGGGTTTACAGATATCAACTACGTGGGTATGGAGAAGGGTTTACAGATATGAAGTATAGGTATGGGGGAGGGTTTACAGTTCAGAAGTACATAGGTATGGAGAAGGTTTTACAGATCAGAAGTACATAGGTACTGAGCAGGGTATACAGATATGAAGAACATAGGTATGCAGAAGAGTTTACAGATCAGAAGTACATAGGTATTGAGGAGGGTATACAGATATGAAGTACATAGGTATGCAGAGGGTTTTAGATTTCAGAAGTACATAGGTATGCGGAAGGGTTTGCAATCCAGAAGTAGATAGGTATGTAGGAGGGTTTACAGATCAGAAGTACATAGGTATGGGGACGGGTTTCCAATCCAGAAGTAGATAGGTATAGAGAAGGGTTTACAGTTCAGAAGTACATAGGTATGCGGAAGGGTTGAAAGCTCAGAAGTACATAGGTATAGAGAAGGGTTTACAGTTCAGAAGTACATAGGTATGCGGAAGGGTTGAAAGCTCAGAAGTACATAGGTATGGAGAAGGGTTTACAGTTCAGAAGTACATAGGAATGGAGGAAGGTATACAGATATGAAGCACATAGGTATGGAGAAGGGTGTTCAGGTATGAAGTACATAGGTATGGAGAAGGGTTCACAGATTAGAAGTACGTAGGTATGGAGAAGTGTTTACAGATATGAAGCCCATGGGTATGGAGAAGGGTTTACAGATATGAAGTACATAGGTATGGAGAAGGGTTTACAAATATGAAGTACATAGGTATGGACAAGGGTTTACAGTTATGAGGTATAGGTATGGAGGAGGATTTACAGATCAGAGGTACATAGGTATGGAGAAGGGTTTACAGCTCAGGGGTACATAGGTATGGAGAAGTGTTTACAAATATGAAGTACATAGGTATGGAGAAGGGTTTACAGTTCAGAAGTACATAGGAATGGACGAGAGTATACAGATATGAAGTACATAGTTATGGGGAGGGGTGTTCAGATATGAAGTACATTGGAATGGAGAAGGGTGTTCAGATATGAAGTACATAGGTATGGAGGATGGTTTACAGATTTGAAGTACATAGGTATGGAGAACAGTGTACAGATATGAAGTATAGGTATGTAGGACGATTTACAGATCCGAAGTACATAGGTTTAGAGAAGGGCCTACAGAGCAGAAGTACATATGTATGGAGAAGGGTATACAGATATGAAGTACATAGGTATGGAGAATGGTTTACAGATCAGAAGTACATAGGTGTGGAGAAGGGTATACCGACATGAAGTACCTAGGTATGGAGGAGTATTTATAGCACAGAAGTACATATTTTTGAAGAAGGGTTTACAGAGCAGAACGACATAGGTATGGAGAAGGGTTTGCAGATATGAAGTACATAGGTATGAAGAAGGATTTACAGATCAGAAATACATAGGTATGGTGAAGGGTTTACAGATATGAAGTACATAGGTATGGAGAATGGTTTACAGATCAGAAGCACATAGCTATGGAGAAGGGTTTACAGATCAGAAGTGCATAGGTATGGAGAATGGTTTACAGATATGAAGTACATGGGCATGGAGAAGTGTTTTCAGATATGAAGTACATAGGTGTGTAGAAGGGTATACAGATATGAAGTATATAGGTATGGAGAAGGGTTTACAGATCAGAAGTACATGGGAATGGAGAAGGGTTTGCAGTTCAGAAATACATAGGTGTGGAGAAGGGCTTACAGTTCAGAAGTAAATAGGTATGGAGGAGGGAATACACATAAGAAGTACATAGGTATAGAGAGGGGCTTACAGATCAGAAGTACATAGGTATGGAGGAGGGTTTACATATATGAAGTATAATAATGGAGGAAGATTTACAGTTCAGAAGTACATAGGTATGGAGAAGGGTTTACAGTTCAGAAGTACATAGGTATGGAGAAGGGTTTACAGATATGATGTAAATAGGTATGGAGAATGGTTTACAGATATGAAGTACTTGGGCATGGAGAAGTGTTTACAGATATGAAGTACATAGGTGTGGAGAAGTGTTTACAGATATGAAGTACATAGGTATGGAGAAGGGTTTACAGGTATGAAGTACATAGGTATGGGTAATGGTTTACAGTTCAGAATTACGTAGGTATGGAGGAGGGTATACAGATACGAAGTACATACATATGGAGAAGGTTTTACATATATGAAGTATAGGTATAGAGGAGGGTTTACAGTTCATAAGTACATTGGTATGGAGAAGGGCTTTCAGTTCAGAAGTACATAGGTATTGAGGAGGGTATACAGATATGAAGTACATAGGTATGCAGAATGGTTTACGTTTCAGAAGTACCTAGGTATGGAGGAGCCTATACAGTTATGAAGTAAATAGGTATGCAGAAGGCTTTACAGATCAGAAGTTCATAAGTATGGAGCAGGGTTTACAGATCAGAAGTACATAGGAATGGGAAAGGATTCCAATCCTGAAGTACAAAGGTATGGAGAAGGGTTTACAGTTCACAAGTACAAAGGTATGCGGAAGGGTTTCCAGTTCAGAAGTGCATAGGTATGGAGAAGGGTTTACAGTTCAGAAGTATATAGGTATGGAGAAGTGTTTCCACTTCTGAAGTACATAGGTATGGGGAAGGGTTAACAATTCAGACGCACATAGAAATCGAGGAGGGTTTACAGATATGAAGTACATAGGCATGGAGAAGTGTTTGCAGTTTAGAAGTACATAGGTATGGAGAAGGGTTTTCAGTTCACAAGTACATAGGTATGGAGGAGGGTTTGCAGATATGAAGTATAGGTATGGAGAAGGGTTTACAGATATATAGTACATGGGTATGGAGAAGGGTTTACATAATGAGGTACATAGGTACGGGCAAGGGTTTACAGATATGAAGTATAGGTAAGGAGGAGGATTTACAGATCAGAAGTACATAGGTTTGGAGAAGAGTTTACAGATTAGAAGTACATATGTATGGAGAAGGGTATACAGATATGAAGTACATAGGTACAGAGGAGGGTTTATAGCTCAGAAGTACATATTCTTGGAGAAGGGTTTACAGATCAGAAGTACATAGGTATGGAGAAAGCTTTACAGATATGAAGTACATAGGTATGGAGGAGGATCTACAGATCAGAAGTACATAGGTATGGAGAAGGGTTTGCAGTTCAGAAGCACATAGGTATAGAGAAGGGTTTACAGATATGAAGTACATAGGTATGGAGAAGCGTTTACAGATATGAAGTATAGGTATGCAGGAGGGTTTACGGTTCAGAAGTACATAGGTATGGAGAAGGGTTTTTAGTTTCGAAATACATAGGCATGAAGGAGGGTTTACAGATATCACGTACGTAGGTATGGAGGAGGGTTTACAGTTATGAAGTACATAGTTATGCAGAGGGGTATATATTTCAGAAGTACATAGGTATGGGGAAGGGTTTGCAATCCAGAAGTAGACTGGTATGGAGGAGGGTTTACAGATCAGAAGTACATAGGTATGGGGACGGGTTTCCAGTCCAGAAGTAGATGGGTATAGAGAAGGGTTTACGGTTCAGAAGTACATGGGTGTGCGGAAGGGTTTACAGTTCAGAATTACATAGGTATGGAGAAGGGTTTACAGTTCAGAAGTACGTAGGAATGGAGGAGGGAATACAGATATGAAGTACATAGGTATGGAGAAGGATGTTGAGATATGAAGTACATAGGTATGGAGAAGGGTTTACAGATATGAAGTTTAGGTATGTAGGACGATTTACAGATCCGAAATAAATAGTAATGGGGAAGGGTTTACAGACGCGAATTTTATATGCATGGAGAAGGGCATATAGATATGAAGTACATAGGTATGGAGGAGGATTTACAAATCAGAAGTACATAGGTATAGAGAAGGGTGTACAGATCAGTACTACATATGTATGGAGAAAGGTTTACAGATAGGAAGTCAATATGTAACGAGGAGAATTTACAAGTCAGAAGTACATAGGTATGGGGGAGGGTATACAGATATGAAGTACATAGGTATGGAGAAGGGTCTGCAGATCAGAAGTACAAAGGTATGGTGAAGGGTATGCCGATATGAAGTACATAGGTATAGAGGAGGATTTATAGTTCAGAAGTACATATTCTTGGAGAAGGGTTTGCACATCAGAAGTACATAGGTAGGGAGAAGGATATACAGATATAAAGTACATAGGCATAGAGGAGGATCTACCGCTTAGAATTACATATGTATGGAGAAGGGTTTACAGATCAGAAGTACATAGGTATGGAGAAGGGTTTACAGATATGAAGTACATAGGTATGGAGGAGGATTTGCAGATCAGAAGTACATAGGTATGGAGAAGGGTATACAGATATGAAGTACATAGGTATGGAGAAGGGTATACACTTCAGAAGTACTTAAATATGGAGGAGAGCATACAGATATGAAGTACATATGTATGGAGAAGGGATTACAAATATGAAGTACATAGGTATGGAGGAGTGTATACAGTTCATAAGTACATTGGTATGGAGAAGGGTCTACAGTTCAGTAGTACATAGGTATGCAGAAGGGTTTCCAGTTAAGAAGTACATAGGTGTGGTTGAGGGTAAAGGGATATGAAGTACATGGGTATGGAGAAGGGTTTACAGATATGAAGTATAGGTATGGGGGAGGGTTTACAGTTCAGAAGTACATAGGTATGGAGAAGGTTTTACAGATCAGAAGTACATAGGTACTGAGCAGGGTATACAGATATGAAGAACATAGGTATGCAGAAGAGTTTACAGTTCAGAAGTACATACGTATGGAGGAGGCCATACAGATAGGAGGTAAATAGGTATGCAGAAGGGCTTACAGATCAGAAGTACATAGGTATGGGGAAGGATTTGCAATCCAGAAGTACATAGGGATACAGGAGGGTTTACAGATCAGAAGTACATAGGTATGGGGAAGAGTTTCCAATCCAGAGGTACATAGGTATGAAGAAGGGTGTGCAGTTCGGAGGTACATAGGTATGCGGAAGGGTTTTTAGGTATGTAGAAGTGTTTATAGTTCCGAAATACATAGGTATAAAGGAGGGTTTACAGATATCAACTACGTGGGTATGGAGAAGGGTTTACAGATATGAAGTATAGGTATGGGGGAGGGTTTACAGTTCAGAAGTACATAGGTATGGAGAAGGTTTTACAGATCAGAAGTACATAGGTACTGAGCAGGGTATACAGATATGAAGAACATAGGTATGCAGAAGAGTTTACAGATCAGAAGTACATAGGTATTGAGGAGGGTATACAGATATGAAGTACATAGGTATGCAGAGGGTTTTAGATTTCAGAAGTACATAGGTATGCGGAAGGGTTTGCAATCCAGAAGTAGATAGGTATGTAGGAGGGTTTACAGATCAGAAGTACATAGGTATGGGGACGGGTTTCCAATCCAGAAGTAGATAGGTATAGAGAAGGGTTTACAGTTCAGAAGTACATAGGTATGCGGAAGGGTTGAAAGCTCAGAAGTACATAGGTATAGAGAAGGGTTTACAGTTCAGAAGTACATAGGTATGCGGAAGGGTTGAAAGCTCAGAAGTACATAGGTATGGAGAAGGGTTTACAGTTCAGAAGTACATAGGAATGGAGGAAGGTATACAGATATGAAGCACATAGGTATGGAGAAGGGTGTTCAGGTATGAAGTACATAGGTATGGAGAAGGGTTCACAGATTAGAAGTACGTAGGTATGGAGAAGTGTTTACAGATATGAAGCCCATGGGTATGGAGAAGGGTTTACAGATATGAAGTACATAGGTATGGAGAAGGGTTTACAAATATGAAGTACATAGGTATGGACAAGGGTTTACAGTTATGAGGTATAGGTATGGAGGAGGATTTACAGATCAGAGGTACATAGGTATGGAGAAGGGTTTACAGCTCAGGGGTACATAGGTATGGAGAAGTGTTTACAAATATGAAGTACATAGGTATGGAGAAGGGTTTACAGTTCAGAAGTACATAGGAATGGACGAGAGTATACAGATATGAAGTACATAGTTATGGGGAGGGGTGTTCAGATATGAAGTACATTGGAATGGAGAAGGGTGTTCAGATATGAAGTACATAGGTATGGAGGATGGTTTACAGATTTGAAGTACATAGGTATGGAGAACAGTGTACAGATATGAAGTATAGGTATGTAGGACGATTTACAGATCCGAAGTACATAGGTTTAGAGAAGGGCCTACAGAGCAGAAGTACATATGTATGGAGAAGGGTATACAGATATGAAGTACATAGGTATGGAGAATGGTTTACAGATCAGAAGTACATAGGTGTGGAGAAGGGTATACCGACATGAAGTACCTAGGTATGGAGGAGTATTTATAGCACAGAAGTACATATTTTTGAAGAAGGGTTTACAGAGCAGAACGACATAGGTATGGAGAAGGGTTTGCAGATATGAAGTACATAGGTATGAAGAAGGATTTACAGATCAGAAATACATAGGTATGGTGAAGGGTTTACAGATATGAAGTACATAGGTATGGAGAATGGTTTACAGATCAGAAGCACATAGCTATGGAGAAGGGTTTACAGATCAGAAGTGCATAGGTATGGAGAATGGTTTACAGATATGAAGTACATGGGCATGGAGAAGTGTTTTCAGATATGAAGTACATAGGTGTGTAGAAGGGTATACAGATATGAAGTATATAGGTATGGAGAAGGGTTTACAGATCAGAAGTACATGGGAATGGAGAAGGGTTTGCAGTTCAGAAATACATAGGTGTGGAGAAGGGCTTACAGTTCAGAAGTAAATAGGTATGGAGGAGGGAATACACATAAGAAGTACATAGGTATAGAGAGGGGCTTACAGATCAGAAGTACATAGGTATGGAGGAGGGTTTACATATATGAAGTATAATAATGGAGGAAGATTTACAGTTCAGAAGTACATAGGTATGGAGAAGGGTTTACAGTTCAGAAGTACATAGGTATGGAGAAGGGTTTACAGATATGATGTAAATAGGTATGGAGAATGGTTTACAGATATGAAGTACTTGGGCATGGAGAAGTGTTTACAGATATGAAGTACATAGGTGTGGAGAAGTGTTTACAGATATGAAGTACATAGGTATGGAGAAGGGTTTACAGGTATGAAGTACATAGGTATGGGTAATGGTTTACAGTTCAGAATTACGTAGGTATGGAGGAGGGTATACAGATACGAAGTACATACATATGGAGAAGGTTTTACATATATGAAGTATAGGTATAGAGGAGGGTTTACAGTTCATAAGTACATTGGTATGGAGAAGGGCTTTCAGTTCAGAAGTACATAGGTATTGAGGAGGGTATACAGATATGAAGTACATAGGTATGCAGAATGGTTTACGTTTCAGAAGTACCTAGGTATGGAGGAGCCTATACAGTTATGAAGTAAATAGGTATGCAGAAGGCTTTACAGATCAGAAGTTCATAAGTATGGAGCAGGGTTTACAGATCAGAAGTACATAGGAATGGGAAAGGATTCCAATCCTGAAGTACAAAGGTATGGAGAAGGGTTTACAGTTCACAAGTACAAAGGTATGCGGAAGGGTTTCCAGTTCAGAAGTGCATAGGTATGGAGAAGGGTTTACAGTTCAGAAGTATATAGGTATGGAGAAGTGTTTCCACTTCTGAAGTACATAGGTATGGGGAAGGGTTAACAATTCAGACGCACATAGAAATCGAGGAGGGTTTACAGATATGAAGTACATAGGCATGGAGAAGTGTTTGCAGTTTAGAAGTACATAGGTATGGAGAAGGGTTTTCAGTTCACAAGTACATAGGTATGGAGGAGGGTTTGCAGATATGAAGTATAGGTATGGAGAAGGGTTTACAGATATATAGTACATGGGTATGGAGAAGGGTTTACATAATGAGGTACATAGGTACGGGCAAGGGTTTACAGATATGAAGTATAGGTAAGGAGGAGGATTTACAGATCAGAAGTACATAGGTTTGGAGAAGAGTTTAC
Organism: Tenodera sinensis; assembly: GCA_030765045.1. NCBI lineage: Eukaryota > Metazoa > Arthropoda > Insecta > Mantodea > Mantidae > Tenodera > Tenodera sinensis. The sequence goes on from CM060964.1 coordinate 241,164,783, forward strand.
AGATTAGAAGTACATATGTATGGAGAAGGGTATACAGATATGAAGTACATAGGTACAGAGGAGGGTTTATAGCTCAGAAGTACATATTCTTGGAGAAGGGTTTACAGATCAGAAGTACATAGGTATGGAGAAAGCTTTACAGATATGAAGTACATAGGTATGGAGGAGGATCTACAGATCAGAAGTACATAGGTATGGAGAAGGGTTTGCAGTTCAGAAGCACATAGGTATAGAGAAGGGTTTACAGATATGAAGTACATAGGTATGGAGAAGCGTTTACAGATATGAAGTATAGGTATGCAGGAGGGTTTACGGTTCAGAAGTACATAGGTATGGAGAAGGGTTTTTAGTTTCGAAATACATAGGCATGAAGGAGGGTTTACAGATATCACGTACGTAGGTATGGAGGAGGGTTTACAGTTATGAAGTACATAGTTATGCAGAGGGGTATATATTTCAGAAGTACATAGGTATGGGGAAGGGTTTGCAATCCAGAAGTAGACTGGTATGGAGGAGGGTTTACAGATCAGAAGTACATAGGTATGGGGACGGGTTTCCAGTCCAGAAGTAGATGGGTATAGAGAAGGGTTTACGGTTCAGAAGTACATGGGTGTGCGGAAGGGTTTACAGTTCAGAATTACATAGGTATGGAGAAGGGTTTACAGTTCAGAAGTACGTAGGAATGGAGGAGGGAATACAGATATGAAGTACATAGGTATGGAGAAGGATGTTGAGATATGAAGTACATAGGTATGGAGAAGGGTTTACAGATATGAAGTTTAGGTATGTAGGACGATTTACAGATCCGAAATAAATAGTAATGGGGAAGGGTTTACAGACGCGAATTTTATATGCATGGAGAAGGGCATATAGATATGAAGTACATAGGTATGGAGGAGGATTTACAAATCAGAAGTACATAGGTATAGAGAAGGGTGTACAGATCAGTACTACATATGTATGGAGAAAGGTTTACAGATAGGAAGTCAATATGTAACGAGGAGAATTTACAAGTCAGAAGTACATAGGTATGGGGGAGGGTATACAGATATGAAGTACATAGGTATGGAGAAGGGTCTGCAGATCAGAAGTACAAAGGTATGGTGAAGGGTATGCCGATATGAAGTACATAGGTATAGAGGAGGATTTATAGTTCAGAAGTACATATTCTTGGAGAAGGGTTTGCACATCAGAAGTACATAGGTAGGGAGAAGGATATACAGATATAAAGTACATAGGCATAGAGGAGGATCTACCGCTTAGAATTACATATGTATGGAGAAGGGTTTACAGATCAGAAGTACATAGGTATGGAGAAGGGTTTACAGATATGAAGTACATAGGTATGGAGGAGGATTTGCAGATCAGAAGTACATAGGTATGGAGAAGGGTTTACAGATATGAAGTACATAGGTATTGAGAAGGTTTTACGGATATGAAGTATAGGTATGGAGGAGGATTTACAGATCAGGAGTACATAGGTATGGAGAATGGTTTACAGTTCAGAAGTACATAGGTATGGAGAAGGGTTTACCGATATGAAGTACATTGGTATGGAGAAGGGTTTACAGTTCAGAAGTACATAGGTATCAAGGAGGATTTACAAATATGAAGTTTAGGTATGGAGGAGTGTTTACAGTTCATAAGTACATTGTAATGGAAAAGGGCTTACAGTTCAGAAGTACACAGTTATGGAGAAGGGTTTACAGATATGAAGTACATAGGTATGGAGAAGTGTTTACAATTCAGAAGTACATAGGTATGAAGGAGGGTATACAGATATGAAAAATAGGTGCGGAGGAGGGTTTACAGTTGATAAGTACATTGGTATGGAGAAGGGTTTACTGTTCAGAAGTACATAGGTATGAAGGAGGGTTTACAGATATGAAGTACGTAGGTATGGAGAGGGGTTTACAGATATGAAGTATAGGTATGGAGGAGGGTTTACAGTTCAGAAGTACATAGGTATGGAGAAGGGTATACAGATCAGAAGTAAATAGGTATTGAGGAGGCCATACAGATATGAAGTAAATAGGTATGCAGAAGGCTTTACAGATCAGAAGTACATAGGTCTGGAGGAGGGTTTGCAGATCAGATGTACATAGGTATGTGGAGGGGTTTACAGTTCAGAAGTAGGTAGGTATGGAGAAGGGTTTACAGATCCGAAGTACACAGGTATGGGGAAGGATTTACAGATCAGAGGTACATATGCATGGAGAAGGGCATACAGATATGAAGTACACAGGTATGGAGGAGGATCTACAGATCAGAAGTACATAGGTATAGAGTAGGTTTTACAGATCAGAACTACATAGGTATGGAGAAAGGTTTACACATTTGAAGTCCATAGGCAACGAGGAGAATTTACAGGTCAGAAGCACATAGGTATGGAGAAGGGCTTACAGATATGAAGTATAGGTATGGAGGAGGGTATACAGATATGAAGTATAGGTATGGAGTAGGGTTTACAGTTCATAAGTACATTGGTATGGAGTTGGGTTTACAGATATGAAGTATAGGTATTGAGTAGGGTTTACAGTTCATAAGTACAGTGGTATGGAGTTGGGTTTACAGATATGAAGTATAGGTATGTAGGAGTGTTTACAGTTCATAAGTACATTGGTATGGAAAATGGCTTACAGTTCAGAAGTACATTGATATGAAGGGGGGTTTACAGATATGAAGTATAGGTATGGAGGTGGGTTTACAGTTCATAAGTACATTGGTATGGAGAAGGGCTTACAGATCAGAAGTACATAGTTATGGAATAGAGTTTACAAATATGAAGTACATAGGTATGGAGAAGGGTTTACAGTTCAGAAGTACATAGGTACGGAGAAGGGTGTGCAGATTTGAAGTACATAGGTATGGAGAAGGTTTTGCAATTCAAAAGAATTTAGGTACGGAATAGGGTTTACAGATCAGATGTACATAGGTATGCGGAAGGGTTTGCAATCTAGAAGTACATAGGTATTGGAGAAGTGTTTTCAGATCAGAAGCACATAGGTATGGAGAAGGTTTTGCAGTTGAGAAGTACATTGGTATGGAGAAGGGCTTACAGTTCAGAATTACATAGGTATGAAAGAGGGTTGACAGATATGAAGTACGTAGGTAGGGAGAAGGGTTTACAGATATGAAGTATAGGTCTGGAGGAGGGTTTACGTTTCAGAAGTACATAGGTATGGAGGAGGCTATACAGATATGAAGTAAATAGTTATGCAGAAGGCTTTACAGATCAGAAGGACATAGGTATGGGGAAGGGTTTGCCATCCAGAAGTACATAGATAAGGAGAAAGGTTTACAGCCCAGAAGTACATAGCTATGGAGAAGGGTTTACAGATCAGAAGTACATAGGTGGGAGAAGGGTTTGCACTTCAATGGTACATAGGTATGGTGAAGGGTTTACAGTTCAGAAATACATAGTTATGGGGAAGGGTTTTTTTGGTCAGAAGGACATAGGTATGGGGAAGGGTTTGCAATTCATAAGTACATAGGTACGGAGGAGGATTTACAGGTCAGAGTTACATAGGTATGGAGAAGGATGTGCAGATCAGAAGAACATAGGTATGGGGAAGGGTTTACAGATCAGAAGTACATAGGCATGGATAAGGGTTTACAGTTCAGAAGTATATATGTATGGGGAAGGGTTTACAGATTAGAAGTACATAGGCAAGGAGAAGGGTTTACAGTTCAGAAGTATATAGGTCTGCAGAAGGGTTGACAGTTCAGAAGTACGTAGGTACGGAGGAGGGGTTACAGTTAAGAAGTACATAGTTACGGAGAAGTGTGTGCAGATCAGAGGTACTAAGGTATGGAGAAGGTTTTGCAATTCAAAAGTATTTAGGTACGGTGTAGGGTTTACAGATCTGGAGTACATAGGTATAGAGGAGGGTATACAGATATGAAGTACATTGGTTTGCAGAAGGGTTTACGGTTCAGAAGTACATAGGTATGGTTGAGGATTATACAGATATGAAGTAAATAGGTATGCGGAGGGCTTTGCAGATCAGAAGTACATAGGTATGGGGAAGGGTTTGCAATCCAGATGTACATAGCTATGGAGGAGGGTTTACAGATCAGAAGTTCATAGGTATGGGGAAGGGTTTATAGTTCAGAAGTACATAGGTATGGAGAAGGGTTTACAGTTCAGAAGTACATAGCTATGGAGTAGGGTTTACACATGAGAAGTACATAGGTCGGAGAAGGGTTTGCAGTTCAATGGTACATAGGTATGGAGAAGGGTTTACAGTTCAGAAATACATAGGTATGGGGAAGGGTTTTTTGATCAGAAGGACATAGGTATGGGGAAGGTTTTGCAATTCAGTAGTACATAGGTACGGAGGAGGATTCACAGATCAGAGGTACATAGGTATGGAGAAGGGTTTACAGTTCAGAAGCACATAGGCATGGAGAAGGGTTTACAGTTCAGAAGTATATAGGTATGGAGAAGGGCTTACAGATCAGAAGTACATAGGTACGGGGGAGTGGTTACAGTTCAGAAGTACATAGGTACGGATAAGGGTCTGCAGATCAGAAGTACATAGCTATGGAGAAGGTTTTTGCAATTCAAAAGCATTTCGGTACGGAGTAGGGTTTACAGATCTGAAGTACATAGGAATGGGTAAGGGTTTTCAGATCAGAAGCACATAGGTATGAAGAAGGTTTAGTAGTTCAGAAGTACATAGTAATGGAGAAGGGTTGACAGTTCACAAGTATGTAGGTATGGAGAAGGATTTACAGTTCAGAAGCGCATAGGTATATGGAAGGATTTACAGATCAGAAGTACATTGGTATGGAGAAGGGCATACAGATATGAAGTACAGAGGTATGGAGGAGAGTTTACAGTTCATAAGTACATTGGTATGAAGAAGGTTTTGCAGTTCAGAAGTACATAGTAATGGAGGGGGTTGACAGTTCACAAGTATGTATGTATGGAGAAGGATTTACAGTTCAGAAGCACATAGGTATGTGGAAGGACTAACAGATCAGAAGTACATTGGTATGGAGAAGGGCATACAGATATGAAGTACATAGGTATGGAGGAGGAGTTACAGATCAGAAGTACATAGGAATGGAGAAGGGTTTACAGATCAGAACTACATATGTATGGAGAAAGTTTTACAGATAGGAAGTCAATATGTTACGAGGAGAATTTACAGGTCAGAAGTACATAGGTATGGAGAAGGGTTTACAGGTATGAAGTACATAGGTATGGAGGAGGGTATACAGATATGAAGTACACAGGTATGGAGAAGGGTCTACAGATCAGAAGTATAAAGGTATGGTGAAGGGTATACCGATATGAAGTACATAGGTATAGAGGAGGATTTATAGTTCAGAAGCACATATTCTTGGAGAAGGGTTTACACATCAGAAGTACATAGGTACGCAGAATTGTTTACAGATATGAAGTACCTAGGTATGTAGGAGGATTTACAGATCAGAAGTACATAGGTATGGAGAAGGGTTTACAGATATGAAGTACATAGGTATGGAGAAGGGTTTACAGTTCAGAAGTATATAGGTACGGAGTAGGGTTTACAGATCGGATGTACATAGGTATGCGGAAGGGTTTGCAATCTCGAAGTACATAGGTATGGGGAAGTGTTTTCAGATCAGAAGCACATAGGTTTGGAGAAGGTTTTGCAGTTCAGAAGTACATAGTAATGGAGAAGGGTTTACAGTTCACACGTATATAAGTATTGAGAAGGATTCACAGTTCAGAAGCACATAGGTATTGGGAAGGTTTTTCAGATCAGAAGTACATTGGTATGGAGAAGGGTTTGGTGTTTAGAAATACATAGGTATAGGGAAAGGCTATAGTTCAGAAGTACATAGGTATGGAGAAGGTTTAACTGTTCAGAAGTACATAGGTATGCGGAAAGGTTACAGTTCAGAATTATATAGGTATCTATAAGATTTTACTGTTCATAAGTACATAGGTATGGGGAAGGGTTTAAGTTCAGAAAAACAGAGAGATGGAGAAGGGATTACAGTTCACAAGTACATAGGTATGGGGAAGGGTTTTCAACTCAGAAGTACCGAGGAATGGAAGGGTTTACAGTTCAGAAGTACATAGTAATGGAGAAGGGTTTTGCAGACCAGAAGTACATAGGTTGGAAAAGGGTTTGAATTTCAATGGCTCATAGCTTTGGAGAAGGGTTTGCAGTTCAGAAATACTTAGGTATGGGGAACGGTATATTGATCAGCAATACATAAGTTGGAGAAGGGTTTGCAGTTCAATGGTACATAGGTATGGAGAAGGGTTTACAGTTCAAAAGAACATAGGTACGGAGGAGGGTTTACAGTTCAGAAGTACAAACGTACGGAGAAGGGAGTGCAGATCAGAAGTACATAGGTTAGGGGAAGGCTCTACAGATCAGAAGTACATAGGCATGGAGGGGGTTTTCAGTTCAGAAGTATATAGGTGTGGAGAAGGGTTTACAGATCAGAAGTACATAGGATGGAGAAGGGTTTGCAGTTCAATGGTATATAGGTATGGAGAAGGGTTTACAGTTCAGAAGTACATAGGTACGGAGGAGGGTTTACAGTTTAGAAGTACATTGGTATAGAGAAGGGCATACAGATGTGAAGTACATAGGTATGGAGGAGGATTTACAGATCAGAAGTACATAGGTATGGAGAAGGGTTTACAGATCAGAACTACATATGTATGGAGAAGGTTTTACAGATAGGAAGTCAATATGTTACGAGGAGAATTTACAGGTCAGAAGTACATAGGTATGGAGAAGGGTTTACAGGTATGAAGTACATAGGTATGGAGGAGGGTATACAGATATGAAGTACACACGTATGGAGAAGGGTCTACAGATCAGAAGTACAAAGGTATGGTGAAGGGTATACCGATATGAAGTACATAGGTATAGAGGAGGATTTATAGTTCAGAAGCACATATTCTTGGAGAAGGGTTTACACATCAGAAGTAGATAGGTAGGGTGAAGGATTTACAGATATGAAGTACATAGGCATAGAGGAGGATTTACAGCTCAGAAGTAGATATATATGGAGAAGGGTTTACAGATCAGAAGTACATAGGTATGCAGAAGGGTTTACAGATATGAAGTACCTAGGTATGTAGGAGGATTTACAGATCAGAAGTACAAAGGTATGGAGAAGGGTTTACAGATATGAAGTACATAGGTATGGAGAAGAGTTTACAGTTCAGAAGTACATAGGTATGGAGAAGGGTTTACAGATCAGAAGTACATAGGTATGGAGGAAGGTTTACAGAGCAGCAGTACATAGGTATTGAGAAGGGTTTACAGATATGAAGTATAGGTATGGAGGTGGATTTACAGATCAGAAGTACATAGGTATGGATAAGGGTTTACAGTTCTGAAGTACATAGGTATGGAGAAGGGTTTACAGATATGAAGTAAATAGGTATGGAGAAGTGTTTGCAGTTCAGAAGTACATAGGTATGGACGAGGGTATACACATATGAAGTACATAGTTATGGAGAAGGGTTTATAGATATGAAGTAAAGGTATGGAGGAGGTTTTACAGTTCATAAGTACATTGGTATGGAGAAGGGCTTACAGTTCAGAAGTACATAGGTATGAAGGAGGGTTGACAGATATGAAGTACGTAGGTATGCAGAAGGGTTTACGGTTCAGAAGTGCATAGCTATGGAGAAGGGTTTACAGATCAGAAGTACATAGGTTGGAGAAGGGTTTGCAGTTCATTGGTACATAGGTATTTATAAGGGTTTACAGTTCAGAAATACATAGGTATGGGGAAGGGTTTAAATTCAGAAAAACAGAGAGATCGAGAAGGGATTACAGTTCTCAAGTACATAGGTATGGGGAAGGGTTTTCAACTCAGAAGTACAGAGGAATGGAAGGGTTTACAGTTCAGAAGTACATAGCTATGGAGAAGGGTTTACAGACCAGAAGTACATAGGTTGGAAAAGGGTTTGAATTTCAATGGCTCATAGGTATGGAGAAGGGTTTACAGTTCAGAAATACTTAGGTATGGGGAACGGTATATTGATCAGCAATACATAAGTTGGAGAAGGGTTTGCAGTTCAATGGTACATAGGTATGGAGAAGGGTTTACAGTTCAAAAGAACATAGGTACGGAGGAGGGTTTACAGTTCAGAAGTACATACGTACGGAGAAGGGAGTGCAGATCACAAGTACATAGGTTAGGGCAAGGCTCTACAGATCAGAAGTACATAGGCATGGAGAGGGGTTTTCAGTTCAGAAGTATATAGGTGTGGAGAAGGGTTTACAGATAAGAAGTAAATAGGATGGAGAAGGGTTTGCAGTTCAGATTTACATAGGTATGGAGAAGGGTTTACAAATATGAAGTACATAGGTATGGAGAAGGGTTTATAGTTCAGAAGTACATAGGAATGGACTAAGGTATACAGATATGAAGTACATAGGTATGGAGAAGGGTGTTCAGATATGAAGTACATGGGTATGGAGAAGGGTTTACAGATCAGAAGTACATAGGTAAGCGGGAGGGTTTACGGATATGAATAACATAGTTATGGAGAAGGGTTTACAGATATGAATCACATAGGTATGGAGGAGGACTTACAGATCTGAAGTACATAGGTATGGAGAAGGGTCTACAGATCAGAAGTACATAGGTATGGAGAAAGGTATACAGATATGAAGTACAAAGGTATACAGGAGGATTTACAGCTCAGAAGTACATATGTATCTAGAAGGGGTTACACATCTGAAGTACATAGGTCTGCAGAAGGGTTTACAGATATGAAGTACATAGGTATGGAGGAGGATTTACAGATCAGAGGTACATAGGTATAGGGAACGGTTCACAGATATGAAGTGCATAGGTATGGAGAAGGGTTAACAGATCAGAAGTACATAGGTTTGGAGAAGGATTTACAGATCAGAAGTACATAGCTATTGAGAAGGGTTTACAGATATGAAGTACATAGTTATGGAGGAGGATTTACAGTTCAGAAGTACATACTATGGAGAAGGGTTTACAGTTCAGAAGTACATAGGTATGGAGAAGGGTTTACAGATATGAAGTACATAGGTATGGAGAAGTGTTTACAGTTCAGAAGTACATAGGTATGGAGGAGTGTATACAGATATGAAGTACATAGGTATGGAGGTGGGTATACAGATATGAAGGATAGGTTAGGGAGGAGGGTTTACAGTTCACAAGTACATTGGTGTGGTGAAGGGTTTACAGATATGAAGTATAGGTATGTAGGAGGGTTTATAGTTCATAAGTGCATTGGTATGGAGAAGCGTTTACAGTTCAGAAGTACATAGGTATGGAGAAGGGCTTACAGATCAGAAGTACATAGGTATGGTGGAGGGTTTACAGAGCAGAAGTACATAGGTATTGAGAAGGGTTTATAGATATGAAGTATAGGTATGGAGGTGGATTTACAGATCAGAAGTACATAGGTATGGATAAGGGTTTACAGTTCTGAAGTACATAGGTATGGAGAAGGGTATACAGATATGAGGTAAATAGGTATGGAGAAGTGTTTGCAGTTCAGAAGTACATAGGTATGGAGGAGGGTATACACATATGAAGTACATAGTTATGGAGAAGGGTTTACAGATATGAAGTATAGGTATGGAGGAGGGTTTACAGTTCATAAGTACATTGGTATGGAGAAGGGCTTACAGTTCAGAAGTACATAGGTATGAAGGAGGGTTGACAGATATGAAGTACGTAGGTATGGAGAAGGGTTTACAGATATGAAGTATAGGCCTGGAGGAGGGTTTACAGTTCACAAGTACATTGGTGTGGTGAAGGGTTTACAGATATGAAGTATAGGTATGTAGGAGGGTTTACAGTTCATAAGTACATTGGTATGGAGAAGCGTTTACAGTTCAGAAGTACATAGGTATGGAGAAGGGTTTACAGATCAGAAGTACATAGGTATAGAGGAGGGTTTACAGAGCAGAAGTACATAGGTATTGAGAAGGGTTTATAGATATGAAGTATAGGTATGGAGGTGGATTTACAGATCCGAAGTACATAGGTATGGATAAGGGTTAACAGTTCTGAAGTACATAGGTATGGAGAAGGGTATACAGATATGAGGTAAATAGGTATGGAGAAGTGTTTGCAGTTCAGAAGTACATAGGTATGGAGGAGGGTATACACATATGAAGTACATAGTTATGGAGAAGGGTTTACAGATATGAAGTATAGGTATGGAGGAGGGTTTACAGTTCATAAGTACATTGGTATGGAGAAGGGCTTACAGTTCAGAAGTACATAGGTATGAAGGAGGGTTGACAGATATGAAGTACGTAGGTATGGAGAAGGGTTTACAGATATGAAGTATAGGCCTGGAGGAGGGTTTACAGTTCACAAGTACATTGGTGTGGTGAAGGGTTTACAGATATGAAGTATAGGTATGTAGGAGGGTTTACAGTTCATAAGTACATTGGTATGGAGAAGCGTTTACAGTTCAGAAGTACATAGGTATGGAGAAGGGTTTACAGATCAGAAGTACATAGGTATAGAGGAGGGTTTACAGAGCAGAAGTACATAGGTATTGAAAAGGGTTTATAGATATGAAGTATAGGTATGGAGGTGGATTTACAGATCCGAAGTACATAGGTATGGATAAGGGTTTACAGTTCTGAAGTACATAGGTATGGAGAAGGGTTTACAGATATGAAGTACATAGGTATGGAGAAGTGTTTGCAGTTCAGAAGTACATAGGTATGGAGGAGGGTATACACATATGAAGTACATAGTTATGGAGAAGGGTTTACAGATATGAAGTATAGGTATGGAGGAGGGTTTACAGTTCATAAGTACACAGGTATTGAGGAGGGTATACAGATATGAAGTATATAGGTATGCAGAAGGGTTTACGGTTCAGAAGTACATAGGATAAAAAAAAAAAAATTATTTTGTTGTTTAACGACGCTGTCAATTGCCAGGATCACATCAGCGTCGCCGGTGTGCCGGAATTTTGTCCCGCAGGAGTTCTTTTACATGCCAGTAAATCTACTGACATGGAGCTGTCGTTTTTAAGCACACTTAAAGCCATCGGTCTGGGCCGGATTTGAACCCGCGAACTTGGGAACAGTAGGCCAGCGTCTAACCAACTGAGCCACCCAGACCGACAGAAGAAGTACATAGGTATGGAGGAGGCTATACAGATATGAAGTAAATAGGTATGCAGAAGGCTTTACAGATCAGAAGTACACAGGTATTGAGGAGGGTATACAGATATGAAGTACGTAGGTATGCAGAAGGGTTTACGGTTCAGAAGTACATAGGTATGGAGGAGGCTATACAGATATGAAGTAAATAGGTATGCAGAAGGCTTTACAGATGAGAAGGACATAGGTATGGGGAAGGGTTTTCAATCCAGAAGTCCATAGATAAGGAGAAAGGTTTACAGCCCAGAAGTACATAGCTATGGAGAAGGGTTTACAGATCAGAAGTACATAGGTTGGAGAAGGGTTTGCCGTTCAATGGTACAAAGGTATTTAGAAGGGTTTACAGTTCAGAAATACATAGGTATGGGGAAGGGTTTTTTTTGATCAGAAGGACATAGGTATGGGGAAGGGTTTGCAGTTCATAAGTACATAAGTACGGTGGAGGAATTACAGATCAGAGGTACATAGGTATGGAGAAGGATGTGCAGATCAGAAGTACATAGGTTTGGGGAAGGGTTTACAGATTAGAAGTACATAGGCATGGAGAAGGGTTTACAGTTCAGAAGTGTATATGTATGGGGAAGGGTTTACAGATCAGAAGTACATAGGCATGGAGAAGGGTTTATAGTTCAGAAGTATACAGGTTTGGAGAAGGGTTTACAGATCAGAAGTACATAGGTTGGAGAAGGGTTTGGAGTTCAATGGTACATAGGTATAGAGAAGGGGTTACAGTTCAGAAGTACATAGGTACGGAGGAGGGGTTACAGTTCAGAAGTACATAGGTACGGAAAGGGTGTGCAGATCAGAAGTACATAGGTATGGAGAAGGTTTTGCAATTCAAAAGTATTTAGGTACGGAGTAGGGTTTACAGATCAGAAGTACATAGGTATTGAGGAGGGTATACAGATATGAACTACATATGTTTGCAGAAGGGTTTACGGTTCAGAAGTACATAGGTATGTTGGAGGCTATACAGATATGAAGTAAATAGGTATGCGGAGGGCTTTACAGGTCTGAAGTACATAGGTATGGGGAAGGGTTTATAGTTCAGAAGTACATAGGTATGGAGAAGGGTTTACGGTTCAGAAGTACATAGCTATGGAGAAGGGTTTACAGATCAGAAGTACATAGGTTGGAGAAGTGTTTGCAGTTTAATGGTACATAGGTATGGAGGAGGGTTTGCAGTTCCGAAATACATAGGTATGTGGAAGGGTTTTTTGATCAGAAGGACAATGGTATGGGGAAGGGTTTATAGTTCAGAAGTACATAGGTATGGAGAAGGGTTTACGGTTCAGAAGTACTTATTTATGGAGGAGGGTTTACAGATCAGAAGTTCATAGGTATGGGGAAGGGTTTATAGTTCAGAAGAACATAGGTATGGAGAAGGGTTTACGGTTCAGAAGTACATAGCTATGGAGAAGAGTTTACAGATCAGAAGTACATAGGTTGGAGAAGGGTTTGCAGTTCAATGGTATATAGGTATGGAGAAGGGTTTGCAGTTCCGAAATACATAGGTATGGGGAAGGGTTTTTTGATCAGAAGGATATAGGTATGGGGAAGCGTTTGCAATTCAGTAGTACATAGGTACGGAGGAGGATTTACAGATCAGAAGTACATAGGTATGGAGAAGGATGTGCAGATCAGAAGTACATAGGTATGGGGAAGGGTTTACAGATCAGAAGCACATAGGCATGGAGAAGGGTTTACAGTTCAGAAGTATATAGGTATGGAGAAGGGTTTACAGATCAGAAGTACATAGGTTGGAGAAGGGTTTGCAGTTCAATGGTACATAGGTATGGAGAAGGGTTTACAGTTCAGAAGTACATAGGTACGGAGGAGGGGTTACAGTTCAGAAGTACATAGGTACGGAGAAGGGTGTGCAGATCAGAAGTACATAGGTATGGGGAAGGGTTTACAGATCAGAAGCACATAGGTATGGAGAAGGTCTTGCAATTCAAAAGTATTTCGGTACGGAGTAGGGTTTACAGATCAGAAGTACATAGGTATGGGGAAGGGTTTGCAATTCAAAAGTATTTCGGTGCGGAGTAGGGTTTTCAGATCAGAAGCACATAGGTATGGGGAAGGTTTTGCTGTTCAGAAGTACATAGTAATGGAGAAGGGTTAACAGTTTACAAGTATGTATGTATGGAGAAGGATTTACAGTTCAGAAGCACATAGGTATGTGGAATGATTTACAGATCAGAAGTACATTGGTATGGAGAAGAGTTTGGTGTTTAGAAGTACATAAGTATGGGGAAAGGTTACAGTTCAGAAGTACATAGGAATGGAGAAGGTTTTACTGTTCAGAAGTACATAGGTATGCGGAAAGGTTACAGTTCAGAGGTACATAGGTTTGTGGAAGGATTTACAGTTCAGAAGTACATAGGTATGGGGAAGGGGTTACAGATATGAAGTGTATAGGTATGCAGAAGGGTTTACAGATCAGAAGTACATAGGTATGGGGAAGGGTTTGAAATCCAAAAGTACATAGGTATGGAGAAGGGTTTACAGTTCAGAGGTACATAGGTGTGGGGAAGGGTTTATAGTTCAGAAGCACATATATATGGAGAAGGGTTTACAGTTCAGAAGTACATAGCTATGGAGAAGGGTTTACAGATCTTAAGTACATAGTTTGTAGAAGGGTTTGCAGTTCACAAGTACATAGGTATGGAGAAGCGTTTACAGTTCAGAAGTACATAGGTATGGGGAAGGGTTTGCAATTCAGAAGTACATAGGTACGGAGGAGGGTGTACAGATCAGAAGTACATAGGCATGCCCCTCCGAAGGAGTGTCGCCTTGCCGTGGCGGAGGGGCTCAGTACCCGATCCAGACGGCCTGCTAAGTGTGTCTGTTTGACCACTGGTAGGCAAGAGGTAAGGGGATGCTAAGAACATTCCAAACGGGTAGATGAGGCTCGGTAGTCTTGGTCGACAACTCATCTAGGAGAAGAGGACTCCGAAATCAAACTCCCCCAGGGGAACCTACCACGGTAGGTCCTGGTTTGGCGCACTCGGGGCCCCGAGCTGTTTACCATCATTTCACCGCTTCACATTCATTAACTGTGCCACGTGCAGCGTTTTATGTTGCTTTTTATAGCACCCTCTTCCTCTTCTAGGTTTATTAAGATTATTAGTTCGTAAGGCCTTAATTTTATAACTCCTGTCTCACCAGCAGGGATCTTTCCTATCTCCGTTGACCTGTCCCACGGTTTTCAGCGCGGCCCCCGACTTGTGTGCTCTTCGGAGGTCTCAGGCGTGAAGGTTGTGCGGACCCTTCACACTGCCCCCATGTGTAGCCTTAGGTGCGGAGCCCGTCCACACGTCATGTACACCCACGTAGCTCCTTGAGGGCACGGCCGGTGTTAATCTCCCGACAACCGCGTGCCGTCGGGTTAGTATCACCGGCCGGACGTGTTACCGCTGACGGAGCCCCGATGTAATCAACCCGAAGTCCCCTGAATCCACGCTGACTCCGTTGAGGCAGCGTGGCCTAAAGCGGGGAGCCACAGTCGGTTATTCCTGTGGTGGGGGCATAAAGCCGGGGTGTCATGTGGTGAACGGTTTACCCATGCGGACAAGCAGTGGAGATCGGAGGGTAGCTCCTGTGAAGTACGCCTTGAGGTCAGTCATGGAGGGGTCTCCATGGCGGCACAGACCGAGGAGATTTTGGTGTATTTTATCCTTTGACCCCCGGATGGCAGGCTGACGCCGACGGTTCCGGATGGGGGTCCAATTCATAATGCATCCGCGCAAACCCTCCTCGTTCGACACGGGTTTGGGTTTGACTTTGGCTTGTGACGGGAAAACGGTAAAGGATCTTAGCCCCTTCTATATTAAACGGGAAGTTGACCGAATCTGTGGCCCTGTAAAAAAATGCGACCAGAATACGCGACGGTACGCTATTGATAGAGGTGATTACTGCAGACCAATCGCAGAAAGTGCTGAAAGCGAGTTTATTGGGCTCCTACCCTATCCGGGTAGTCCCACATAAAACACTGAATACTTGCAGAGGAGTTGTCACCACCTCCAGTCTTGATGGTCTGTCTAATGAAGAGATAGTCACCTGCCTTTCAGATCAACGGGTGTGTCAGGCGTACCGTCTCACTCGAAAACAGGATGGAAAAGTGATCGATTTACGCACTGTGTTTTTGACTTTTAAGGGAACTCAGTTACCCGAGTACATCTTCTGCGGCTACGAGCGTGCCGCAGTTCGGCAGTATGTACTGAACCCTATGCGCTGTTTTCAGTGTCAGAAGTTCGGTCATACTAAGCCTTCGTGCACCCATCCTGCTACTTGTGAGCGTTGTGGACTACCATACCATGAGGGCACTGCATGCACCCGTGACCCTTACTGCGTTAACTGTGGAGGGAGTCATCCATCCAGCTCGCGACAGTGTCCGAAGTTTCTCGAGGAAATGTGTATCCAGGAGCTGCGCGTGAAAGAACGCCTGACGTTTGTTGAAGCACGTCGTCGCTTTCAACAACTGCAACCTGCTACCACCACAGGTTTTGCATCCGCTGTTCGTCGCCCTCCTGTGAACACTGTTGCTACACAGCATGTACCCATCGCAAATGCTTCGACACAAACAGATTTACCGGCGAGCACCTCTCCACCGCGTCGTGATAAAACTGCACCAGCAACTACATCTTCCGCTGTGCAGACACACGCTCACCAGCCGTCCACAAGCAGAGGCTACACCGTATTGCCTGTTCCCACAAATCGTTCGCGACCTAAACATCGGGCGAGTAGTCGTACCTCCACGAAGTCCCGCTCCCGCTCCGCGAGCCGCCGGGGATCTTCTGACTCCCGAAGTTCCGAGGAGTCGCCTGAGGACGGTGAAAAGCCCATCATTGGTCCCAAGTGCGCCAAGGTTAAGATGAAGAAAAAGATAAAGACTATGCCTTAACCTTTTTATTATGGAAATAATTCAGTGGCATGTTAATGGGTACCGGGCCCGTGCCCCGGACATACAACATTTAGTTTGGCACCATTCACCTTCAATCGTCTGTCTACAAGAAACCCATCTGAAGCCTAACCACACCTTACATCTTCGTGGTTTTTCGGCATTTAGACATGACTCTGCAGCTGATCGACGAGCAAGCGGTGGTGTTGCTACTCTGGTGGCGCATACCATCTCAGCCACAAGCATCCCGCTAAACTCGCCGCTGCAAGCTGTAGCTGTGCGTGTCCAGTTGCAGGGCCTGAGTCTGTCAATTTGTAATGTCTATCTGCCACCGGTCAGTGTCGTACACGAGAACGACCTTCGGGCTCTTTTGGCTCAGATTCCGCCACCGCTTATCTTCCTTGGTGATCTGAATGCCAAACACACTTTATGGGGCTCCGATATTGACGATGCTCGTGGGTGCCTTGTAGCAGACGTTTGCGATATGTCCGACCTCCTTTTGTTGAACACTGGTGCCCCTACCTTTTTATCATCTGCCTATGGTACCTATTCCGCCTTAGACGTTAGCTTCTGTAGCCCGTCACTAGTACCACTCATTGATTGGTCGGTGCTCTCCGACCTCTTTGGCAGTGATCATTTCCCCATTAACATTCACATAACTGGTTTCCATCCTATACCAACACGATACCCTCACTGGATTATTTCCAAGGCTGACTGGGGGAAATTCCGTTCCCTTATTCACCTTACCGACGATGGTTTTACCACCATTGACAACATGGTGGAGTATTTTACATGTTCTGTCCTGCTTGCAGCAAATTCCAGCATTCCTCGCGGTTCTACTACACCTCGTCATGTTCCCGTGCCTTGGTGGTCCGAGGAACGTCGTTTGGCTGTTAAAGCCCGCAAACGGGCTCTGCGAGTTTTCAGTGCACATCCTACGGAAGAGAACTTTATTGCCTTTAAGCGTGTGCGTGCCCGGGCGCGTTTTGTACTTCGCAGTGCAAAACGCACTTCCTGGGTAACTTACGTCTCTTCCCTCTCTCGACGCACTTCAACACAAAGGGTGTGGACTGCGGTTCGGCGTATGTACGGCAAGTGTCGCCGGACGATTATTCCCGGTCTTGCCGTACAGGGCTCTTATTACACCAGCGAGCAGGCTATCGCCGACGCCCTTGCCGATTCCTTCTCTGCTACCAGCCAAACCCAAAGTTACGATAGGTCGTTTTTAGCTATTAAGGAATCTGCGGAGCGGATAGTTCTTAATTTTAACAGCGACGGTAGTGAACCATACAACACGCCTTTTAGCATAGCAGAGCTGATGCACTCCTTGTCTCTCGCGCACGATTCTTCTCCCGGTCCGGATGACATCCACCGACAAATGTTGTTTCATCTTCCACCTCAGGCTCTTTCCTTCCTGCTGAGCATCTATAACCGAATCTGGCTCCAGCGGGTTTACCCGTCTTCGTGGCGCGAGGGTATCGTCATCCCTATACCTCGGCCCGGGAAAGACCGGGCACTTGCCTCTAGCTACCGCCCTATTTGACTAACGAGTGTCGTTTGCAAGACCCTCGAACGTATGATCAACACTCGTTTAGTGTGGTGGCTAGAGACGAATAACCTGCTGAGTAATGTCCAGTGCGGTTTTCGTCACCATCGCTCCAGTGTCGACAATCTGACAAGCATGGAGGCCTACATACAGAATACATTCCTCTTGAAGCAGCATGTCGTGGGTGTTTTCTTTGATCTGGAGAAGGCCTACGACAGTACATGGCGCTATGGCATCCTCCGTGCTTTGCACGGTTATGGTTTACGCGGTAACTTGTCGTTTTTTTATTATTAACTTTTTACTAATTCGCCTTTTTCGTGTCCGCATAGGCAACACGCTCTCCCAAGAGAAGGTTCAGGAGAATGGTGTACCCCAAGGGTCGATTCTCAGCGTTACGCTTTTCGCCGTTGCCATTAATGGCATCACCAACGCTGTTCGTAGCGGAATCCCGATGTCGCTGTATGTTGACGACTTTGCGATATACTATCGCTCTTATAGTTTGGAGCACATCGAGCGTCAACTGCAGATGACCATCGCCGAGTGGGTGTCTCGCACCGGCTTTCAGTTTTCCCCTACGAAAACACAGTGTCTCCACTTTCACCGACTCCGTGGTGTACACCCTCCTCCTGATCTTCATTTACGTGGCACAAGTCTTCCATTTGTTCCGCACCTGAAGTTCTTGGGCTTACACCTCGACAGCAAACTCACATGGGAGCACCATATACGTCACCTTCGTGCTTCCTGCGGTCGTTCGCTTCGGGTACTCAGGGTCCTATCTGGGGCATCTTGGGGCGGCGATCGCACGGTAATGTTGAGGTTGTATCGCTCACTGGTCCGATCCAAATTAGACTACGGCTGTTTTATCTATGGCTCTGCATCAGCCTCTAAACTCCGCCTTTTAGACACAATTCATCACACTGGTATCCGTCTCGCTACTGGGGCTTTCCGCACAAGTAGAGTGGATTGTCTATATGCTGATTCTGGCGAACCTCCACTGTCTGTTCGACGCTCATTGTTACTTTGTTCTTATGTGGCAAGGTTGGCCGTTCATCCAGGTCATCCTTCGTTTCCACCTGTACTGCGTACAGACCTCGCGCACCGTTATATGCGGAATAAAACAATCTCCCGTCCAAGTGGCATCAGGTTTCAAGAACTGCTTGTCGCAAACGCCCTCCGACTGCCAGTTGTAGAGCGGCATTCATTTGGCCACTGTCCTCCCTGGCAGCTCCAGCGTGCACGCTTTGACCTGGAGCTGTCGAGCTGTCCAAAGACTGCTACCCCTCCTTCGGTGTTCCGTCAACTCTTCACCGCAGTTCTGGGCCGATACCGGACTTATACACCGGTATTCACCGATGACTCCCAGTTGGGTAGTATGGCGGGTTCCGCATTTATATACAACGGTGACGTTCACACATACCGCCTTCCTGACGCCAGCTCAGTTTTTACCGCCGAGCTGTGTGCCATCTTTTATTTCTTACTTTTTATCTCCCGGTCAGTTCCTGGACATTTTATTGTGTGTTGCGACTCCCTGAGCGCTCTACAGGCGCTGCAACAATTTGTTGGCAACTCGGCATTAATTATTAAAATACAGACACTTTTATCTCAGTTGTTATCTCGCGGATACCAGCTCGTTTTTACGTGGATCCCAGGTCATGTGGGTATTCCGGGCAACGAGGCGGTGGATGCGGCTGCGAAGTCTGCATGTCACCTTCCGGAATATTCCACCCGTACGCTACCCTATATAAATGTGCAGAAGTACCTTCGTCGCCATCTATATACTCTCTGGCAACAATCTTGGGAAGCGTTAGCTGGCACTCAGTTACGGACAATCAAGGACACGGTACAACCTGGCAAACATTTTGCAGGGACTCCAGGCGTGAGGAGGTGATTTTAACCCGCCTGAGGATAGGCCACACTCGAGCCACGCATGCACACCCTTTGCGAGGTGATCCGGAGCCTGTCTGTGCGACGTGCAATGTCCCACTCTCCGTTGCACCTGTGCACCGGGTTAGGCAACGACCCAGCGGCTGTAAATGCAGTACTGCGGTTTGTTAAGCGTATCGATTTTGGTAACCAAGTGTAAGGTTTCTTTTATCTTGGCGGAAAAATACCTTTAGGATGTTTTTACTCGTGTTTTTACCCTTTTTAACAGTGAAACTAGCTTACGTTTTTCGTGATAGGAGATTTTATATGTTTTTACTTTTCCTTTTTTACCTGCTTTAGCTCCCTTTTTAGTGGTTTTAACCTTTATTTTTATGTATTTTAACTTTCACTTTTTAGCTTTAAAGGGGGTGAGGTTTTATTTTCTTTGATTGCTTTTATACTGGACTTCGGTCCTAATGACATAGTTGTCGACGGGCCCGTAAAACCCACTACTCACTCACTCCACAAAGGTATGGGGAAGGGTTTATGTTCTGAAAAACATAGATATGGAGAAGGGTTTAGAGTTCACAAGTACATAGATATGGAGAAGTATTTACAGTTAACAAGTACATAGGTATGGAGAAGGGTTTCCAATTCAGAAGCACATAGGTGTGTAGGAGGGTTTGCAGATCAGAAGTACATAGGTATGAGGAAGGGTTTACAGTTCACAAGTACATAGCTATGGAGAAGGGTTTACAGATATGAAGTACATTGGTATGGAGAAGGGTTTACAGTTCAGAAGTACATAGCTATGGAGAAGGGTTTACAGATATGAAATACATTGGTATGGAGAAGGGTTTACAGTTCAGAAGTACAAGGTATGGGGAAGGGTTTACAGTCCAGAAGTACATATGTATGGAGAAGGGTTTACAGTTCTGAAGTAGATAGGTATGGGGAAGCGTTTACAGATATGAAGTACATTGGTATGGAGAAGGGTTTACAGTTCAGAAGTACAAGGTATGGGGAAGGGTTTACAGTCCAGAAGTACATATGTATGGAGAAGGGTTTACAGTTCTGAAGTAGATAGGTATGGGGAAGCGTTTACAGTTCTGAAGTACATAGCTATGGAAAAGGGTTTACAGATATGAACTAAATAGGTATGGAGAAGGGTTTACAGATCATACGTACTTAGGTGTCGAAGAGGGTTTACAGATGTGAAGTACATAGCTATCGAGAAGGGTTTACAGATATGAAGTACATAGGTATGGAGAAGGATTTTCAGATATGAAGTACATTGGTATGGAGAAGGGTTTACAGTTCAGCAGTACTTAGGAATCGAGGAGAGTATACAGATATGAAGTACATAGGTATGGAGAAGGGTTTACAGTTCAGAAGTACATAGGTATGGAGGAGGGTATACAGATATGAAGTACATAGGTATGGAGAAGGGTTAACAGTTCAGAAGTACATAGGTATGGGAAGGGTTTACAGTTCAGAAGTAATTAGGTATGGGGAAAGGTTTACAGTTCTGAAGTACATAGGTATGGAGAAGGGTTTACAGATATGAACTAAATAGGTATGGAGAAGAGTTTACAGTTCAGAAGTACTTAGGAATGGAGGAGGGTATACGGATATGAGGTACATAGGTATGGAGAAGGATTTTCAGATATGAAGCACATAGGTATGGAGAAGGGTTTACAGATCCGAAGTACATAGGTATGGAGAAGGGTTTACAGATATGAAGCACATAGGTATGGAGAAGGGTTTACAGATCAGAGGTACATAGGTATGGAGGAGGGTTTACAGATATGAAGTACATAGGTATGGAGAAGGTTATACAGATATGAAGTACATAGGTATGAGGAGGATTTACAGATCAGAAGTACATGGGTACAGAGAAGGGTTTACAGTTCAGAAGTACATACGTATGGAGAAGGGTTTACAGATACGAAGTACATAGGTATGGAGGAGGACTTACAGATATGAAGTACATAGGTATAGAGAAGGGTATACATATCAGAAGTACATAAGTATGGAGAAGGGTATACGGATATGAAGTACATAGGTATAGAGAAGGGTATACATATCAGAAGTACATAAGTATGGAGAAGGGTATACGGATATGAAGTACATAGGTATAGAGGAGGATTTAAAGATGAGAAAAACATAGGTATGGCGAAGGGTTTACAGATCAGAAGTACATAGGTATGGAGAAGGGACTGCAGATCTGAAGTACATAGGTATAGAGGAGGATTTACAGATCAGAAGTACATTATTATGGAGAAGGGCTTACAGATATGAAGTACATAGGTATGGAGAAGGGTTTACAGATCAGAAGTATATAGTTATGGAGGAGGGTATACAGATATGAAGTACATAGGTATGGAGAAGGGTTTACAGATCAGAAGTACATAGGTATGGAGAAGGGTTTACAGATCAGAAGTATGTAGGTATGGAGAAGGTTTACAGATATGAAGTACATAGGTATGGAGAAGGGTTTACAGATATGAAATATAGGTATGGAGGAGGATTTTCAGATCAGAAGTACATAGGTATGGAGAAGGGTTTACAGTTCAGAAGTACATAGGTATGGATAAGGGTTTACACATATGAAGTACACAGGTATGGAGAAGGGTTTACAGTTCAGAAGTACATAGGTATGGAGAAGGGTTTACAGATATGAAGTATAGTTACGGAGGAGGGCTTACAGTTCAGAAGTACATAGGTATGGAGGAGGGTTTACAGATATGAAGTACGTAGGTATGGAGAAGTGTTTACAGATATGAAGTATAGGTATGGAGGATGGTTTACGGTTCAGAAGTACATAGGTATGGAGAAGGGTTTACAGATAAGAAGTACATAGTTATTGAGGAGGGTACACAGATATGAAGTACATAGGTATGCAGAAGGGTTTACAGTTCAGAAGTACATAGGTATGGAGGAGGCAATACAGATATGAAGTAAATAGGTATGCAGAAGATTTTACAGATCAGAAGTACATAGGTACGTGGACGGATTTACAGTTCAGAAAACATAGATATGGAGAAGGGTTTACAGTTCATAAGTACATAGGTTATGAGGAAGGGTATACATATCAGAAGTACATAAGTATGGAGAAGGGTATACGGATATGAAGTACATAGGTATAGAGGAGGATTTAAAGATCAGAAGTACATAGGTATGGAGAAGGGTTTACAGATCAGAAGTACATAGGTATGGAGAAGGGTTTGCAGATATGAAGTACATAGGTACAGAGGAGGATTTACAGATCAGAAGTACATTATTATGGAGAAGGGCTTACAGATATGAAGTACATAGGTATGGAGAAGGGTTTACGGATCAGAAGTACATAGGTATGGAGAAGGGTTTACAGATCAGAAGTATATAGGTATGGAGAAGGTTTACAGATATGAAGTACATAGGTATGGAGAAGGGTTTACAGATATGAAATATAGGTATGGAGGAGGATTTTCAGATCAGAAGTACATAGGTATGGAGAAGGGTTTACAGTTCAGAAGTACATAGGTATGGAGAAGGGTTTACACATATGAAGTACACAGGTATGGAGAAGGGTTTACAGTTCAGAAGTACATAGGTATGGAGGAGGACAAACGGATATGAAGTACATAGGTATGGAGAAGGGTTTACAGATATGAAGTATAGTTATGGAGGAAAGCTTACAGTTCAGAAGTACATAGGTATGGAGGAGGGTTTACGGATATGAAGTACGTAGGTATGCAGAAGGGTTTACACATATGAAGTATACGTATGGAGGATGGTTTACGGTTCAGAAGTACATAGGTATGAAGGAGGCAATACAGATATGCAGTAAATAGGTATGCAGAAGAGTTTACAGATCAGAAGTACATAGGTATGGCGAAGGGTTTGCTATTCAGAAGCACATAGGTATGGGAAGGGTTTACAGTTCAGAAGTACATAGGTATGGAGAAGGGTTTACAGTTCCAAAGTACATAGATATTTGGAAGGATTTACGATTCAGAAGTACATAGGTATGGGGAAGGATTTACGGTTCAGAAGTACATATGTATGGAGAAGGGTTTACAGATCAGAAGTACATAGGTATGGTGAACGGTTTACAGATCAGAAGTACAAAGGTATGGTGAAGGGTATACCGATATGAAGAACATAGGTATAGAGGAGGATTTATAGGTCAGAAGTACATATTCTTGGAGAAGGGTTTACAGATCAGAAGTACATAGGTAGGGAGAAGGGTTTACAGATATGAAATACATAGGTATAGAGGAGGATTTACAGCTCAGAAGTACATATGTACGGAGAAGGGTTTACAGATCAGAAGTACATAGGTATGGAGAAGGGTTTACAGATCAGAAGTACATAGGTATGAGGAAGAGTTTACAGTTCAGAAGTACATAGGTATGGAGAAGGGTTTACAGATATGAGGTACATAGGTATGGAGAACGGTTTACAGTTCAGAGGTACATAGGTATGGAGAAGGGTTTACAGTTCAGAAGTACATAGATATGGAGAAGTTTTACAGTTCAGAAGTACATAGGTATGGAAAAGGGTTTACAGATTAGAAGTACATAGGTATGCGGAAGGGTTTGCAATCCAGAAGTACTTAGGTATGGGGAAGGGTTTACAGTTTAGAAGTACATAGGTATGGAGAAGGGTTTAGGTTCAGAAGTACATAGGTATGGAAAAGGGTTTGCAGATCAGAAATATATAGGTTGGAGAAGGATTTGCAGTTCACAAGTACATAGGTATGGAGGAGGGTTTACAGTTCAGAAGTACATAGGTATGGGAAAGGGTTTACAGATCAGAAGTACAAAAGTATGGAGAAGGGTTTGCAGCTCAAAAGTATATAGTTATGGAGAAGGGTTTACAGTTCGGAAGTACATAGGTATGGGGAAGGGTTTACAGATTAGAAGCACATAGGTATAGAGGAGGTTTTATAGATCAGAAGTACATAGGTATGGAGAAGAGTTTGCAATTCAGAAGCACATAGGTATGTAGGAGGGTTTACAGATCAAAGGTATATAGGTATGGGGAAGGGTTTACAGATCAAAAGTACATAGTTATGGAGAAGGGTGTGCAGATCAGAAGTACATAGGTATTGAGATAGTTTTGCAATTCAAAAGTACATAGGTATGGAGGAGGGTTTACAGTTCAGAAGTAGATAGGTATGGGGAAGGGTTTGCAATCCAGAAGTACATAGGTATGGGGAAGTGTTTTCAGATCAGAAGCACATAGTAATGGAGAAGGGTGTGCAGATCAGAAGTACATAGGTATGGAAATGGTTTTGCAATTCAAAAGTACATAGGTACAGAGGCGGGTTTATAGATCAGAAGTACATAGGTATGGGGAAGGGTTTGCAATCCAGAAGTACATAGGTATGGAGAAGATTTTGCAGTTCATAAGTACATAGTAATGGAGAAGGGTTACAGTTCAGAAGTACATAGGTATGGAGAAGGGTTTACAGTTCACAAGTTCATAGGTATGGAGAAAGTATTAGAGTTCAGAAGCACATAGGTCTGGGGAAGTGTTTACAGATCAGAAGTACATTGGTATGGAGAGGGGTTTGCAGTTCAGAAGTACATAGGTATGTGGAAGGATTTACAGATCAGAAGTACATTGGTATGGAGAAGGGTTTGGAGTTCAGAAGTACATACGTATGGGGAAAGGTCACAGTTCAGAAGTACATAGGTATGTGGAAGGATTTACAGTTCAGATGTACAGAGGTATGGGGAAGGAATTGCAGTTCAGAAGTACATAGGTATGGGGAAGGATTTACAGTTCAGGAGTGCATAGGTATGTGGAAGGGTTTACAGTTCAGAAGTACATATGTATGGGGAAGGGTTTATAGTTCACAATTACATAGGTATGTGGAAGGATTTACAGTTCAGAAGTACATAGGTATGCGGAAGGGTTTACGGTTCAGATGTAGATAGGTATGTGGAAGGATTTACTGTTCAGAGGTACATAGGTATGTAGAAGGATTTACAGTTCAGAAGTACATAGGTATGGGGAACTGTTTACAGTTCACAAGTACGTAGGAATTGGGAGGGGTTTTAAGTTCAGAAGTACATAGATATGCAGAAGCGTTTACAGTTCACAAGTACATAGGTATGGGGAAGAGTTTACAGTTCAGAAGTACATTATTATGGAGAAGGGTTTGGAGTTCAGAAGTACATAGGTATGGGGAAAGGTTACAGTTCAGAGGTACATAGGTATGGAGAAGGTTACAGTTAAGAAGGATATAGGTATGTGGAAGGATTTACAGTTCAGAAGTACATAGGTATGGGGTAGGATTTACAGTTTAGAAGTACATAGGTATGGGGAAAGATTTTTAGTTCAGGAGTACTTAGGTATGTGGAAGGGTTTACAGTTCAGAAGTACATATGTCTGGGAAAGGGTTTATAGTTCACAAGTACTTAGGTATGTGGAAGGATTTACAGTTCAGAAGTACATAGGTATGTGGAAGAATTTACTTTTCAGAAGTACATATGTATGGGAAAGGGTTTACAGTTCAGATGTAGATAGGTATGTGGAAGGATTTACTGTTCATAAGTACATAGGCATATGGAAGAATTTACATTTCGGAAGTACATATATATGGGAAAGGGTTTACAGTTCAGATGCAAATAGGTATGT
Organism: Tenodera sinensis; assembly: GCA_030765045.1. Taxonomy (NCBI): domain Eukaryota; kingdom Metazoa; phylum Arthropoda; class Insecta; order Mantodea; family Mantidae; genus Tenodera; species Tenodera sinensis. The sequence goes on from CM060964.1 coordinate 241,190,875, forward strand.
GGAAGGATTTACAGTTCAGCAGTATATAGGTGTGTGGAAGGGTTTACAGTACAGAAGTACATATGTATGGGAAAGGGTTTACAGTTTAGATGTAGATGTAGATGTGGAAGGATTTACTGGTCAGAAGTACATAGGTATGTGGGAGGATTTACAGTTCAGAAGTACATAGAATTGGGGAAGGGTTTACAGTTCACAGGTACATAGGTATGGGGAAGGGTTTAAAGTTCAGAAGTACATAGGTATGGAGATGGTTTACAGTTGAGAAGTACATAGTTATGGGGAACGGTTTAGAGTGAAGAAGTACATAGGTGTGGCGAAGGGTTTACAGTTCAGAAGTACATAGGTATGGGGAAGGGCTTACAGTTCAGGAGTACATGGGTATGTGGAAGGGTTTACAGTTCAGAAGTACATATGTATGGGGAAGGGTTAATAGTTCACAAGTACATAGGTATGTGGAAGGATTTACAGTTCAGAAGGACATAGGTATGAGGAAGGGTTTACAGTTCAGAGTTAGATAGGTATGTGGAAGGATTTACTGTTCAGAAGTACATAGGTATGTGGAAGGATTTACATTTCAGAAGTACATAGGGATGGGGAAGGGTTTACAGTTCACAGGTACATAGGTATGGGGAAGTGTTTAAAGTTCAGAAGTACATAGTAATGGAGAAGGATTTACAGTTCAGAAGTACATAGTTATGGGGAAGGTTTTACAGTTCAGAAGTACATAGGTATGGGGAAGGGTTTACTGTTCAGAAGTACATAGGTGTGGGGAAGGGTTTACAGTTCAGAAGTTCATAGCTATGGGGAAGGATTTACAGGTCAGAAGAATGTAGATGTGGGGAAGGGTTTACAGCTCACAAGTACATAGGTATGGGGAAGGGTTTACAGCTCAGAAGTAGATAGGTATGGGATGGGTTTACAGCTCACAAGTACATTGGTATGGGGAAGGGTTTACAGTTCACAAGTACATAGTTATGGGATGGGTTTACAGCTCACAAGTACATAGGTATGGGGAAGGGTATACAGTTCAGAAGAACATAGATGTGGGGAAGGATTTACAGCTCACAAGTACATAGGTATGGGGAAGGGTTTACAGCTCTGTTTAATTCAGAGTAAGGGCAATGAAGTACATAGGTATGGGGATGGATTTACAGTTCTGAATAGTTCAGAGTAAGGGCTGTGAAGTTCATAGGTATAGGGAAGGTTTTATGGTTCAGATTATAGACAAATATGGAGATATGTGGACAAGTTTTGATACTGGATTATTGACAAATATATATGTGGACAAGTTTACATGGCAGATTATTGACAAATAAGTAGGTACGTGGACATGTTTAGGTTCAGATTATAGATAATGGTTTCCGTTGGATAAATTTAGCTCCTGCCATTGAGGAAACTTGACAGTCTGAGGTGGGTCATTCAATGGAAAGTGGCAAGGAACTGAAAATGAAAAGTTGTAAAAGGATTGCAGATGAAAGATAAAATCTGTGTTAAAATCTGAAACATGATTCTCCATGGAGACTGCACTACAACTGCGCATGTCCTTACATTGTAACCAGTTCACAGGCAATATAGTTCACAGTTTTAGATGTATATTTGTAACTTGTGTTTGTTCCTTGTGAACTGTTTAATTTTGTCGGTGAAAACAAATTACGTATGCTGCAATAAGCTAATGTTAACAATTCCGCTTATTATATAACACGGAAAAACTTTTTACAGTAAAAACAGCTATGTAAAGCACCAGTATTTCCTATAGTATTACACCTGATGTGTCTGTAAACACAGCATATGTTATAGCTGGAAATTACTTCTGGGCTTAAAAGCTGTGGTTCGCTGGATGTTAGAGGTCCAGACGTTTTGTTCACACCTGTAATGGGCATCATTGGTGGCATGGTCTTAGTCTTGTTGGTGAAGGTTCAGTTACATCAGAATCGCCAGCTGGAGATGCCACACTTATATCTGGGCCATTCACTGGTGATTAGCTTGGCTTGGGCAGGAGGTGTGTGCTAGGTGGTTGGGGCGTCTCTGCTCTGATTGCTAATGCTTAATGCAATTTTTCTGCATCTTCCAACTACTCACAGTATATGTTGACTACAGAAGGAACAAAATAAATATTCTACTATATTAGCTTAAAGGATTCTATTGACAATGTTGTTGTTAGCTAATGCTGGATTTCTGACAATGAAGTCATTAATCCTCTTGCTCTCCAATATTTTTCATTGATGGATGGGGCATTAGAAGTGGCCGGGCATATTTGAAGGTGGTCTCGATCCATTTCCTCTTGAAGATCACATAGAGGACAGAGTGGTGAAGAATATATCCCAATTCTGTTTAAATGTTTTGCCAGACAATCATGTCCTGTAATCAACCTGAAGGTTGCCACTGCTGTTTTTCGAGGATACTCAGGAATTACTGTTTGAATGTTTGGTAGTTCCCATCTTTTATTTTTTGATTTTTCAAAGCAGCTAACCTCCACGTGGTGTCCCCTGGATAATGCTAATAGGCTGCACAATTGTCTATTTTTTTATGAGCATTTGTGACTCCATGAACTGGAAGGAATGGATGATCCTGATTTTGCTGTCCTACAACATCCATCTCAGCACCTAACAAAGAAGGTAAGACAGCACCAGACATACACAACTGGGAAGAATATCCATGTCCATGAAACTGGAAATACCAAAAGTATTGATTGTCTGCGATACACCCGTGAGTGTCAGTCCCTTGGTCTCAGTCTAACACTGTCCTCAATTTTAGACTCACACTCACTATACAATCCCAGAGTATCAGACACTTCCAAGTCTATGTATGCTGCTTCCATTACTACCGGTACTTGGATTCTACATGTGGATTTATCAATTTACTTGTTTGAATTGTGTCAGGGCTTACATTGGTAAAACCAAATATAATTTGGAAAGTAGGGTAAAAGAACATTTTAGATATATTTAATATAAGCAAATTGATAAATGAGGTGTGGGTGATCGTTTTTGCTCATTTAAGGATGAAATACATCCAGAGGTGAAATTATTGAAGCATTTAAATGGACTCATAGAATTAAAGCTGTGGGAAAAAAATTGATTTTTAAGAATAAAGATCGTGTAAGGAATTTTGAAATACCGCCAATTGATTCTGTCAACAAATTTGTTTTACTTCCAGTAGTTGGCAATGCGACTACCTCCTTAGCGCAGTTGGTAGCACACATGCCTCTGGCGCGGATGGCCTGGATTCGATCCCCAGTACCAGTATGGGGATATTTCCCCCACTGGGAGGTCTGGCACAGGGTGCACTCAGCCTCGTTAGGTCCCGGGGGACCAATTGAGGAGCTACTTGATGGAGAAGTAGTACCCCAGGTCGAAAAGGCTGTATAACTGGCCAGGAGGACTTGGGTCACTGACCACATCCCACCCTCTAGTACTACACCCCACCAATGATGCCTGTAGTGAGCCGAGGTGGGGGATGCAGCAGCTGGGTGGCAAACCTTGGCCCTTCATATGCTGTTGCGCTGGGGTTTAGATTCGTTTTAGTTGGCAATGCAGTGATGGACGATCCATCCACTAGCAGCAGTGGTCTTGATAAACAAACAGTACAAGAAAGTTCGCAATGCAATATATTGGGAAGAATTGTAATTATAACACAAAATAAGTGAAGTTTTATTAGGAATGTTTATTACATTTTTAAGGAACCAGGAAAATACATGTAAAATAAAGTATAAAGGTATAAAACCTGAACAAGAGGATAGCACCATATTCCTAGGGATTATTGTTGACATATAAACTACTTGTATAAGGAATCCATAGATGGCTTTTGCAATAAACTAAACTCTTGATTATACTTAGGTACTGAGGAAGTTAGTAAATCATTTAGGTGCTGATGTGCTAAAACCAGTTCACTACAGAATGATACTCATTGAATATAGGATAGAAATTTGGTGTGGAACATCCATAGAGAACTTAAATTGAGTACTGGTGATACAGGAAAAAAAGTCTAAGGTGTATATTTAATTTAAAAATGTCACTTTGTGAAAGTATTTGAAATGAAAAAAATGTTAACAGCGGTATCACTGTTTGTTTATAGACTAATACTAATAGAAGGAATGAAAATAGTAATCAAAACAAACTCTATTATTCATACAATACTAGGGGAATAAATAACTACCATAGGGTATGTGCAATAAGAGCTGTAACAAAGATCCATACATCAAAGGAGCCATACTATTTATTAAACTACCAAAATATATAAAATTGCACAAAACTATTCTTTTAAAACATTGTTGAAAGATATCTGCAAAATAAAAGCTTATATATAAAATGGATGTATTTTAATATTATGTATAAATTCAGGTCTTTTTTAGTATAAGTTATGTGTAAACTTGTAAACAGTACATTAAAATTTTATGTAAATAAATGGAATTGTATTCTTGTATACATTTTAAATATTTATAATGCGAAACAAAAATGAGAATTTAATAATACATATGTACTTTGAAATATTGAAGAAACCTTATACGACTGTGGACCAATAAACTATTATTATTACTACTATTATCATGATGATGATATGATGATCCAATGCTTATACATTCTGCGCTTCTGAGTAGCATTATTATAGATTTAACTATTATTATAATTGCTATATGTACATTTATATATTCATAACTCTGTATCTAAGTGTTCCTTGATTTTGCGCATGTTGTTATTTTGTTGTATTTTGGAATTGACCACATTATTAAGGCCAATGTGGAATGGTTACATATTTGTAGTACTATATTGTTGTTGTTGTTTTCTAGTGCCTTGCATCTGGCAATGAAGCCATTAGCATTCGTGCTTTCCAATACTTTTGAACTGTAGTTTCTTCTGATCTTAATGCTTCACAGGTCTTCAAGTGTTCTTCATTCATTTCTGCTGGATCGTTACACAGGACACATATTGGTGAGGCTGAGATACCTATTCTGTAGAGATGACTTGCCAAGCAGTCATGATTTGTCAATAGTCGGAAGGCTGCAACAGCTGTTTTCCTTGGTCTCTGGGGGATTATATCTGGATTGGAAAGTAGTGTAATCCATTTTTTATCTTTGGCATTTGTTTCTATTTCTTGTAGGTATGAATGAGAAAAATTTTTAATGATCAAGCGTTTTATTGAGGAATATGAGAAATTGAATTTAGACTTTTGTTTTATTGTTGTGCCTTTCTTTGCAAGTGAGTCTGCAGCTTCGTTCCCCATGACTCCACAGTGTGCTGGAATCCATTGGAGATGAACAGTCTTATTAACTTTTTGGAGTTGTGTTAACATTTTGTAGCATTCTCTAATTTTTGTTGACTTCTTTGTAGTATTTGAACATATTCCCTGAATTGCAGCTTTAGAATCTGAAAGAATTACTGCCTTGTTAAATTTATTTAAGGGAAGATTTAATAATTGTCGGAGAGCAATGTATATAGCCTCTATTTCTCCATCATAATTTGTTGTGTCCCTGCCAACAGAATGATAAAAGGAAAAATGTGAACATGTAACTCCAGCTCCAGTAAGGTTTTCCTTCGAGGATCCATCAGTATATATGTGCAGCCATTCTTCTGTGGGATACCTATTATTGATTGTTTCCAGAGCTAGAAGTTTTTGTATTTCTTTTGGTGTGTCTGATTTACTTATTTCCTCTATTAATTCCAAATTGAAGGTAGGTTGCAATAATTCCAATGGATTTTCTCTTATAAGTAGATTTTCTCTGGTGTTAGGAATGTTCAATTTGGATTTAAGCTGTGTTACCTTTTCTAGGAAACTACTATGAGTTTTAAGGATTGAAGGGGGGAGGTTCTCTTCTGTCCATTTAGAGTTTGGCAGTCGTAACATTTTCTCGTGTTGGAGCAATGCTTGTTCTTCTATTTTTGTTGTTATTGATGGGGTCCGTGTTAAGGCAAGCATGGCATCAATAGGTGTGGATTTAACTGCTCCAGTGATTAGGCGAAGAGCCTGATTTTGTATTTGTTCAAGTTTATTGATGTTAGCATTTGCTGCTGTTATTAAAGCTTCAGAACAGTACAAGAGGTTTGGTTTAATATACATTTTGTATGTTGTGTTAAGGACTCTCCTTGAGCAGCCCCATTTAGCACCAGCTAACCTTTTCAGGATTTGTAATTTCTTTTCAACCTTTTCTGAGATGTTTGTTATATGTTTTTTCCAACTTAGCTTTCTGTCGAAAGTGATGCCTAAGTATTTGGCATCATCAACTGCTTTGAGTGGATTACCATTATAATTTATGTTAATATTAACTGGTTTGTATTTTAGTGTAAATAATTCATAATTTGTTTTTTCCACATTGATAGTCATGAGGTTTTTGGAGCTCCATTCATGTACTTTGTTTAGGGCTGTTTCTATTCTGTCTTTAATTAATTCAGGTTTTTTTTTGTGGCTTTCATGTAACTGTTTTCTTAACGGGCACCAGTTTTACAATGTGGCAGTTACATCACCCGACTTAAACCCCCATTTTGCAAGGGGGACCACACCTATCGTTGGTCAACGGGTCCATCGGACCTAGCCGGGAGGACTAAATAGGTGGTATTTAGATCCACCGACCTTCCCCTCATGTGCCTCTGAGGGACGCTGTTGTGCTGTGATAGGCCAGCACATATGTAAATGACATTTCCTCCATTTTAGATGAAACAGTTATACCGCTGTGATTCGGTCCCCAGAGCCTCATCTGTTAAAAGCAGGGTGCACCACGGGCAGGATGAGGATGGGAATTGGGTAGGAGAGGCTATAGGAGGCGCATCACTACCCCTTACTACCCCAGTACTATATTGTAAAATATGAATGTTGTGACTTGTTTAATTTGACAGCATCAGAAACTGTCTACTGAAAATAAATTGATTTGAATTGAATCTGATGAGTATTACATTCTTGACCTAGAGTTTCATATTGCGTAGTCGTCCTTGGAAGAAACTCTGCATCTTTTAGAAAGTAACTCCCTTTTCTTTTTGCTATCATGCAGTGATGAACCTCTTCTCCTAGATTTACATTTATGCTTTGAATGTCTTATTGACTTATCATCACTAAGAAATAGAAGTTTCAAATGCATTCCATCATTCAAATGGGGAACACCAATATAGTCCAGATCCTACCAAGTACTGAATCTCTCACTGAAAATCTGAAATTTAAAAATAGTTCATCAAAATAATGTCTCAATCCTGAATTATTGTGTACAGCTATACAAAATGATGTATTTAGATCTTGCTGCTCGTTATCTAGAGTAATAACATTTTTAAACTATCAACTCATCCACCCCTAAGTATATCTTGCTTTTCCTTCACTAAGGCAAGGATCAAAGCTTCATCAAGATCAACTTTGTCTTCAAATTGTAATGCAGGTTAATCAAAGGTAGAGTCTAAAAGTTCCAATAGTATGAGATCAGAATCTTCGGACACTCTACAAACCCATTCTAGAAAACAAACGCCTTTATTAATGGTAAAGTAGAGCAACTGTACATGAATGAATCAAAGCAGTGAAGTTCAGTAATTGTTGCTTTTGTATTACTGCAATGTAGCCATAATGTAAAAAATTGCCTTTAAAGACCGTAGTATTTAGTTGAATAATGTGCTGGCTTTTAAACGATAACACTATTTATAAAGTGTTATTATGTTTGGGAGGAACTCAAAAAGGAGGAGGGTGGTTAAAAGTATCTGCCCAGAGAGCTAGCTACCCGAAATCAGCCATGTATCATACTGTAACGTGCTGGCTACACTGGAACCTTATTTTAGTAATAATTTATGATTGTCATACTTTCATAGTAAACTTACATGTCTTAGCTTGATTGTGCAACACAGCAGATACTTTGGCTTCCTTTGGTATTTTCTTAGGATGCATTAACTTCTGGTTTGTGTCCACAATTGTCACTGTTACAGTCAGTTTATGTACCGCTCAGAAATATCTTATGGTAAGCCACTTCTGGTAGGAAAAGTACCAAGTAACTGTTTAGCAAACTTGTGCAAATGTCAGATTCTTGGAGTTTCTACTGATGATGTAGATTTTTAAGGATATACGTGGTAATGACCAGAAATTGAGCATAAGAACTATAAGCTGTGTCAACTAGAGGGGTTATTGCTGTTGTTGACAGTTTGCCATGTCACTCAGACTTCACGTCAGACATGTTTGAAGAGTCTGCATCTTTAAGTGTCACGTCGGCACCTTAGACCTACTTATTTACAGGCTTCATCTTTGAGTAACTGGGATAATACAGGCATAACACAACGATCAGTGACCTCATGTTGGGAGTGCTACAAGCAAACATATCTCGCATTCCTAATTTCTGTATCAATATGACTATTTGTAGTGAAATAAAATAACATAGTTCTCAACACCAAGAACATAAACACTCTCAAAATGTATAAAATGAGAAGGTTTAAATTTATAACTCACATGGTCCAAAAACCTAAATTTTGGTAAACAACCGAAAACCAGCTTGTAGTGATTAAACTCATTTCCATTTGTGTGGAAGCTATTATTAAGAAAAAATATACCTAAATATTCTTAATAACCTTTCAAATTGTGTTTATTTGTGGAAGAATGAAAATTATTGGGCTTTAAGCAATGGATCATGGCAGTTTTGAAAAGTACTTTTTTGGAACATGTGAGTTTAAAAAAATGACTAATTTGGAACATATGAGTTTTGATGGTAAACATTTGAGATGATGAACAACACTTGAAGTCACCAACAAAAGGAACTAGCCAACCACTGAAATAAATAATTAAACTTAACTAAACAACTGTTTAGCAACATTAAGGCTTATTCTATCTTTGACACTTGAGAGATAGCAACTTCTGCTGGCAACTTCATTGATCATCTTACACTTTAATCTTCAAAATAAAATAATCCCAGATCACAAAATGTTACAATAATAATATGCTGCATGGTATGAAAATACAAAATCCAGTTTTACTCTTAACAAAATAGTTTTAATTACTCTATTAATGTCCGATCACGTGCACAGTCAACAGAAAAGCAATATCAATCCTGCTAATTTGGTTTAGTTCCTTTTCCACATTTCTGGAAATGTGGTTGTCATCTTTCTGCAATACGTGACACCTTTTCTTCCATCACTTTATGCATGAAACTCTTTGCAATATAATCCCTGGTAATTATTATTTATTTATGCCAACAAACTTACTGTTGGTGTTTTTAAACACACAAGCCGTGTGTGGGCAAAGTTTAAGAGGTAGAACCGGAACTTAAAAATTCAATGCCACAACTGGCATAAATAAATAAATAAATAAATAAATAATAAATAATAAATAAATAATAAATAATAATTACCATGTGAAGGTTATTTAATCCTGGGATATAAAGTACTTGCAATAGTAAGTCACCATTGGGGTAATTTGTCTCTGATGTGAGACTGCCTTTGTGGTTTACCAGGAGAAATACGAACTGGTTTGAGAATTTAATGCCATTCTGGCAGTTTGTCACAATAGCTCAGTGGTTAGAGCGTCTGCCCGGTAAGCAGAAGGTCTGTGGTTCAAATCCCAGTTGTGGCATTGAATTTTTAAGTTCCGGTTCTACCTCTTAAACTTTGCCCACACACGGCTTGTGTGTTTAAAAACACCAACAGTAAGTTTGTTGGCATAAATAAATAATAATTACCATGTGAAGGTTATTTAATCCTGGGATATAAAATATAACAGATCTTCCTCACAGTGGCCATCGTTTCTACACAATATCTCTACTTGCCACCAAAATAAACAGCAATTTCTTCAATTTTCATTTCTAAAATATTAATAAACAATCTGAACAATCTGATGTGTTGCACTCGCATGACTATCTACTCTTGCACTAACTATTCTTACAAACTCTCTTATTCCTCTATCTTGTTCATGTTAGTCAAGATAAATATTTGCCAAAATTATCTTATTGCTCATTTTTTTGTAGGTGCAAGGGGAATGTGGGAATACAGTAGGCTTTGAGTGGTAGTCAAATCTTTTAAAGCTTTCTTCATATTAGTTGAGATAAATATTTGCAGAAATTATCTTATTGCTCATTTTCTTGTAGGGGCAAGGGGAATGTGGGAATACAGTAGTCAAATCTTTTAAAGGTTTAAAATTCTGTTCTCTTTGCATGGCTAAGATATAAAAAATGGATAATGATCTTCCATTTGTGGAAGGTATACGTAATGCAAAACTCACACAAATGACAAGGAATATCTCTGAAATGATTCACTCCACAAAAAAGCTCATTTGGACATAAATTGTTTGTTTTAATGAGATCTATTTTTTTGGATAGTAAGATTTGGTCTATCTAATATGGTTTACAAGTTATATAAAGTCATCAAGAGTGAAGAGAACTACGTGGGCTATAGCCAGAAAATTCAAAATATACATTTCATTTTCCATAAAAATATCTTATTCAAAAAATTGTCCATGTAAAGGGTAGTTTAGGATGGAGGAATTTTCTTGAAAATCTTCATGTCGCATCCTTAAAAGATATTAAACTTAAATACCAATTTTGGTTTTTAATGGACATGTAATGCAAAGAGAGATTTGATTTGCAACATTGGGGAACTTACTACTATTATGTAACACCAATTGTAGTGAATTCCAGAAAAATACCTTGTGTTGCATCCAAATAATTCTAGAAGCTTTCAAAGTGCAGGGGCTTTGTTTGTGGCAAGAGCTGAGAGATTTCACATTTCCAGAGATTTCGAAATTCCCAATAGCTTTTTTTTCATGCCTTAATCTGATCTTTCCTTGGCACTTCAAAACGCATGCAATACTGGTTCAAGTTCTTGGAGGCTTTCAGTTTCTTAAATATATGTGGATCGTCATTCTTCATTTCCGATTGTCCATGACAATTCAACTCTGTGCTCCTTCTGAGCCTGTATCAAGTCCTGTGAAACCCAATTTGCACACAACTTTTCATATCCAAATTATCATAAATAACAGTATGTAATTATTACTTATTTATGCCAACAAACTTACTGTTGGTGTTTTTAAACACACATCTGAAGGTTATTTAATCCTGGGATATAAAGTACTTACAATAGTAAGTCACCATTAGGGTAATTTGTCTCTGATGTGAGATTGCCTTTGTGGCTTACCAGGAGAAATACGAACTGGTTTGAGAATTTAATGCCATTCTGGCAGTTTGTCACAATAGCTCAGTGGTAGAGCAGCCGCCTGGTAAGCGGAAGGTCTGTGGTTCAAATCCCAGTTGTGGCATTGAATTTTTAAGTTCCAGTTCTACCTCTCAAACAGTATGTAAATTTGCAGTTATAAAATAGCCCATCGCTTCTGGTCAACGCAGCACACCAGAGAAAAGGATGTTAAATTACTAAAACATGCAAAAACAACAGCAGAATTGATAATTTGGGAGAAAATACATATTATGAAGAATGTTCACACAGCCATGAATTTTGATATACCACAAGCAGACAACATAATGAAGTTTATATACAGCAACCCAGATAGCAGCACAGTCACTACAACAACAAATGTTTCCTCTTCAACCTCCAGTCAAGAAACCATTAAGATTGAAGATACTGGTCTTCGAAATGCGTACAGACAGAAATAAATGTAAGTGAAACTACAAGTGTCTATAGGTTGACTCATTTACTTCTAGCACCTGGCCGACCGAGCATCGCTCGGCGTTTTTTGCCTCTGTTTTTGTGAAATCTTGTTTTTTGTGGGAGAAGATACTTATTTAGATAAACTGAAAGTAAAAATGTTAACTAAATAACAATTTTAGTCGCAATTGTGAAGAGTCGTTTCCGAGATACAAATATTTCATAAACACCATCATTTCAGCTGTAAAACATCTACTGCTGAATGCAGACCTCCCCCATAGATATCCACCCAGTTTGACGTTTTCGTTGAGCATTTGTTCCATTATGGAGTTCAGTTCCTTGCTGCTGCGATTGACTCCAGGGCGCTAACACATTCGCCAAGGCCCTTCATATTTCCGTCGAGTTCTTCCATGGCTTCCTTTACCCTGGCCAGTCGCTCGTTAGTATTGTCCGATAGATCTATCTTCATATTAGACATTCCCATCTTCATCTTTTCTGTTTTGGAGTTTACATTTTCAATTTGCCTTCCATTTTTGTTTCCATTTTGTCCATTTATGTTCCTATATTTTCTATTCCATAGTTTACATTTTTCCAATTTGGTTTTCATATTTGTTTCCTCTGTCGCATTCCGGAATTCTTTTCATTTCCCATTATGTCCATCTTGGCTAACATTTGTTTCATCAACTGTTCCATATCGTGCTTTTCGGCGCACTCCTGACATCAATTGTGATTACTTTACTTTTTTTTAACTATTTCTTTATTTTTTATTTAAACACCGGAGCAACACTAAGCAAAAGCACTGTTGAACAATAACAAATACTACAGGAAGAAAAGCTGGTTGATAAAGCCATGTGAATGTACTATGCATTACTTTTTCAATCATATAGAAAATTGTATGAATTGTTTGTAATTGTTCGCCGAAGCGGGAGTAGTGAAAGAAATGTGATTGTGTTTAGTAAAACAAAAATGAGTAGAAAAGCATGTGAATGTTATACTTTGCACTTATATTTCAAGTGTATGGAAAAATGTATGGATTGTTTGTAGAGGAGGGAGTAGTGTGTTAGGTAAAAGAAAAGGGAGTAGAGAAAAGCATATGAATGTAATACGTTGGGTGGTAAAATGGATTGCATAAAAACCTTCGCCATGAAAACTATTAGATATATCACTTTTCACGGCGATCGGTCAACCCGTTTTGGAATTTACCCACTCTTCAACATACGATATGTATAGGTGTTGGTATGTATGAAGTTGATAAAAGATAGGGAATAACATGTGAATTTTTACGTAAAACAAAAGTGAGTAGAGAAAATAGTATGAATGTAATACATTGTATTCCTTTTTCAAACATATCAAATTGTATGAATTATATGTTGAAGGGCAAATAGCGAAAGAAGACTGATGGTGCCTCGTAAAGGAAGAATTAGTAGAGGAAGTTGTGTGAATGTAATACGTTGCATTTATATTTCAATCATAGAATATTATATTAATTGTATGTTGAAGGGAAAACAGAGGATAAATGAATGTGCTACATAAAATAAATGCGAGTAGAAAGCCATTTGAAAGTAATATATTGTGTAGTAAAATTGTTGCCATAAAAGTTTCCCCATAAAAAATACATATACATACCGAATTTCTCGGTGATCGGTTAAGCAGTTTTCGAGCTTAACAGTTGGATATATATAAACAACCAAATTGTATGGATGATATGAATTGTTTGTAGAAGAGTGAGTGGAGAAAGAGATGTGAATGTGTTATCTAAAAGTGAATATAGTGAACAGTGTGAATGTAATATGCAGGATTTCTATTTCAAACATGCACAAAATTGTATGACTTACTTCTAGAAGAGTGAGTAGAGAAACAATTATGAATGTATTTCCCAAAAGCAAGTAGATAAAACAGTGTGCATGTAATACGTAGCATTTCTATTTCAAACATGCACAAAATTGTATGACTTATTTGTAGAAGAGTGAGTAGAGAGAGATGTGAATGTCTTACCTAAAAGTGAGTAGAGAAAACAGTATGAATATAATAGAGAAAGAGATGTGAATGTGATAACTAAAAGTAAGTAGAGAAACCACTGTGAATGTAATATGTAGTATCTCTATTTCAAACATACAGAAAATTGCATGGCTTATTTGTAGAAGAGTGAGTAGAGAAAGAGATGTGAATGCGTTACCTAAAAGTGAGAGGAAAAAACAGTGTAAATGTAATAGCATTTCTATTTCAAACATGCATGAAATTATATGACTTATTTGTAGAAGAGTGAGTAGAGAGAGATGTGAATGTGTTACCTAAAAGTGAGAGGAAAAAACAGTGTAAATGTAATAGCATTTCTATTTCAAACATGCACGAAATTATATGACTTATTTGTAGAAGAATGAGTAGAGAGAGATGTGAATGTGTTACCTAAAAGTGAGAGGAAAAAACAGTGTAAATGTAATAGCATTTCTATTTCAAACATACAGAACATGGTATGACTTATTTTAAAAGCGGGGATAAAAGTGTTTTTTGGTGCAAAATCACATTTTTTAATGGAAAATTGTTTATAGACAAGTGAGTAGAGAAAGAAATGTGAATGTGTTACCTTAAAGTAAGTAGAGATAACACTGTGACTGTAATATGCAGCATCTCTGTTTTAAACATACAGAAAATTGTGTATTTATTTGTAGAAGAGTGAGTAGAGAAAGAGATATGAATGTGTTACCTAAAAGTGAGAGAAAAAACAGTGTGAATGTAATAGCATTTATATTTCAAACATATACAACATGGTATGACTTATTTTAAAAGTGCGAATAAAAATGTTTCTTGGTGCAAAATCACGTTTTTTATGGAAAATTGTTTATAGAAGAGTGAGTAGAGAAAGAGATGTGAATGTGTTACCTAAAAGTGAGTAGAGAAAACACTGTGAAGGTAATATGCATGTATACAAAAATTTAATCAAATCTTTAGAGTCGTTTCTGAAATACCGGGAATATTTATATACAAGAATTGCACAGTGGAAGCGGGAATAAAAAATGTTATTTTTTACGCAAAATCGCGTTTTTCCGGGAATTACACCTACATAGTTGAACTTAAAAAGCAAAACCCTTATCTGAATGCAAAATTTGGTTGAAATCGTTAGAGCCGTTTACAAGTTGCCAGGAATAAATATATATACAAGAATTGCTCATTTAAATATATAAGATAACATAAAATGGTTATTATTAAGGCTCGGATTTTTAGGAAAATACATACTTTGTTTGCATCCTAGTATGAACTTGAAACTGAGTTTAATGTTCTGGATATATATATATATATATATATAAACATCCTGGTTATTCAACCTACATGCGCCTGCAAGGTAAGAACAGGGAACTCCTCTACTGCACCTGTTATTGCTTCACAATCCAGCTAGTATATACACGATACTTTTTAAATTGCATAGTCAATTAGTTATTGTGTGGAGAACTAGTCTCCCATCGGATGCCTTCCCACCGAATGAATGGGATTGGGGAATGGCCACCAGATTTGGCAGGTACCAAGGAAATAAGATACTCTGTGTGAACCAAAACTAGCAAAGGTGTGAGCTGGCAGCAGGGTTCACACTTGAAAATGTTGCGGAAGAACCCTTAGGGGTCAGTGGCAGCATCCTAGGTCCAGTTAGTGACCTACTGCGAAGGGGAAAGTAGCTCTCCTTAGTCGAGGTGAAGACAACTGGCTAGGGGTAGGGCTCCCCAAAATCAAGGCCCCCAGTCCCACTGGCAATGGGTTGATCATAAGGCTCATAACCTTATATTGTAAAAATTCTGTCACGAAACCTAAGCAAATAGAAAAGCTGAATGGACCATCTGGAACACGACAAGGATTTGGTGAGATACATCAAATTGCTGAGATTGAGGTGGTTAGGGCACATTGAAAGGATGGAAGATGGAAGAGTTCTTAAACATTTACTGCAGATTGATATAATCGGGGTGAGAAGGCAGGAAAGTTCGAGAATGGGTTGGCAACAGGATGTGGAACAAGACATGAAAAAATCTGATGTGTTGCACTCATATGACTTTCTCTACACTTCTACTATTCTTACAAACTCTTATACCTCTATCTTCTTCGTGTTAGTTGATATGAACATTTGTACAAATTATCTTACTGTTTATTTCCTTGTAGGTGAAAGGAGAATATTACAATACAATAGATTGTGAGTGATTGTCAAATCTTTTAAAGCTTTGAGATCCCGTTCTCTTTGCACGCTTCACATATAAAAAAATGAAGAACGATGTTCCACTTCATGAGAGTTTTAAATTTTGTTTTCCGAAAGTGACACAAATAACAAGGAATATCTCTGAAATGGTTCACTCTACAAAAAACTTTATTCAGACATAAATTGTATGTTTTAGCAAGATCTACATTTTTTGTGCAGTAAGATTTTGTCTATCTCTTATGGTTTACAAGTTATTCAAAAGTCATCCAGAGTAAACAGGACTACATAGGCTATATCCAGAAAATTCAAAATATACATTTCATTTGTCATCAAAATATCTCAAACATATGACATTTTAATCAAAATTGTTAGAGCCATTTTCAAGAAAATAAAAATTTTTGAAAAATTGAAATTAGTTTAGGGTGGGGCTATTTTCTTCAAAATCTTTGTGTCACATCCTTCAAGGACATTAAACTTAAATACCATAAATACCAACTTTAGCTTTTAACCGACTTTTCGTTTTTGAGTTATACTGTCCGAACACGCACACACGCACACACACACACACACACACACACACACACACACACACACACACACACACACACACACACAGACCGTTTTCTAAAAAAATTTTTTTTTTTTGGATTCAGGGGGTCTCAAAACATGTATTACCAGTGAAATCTCG
The DNA here is from genome assembly GCA_030765045.1 of Tenodera sinensis. Taxonomy (NCBI): domain Eukaryota; kingdom Metazoa; phylum Arthropoda; class Insecta; order Mantodea; family Mantidae; genus Tenodera; species Tenodera sinensis. Next base: position 241,207,277 of record CM060964.1, read on the forward strand.
ACATTGAATTTTTGGGTGGAATACAATACTTCCCCTACTTACCAGAAGAGAAAGTAAAAATGGGAATAAGAGGCTGGGAGGGGAAAGCACAGGGTCGTGATAAATGGAGGAGGATTGTGAAGGAGCCAAAACCTACAATGGGTTGTAGCGCCAACTAGATAGAGTTAGATAGTCAATTAGTCATTTGTGAATCCACAAAGATTACACAATGTTCTAGTTGTGTTGTGTTGGGAAATGACATATTGACAGTTTTGAGTTCATAGTGGATTAAACATGTCTACAGTGCAAAGTAGTGTAACTGCAACTGTGAATACTGCATACTGTGAAATTTTAAAGGCACTGTGTTAAGGAATGACTTATACTTTTCTGCAAATCTTTGTTTCCTCTGTGATTCCATAAAGAAACTGGAATCAGCAGGAATGTCTTTGGGAGAAGCAGTTCAAGTACTTCAGGGTGTGGGAAAGAAAAAACCAAGATTCTTTTTGATCCTGCAGCACAAAACTTAAAATGCAAGGAAGTATTAAAAAATAATGGTGGATTTAACATGGTCTGTAAAATTTCAAATGTGTTGGGTGGGCAACATGAAGAAACTATTTATGCGAGTGTGAGTGACATTCCATGTTATAATTATGCTAGACTTAGTGCTTGTGATGTGGAATGATCATCTTTGAAATTCAAGGCAACTTTTTGTGACAATCGTCAATCTTTTGGCATGGAGAATTTCAGGAATCATGTGGTCGTGTACTGTAACAGTGCTTGATGGTCCCCTTCAAGAATAATGTCTGATGAGTATCATATGTATTTATATTAATTCAGCCATTCAGATCTTAAAAATATGTTATTTGTTTTAGTACATATTTTTACTTTTTACCACATATTTTGGACATTTTTAGCACATAAAAAATAAACATTTTCCAATTTTTAGCACTTAAACATTCAAACCTTAGTTATTGTACATGACCACTTCTGTAGTGCAGTTGCTAGCGCACTTGCCTCTGGCACGGAGGACCCGGGTTCAATCCCCGGTACAAGCATGGGGATTTTCCCCCACTGGGAGTTATGGCATGGGGTGCACTCAGCCTCGTTAGGTCCCAGAGGGGCCAATTGAGGAGCTACTTGATGGAGAAGCAACAGCCTCAGGTTGAGAAGGTTGCATAATTGGCCAAAAGGGCTCAGAACGCTAACCATGTACCACCCTCCAGTACTACATCCCACCAATAACGCCTGTAGTGGGTAGAGTGGGGGACGCAGTAGCTGGGCAGCAAGCCTTGGCCCTTAATGTGCTGCTGTACTGGGGTTTAGTTTCTGCAGCTATTACATATAAGGGGAAGCATGGCTTATTCTATATGCATGTATGCTGTTTCCCAGTTTCCTATGTCTCACATGACCATGCCATGGCCAAGTGGTTAGACCATTCACTTCTCACTAAAGTAGCCTGGTTTCGATCCCAAGCAACCGCATGTGGAATTTGTGGTGGACAAAGTGGTTCTAGGGCGGGTTTTCTCCAGGTTCTCTGGTTTCCCCCGCCTTCTCATTCCACCAGTGCTCCATCTTCATTCCATGTATCATCAGTGTCACCGCCTGTGGTGCCATATGTAGTAAAAGTGGGCATTAAACACTACAAAAAAATACATCTCTCATACTAAATTGGAACTTCTGTGTTGAATTAGATATATAAAATGTGACTAAATGTCTAACCATATCAAATGCTGCTGCTAATCATGCACTATGCTCCATCATTTTAAGGATAATATTTTTACTATGGTGTGAATTGAATTTGATCCAAAACACCTAAAATAAACAAGAATGTTTATAAAGGAACATGCTGAGCTTGACATGTTTAAATTGTATAAACTATAAATATCAGATAATTTATAATGATGATGATGATAGTGCCATCCACTTTAGTGGCTGTGCAAGTTCTTCCTCCTCACCTTTACTGACAATATGTTTGTTACTGTCACTATTGCTATCACTGGTGAACCTATCATCATCTGATGCCAGATTCACAGCAATGTATTTATCACTCTTTGCTCTTCAATATCCTGCTTCTGTTTCCCATGCTTTCTTACACAATCCTATGCAGCAGTGGCATAGCTAAGGTTTCGGGGGCCCTCCTGCAAATAAATGCTGGGGGTTCTACTTACTAATAAAGCTCAAAAATGGAGTGATTAAAATATCACATAATTACATAGAGTAGTATGAAAGTGCAATACACTCACCTAATGATGCACTGTTTTTGGAACAAACAACACCTTATGTTTTATGAAGTCCAGCTACAGCTGGACCATTTGGTCCATTCCTCCTGTGCTTGGCACTCGGAAACTCTTCAACAACTTCATTCACATCAAGGTAGCTACAGATTTCATTTTTAATACTCAGAACTGCTAAAGCACTTAACCTGGCCTTGGACATTGTGTTTCTCAGAAATGTTTTAATGAGCATCAATTTAGAAAATGATATTTCTGTCGTAGCAGAGGTAACTGACAGAATGAAACATAACTGAAGAGCTGTACATACATCTGCAAGACTGCTTGCAAGAAAAGTATTTTCAACAAACAAAAATACTGTGTTTTAATGAATTTCTCTATATGACTGCGAACGTTTTTGAGAGCACATGCAGTTGGAGGTAAGCTTGTTTCCCAATTCTAAGCAAGAAACTGTAGGAAGTGCTTACATGATACATGTCAGTGTGTCATCAATGACCTGCATCATTTTCAGCACTTCTTCCTAGCGATTTTCCATGATTAAATTGAATATAAAATGTCCTTTTAAAGAAAACTATTAAAGGCAGTCTGGGGGCCCCTAAAGACTGGGGGCCCCTAAAGACTGGGGGCCTCCTGCACCGCAGGATCTGTGGCACCATTACTTATGCCACTGCTATGCAGTCTGTTTCTGTTTCAATGGTGTTATATATGTCCTTGCAATTCCTGTAAACTCGGTGTCCATTGATGTTGCAGCTCCTCACATGATCTATTTGACTCTAAGTGAACTAATTCAGTTCCAGGTTGCACATGTACTATGGTAGACTTATTGGTGTGTGTCCTAAACTTGTCAGAAGCTTATCTATTCTGAAGTCCTTTTTCTTTGAGCGATGGACTTCAACAAGGCATAGTACATCTCCTATCCTCATTTTTTCACTGAAATTAATGCCACACTTCTGCAAGAAACTCATTATCTCTTTCTCTGTAGAGTATTTGGCAGGACATTTTCAAATAAGACTGAGTGATACAGAGCATTGTGCAAAATTATGCACAAAGAAGGTCAGATGTGTGGAATAAGCACTGCATTTAATCACTTTTCAAGATTTTGATAGTTCATTTGGCCGTGGTAGTCCCAATGGATGCTTTCCACTTTATACTGAACCTTTGTTCCCTTCATAAACTTCTACTTGCCTCCCTAATGTAAAAGAACGAGCTAACTACAGTTTATAAACTTAGGCTTTCACAGCTGGTGTCTTGACTACTAATGTTTTGTTCTACCAGGCTTGTAGGCTGTGGTCTAGGAGGCATTGTAGACACCACCGATTCGCCAAGTACTGTGCTTGGTATCATCAGGGTAACACGATCTGCTGTCTGCACTAGTCAGAGTTAGTGATTCGTTGTGTGTGTGTGTATGTGTGTGTGTGGTGGTGTGTGTGTGTGGTATGTGTTGTGTGTGTGTGGTATGTGTGTGGTGTGTGGTGGTATGTGTGTGGTGGTGTGTGGTGTGTGTGCAGTGTGTGTGGTGGTATGTATGTTATGTGTGTGTGGTATATGTGGTGTGTGTGTGGTATGTGTGTGGTGTGTGTGTGGTATGTGTGTGGTGTGTGGTGGTATGTGTGTGGTGTGTGTGCGGTGTGTGTGCAGTGTGTGTGGGGTTTGTGGGGTGTGTGTGGTGTGTGTGGTGTGTATGTGGTATGTGTGTGGTGTGTGTGTGGTGGTGTGTGTGGTGGTGTGTGTGTGTGTGTGTGTGTGTGGTGTGTGTGGTGGTGTGTGTGGTGGTATGTGTGTGGTATGTGTGTGGTGTGTGAATGGTGTGTGCAGTGTGTGTGGTGTGTGTTATGGTGTGTATGTGTGGTGTGTGTGGTATGTGTGGAGTGTGTATGTGGTGTGTGTGCGTGTGGTATGTGTGTTGTGTGTGTGGTGATTGTGTGGTGTGGTGTGTGTGTGTGAGGTGTGTGTGGTGTGTGTATTGTGTGTGTGGTGTGTGTGTATGTGGTGTGTATGGTGTGCGTGTGGTGTGATGTGGTATGTGTGGTGTGTGTATGGTGTGTGTGTGTGTGTGTAGGGTGTGTGTGGGGTGTGTACGTGTGTGGTATGTGTGTGGTGTGTTTTGTGGTGTGTGTGTGGTGTGCGTGTGTGTGGTGTGGTGTATGGTTTGGTATCTATATGGTGTGGTGTGTGTGGTGTTTGTGAGCTATGTGTGGTGTGTGTGTGGTCTGTCTGGTGTGTGTGTGAGGTATGTGTGGTGTGTGTATGGTGTGTGTGTGTGTGTGTGTGTGTAGGGTGTGTGTGGGGTGTGTACGTGTGTGGTATGTGTGTGGTGTGTTTTGTGGTGTGTGTGTGGTGTGTGTGTGTGGTGTGGTGTATGGTTTGGTATGTATATGGTGTGGTGTGTGTGGTGTTTGTGAGCTATGTGTGGTGTGTGTGTGGTCTGTGTGGTGTGTGTGTGGTGTGTGTGTGGTGTTTTTTTTTTTAAAGTAAATAGCATGCCCCATTCCGTAGGAATACTACATGCTTGCATTTATTTATTTACATACAATTTACATTTTATATACATGTATATGTTGTTGGTGATGTTCTATTTGAACATTTACACTTTTATTTACTTATAATTTTTTATCTAACTTAGTCTAATTGAATACTTCTCTATTATGTGTATACTTACAGCTTAATATTTGATGTTTGTTTAATGCTATTTTATTTTGTTTGTTAGTTTGACTTTATTTCTTTAACCTAATGCTATTTTACAAATCATACATCTAGTACTTATCATATAGTGAAAGGCAAATATCATTATACTCGTAACAGCAGTAGAGTATTGAAATGTGTTTGGACAATGATACTGGTTGCAATCTTGGTAAGGAGTAGAAATTATATATATTTGGGCTTAAGTCATTCTATTTCTGTGAATTTTATAGCATTAAAGAAGTTAGCGAAAGGTTGTATGAAATTGTTTCCAAGTTGTTCCTTGTTTATGGGCCAAGTAGCACCTTTACTTTGTATTTTCCTAATCATGTCATTTCTCTGGCTGTTTAGTATTTTGCATCGAAATATAATGTGGTTTACTGTTTGGTCCTCTTCTTCACATTTGCACATTGGGCTATCTAAAAATCCAAACCTGTGGCGATATGCTCTTAGCTTTCCATGTCCTGTTATCATTGCTGTGAACTCCGGAGATATTGGTAACCGTTGCTTCAATCTTCTTCTCACGGATGGGAAATACTCTTTGGTTACTGCTCCTTTCCTTGATGCTGTCCATTGTTGTTGCCATTCTTCAAGTCCAGTTTCTTTCTCTCTAGTTACTATAGCTTCTTTTGATACTTTGTCATATATTATTTCGTTGTCTTCTGCGGCAGCTTCTTTTGCAAATCTGTCCACAAGTTCATTTCCGTGTATTCCCGAATGTCCTTTCGCCCAGCCGATTTTGACAGTTCAGGGATTTTGGTTTTGATTGCTTCTATCAGCTGGTTATGTTTTATGTTGTTCCTGAGCAGATCTAGAGTATCTTACTGTCTGTGAATAATGCAGCTTGTTTTTCATCGCATTCTCCACATCCAAGCTCATCTAGTTTTTTAAGTGTTTTTAATATTGCCAGTTGTTCAGCCTGGCTATTCGTGCATCGAGGATACAACTTGAACTTTAATTTATATGCCAGAGTGCCATGGATGAAGATGATCCCTGCTGCCCCAACTTTATCACCAGTTTTGCTACCATTGATGTACAGTTCAACTGCATATTCATTGTTGTTATCTACCTCATCTATTAGGGGTATTTCTGCAGGGTGTCTCCAATACCTGACTTACAGCGGTGCATCATATTCTTGATTGTTGACTTTTGTTGGCAGGTAGGTTCTTACATATTGTACTATGGTTATTTGTAAGGGTGGAATGCCCGCTACTACGCATGATGCCTTGTATGAGATAGTACGGTAGGCTTTTGCAATTTTTATATTAATCAATCTTTGTATCCTTTTATATTTTGTTAGACTTTTGTTTTTTCTTATAGCATCTATTTACACTGGTGAGCCTGTGCTGATTGCACGTTGATTCTTCGCCGCACCCATTTGGCTGTTTTCTAGGGCGGCGTTGGCCCGCTAGGGAGTGCTGTCGTCTTGCCCAGCTTACGTGAGGGAGCGAGAGAAAGGGTAGTGTGTAGTAGTTAGTCGTGATTGTAACCTCCCGAGGTATGTAGCTTTTCTCTCTCTCTGTTCTTACTACTACAGCCGTAAGTATGCGGGATCGATTTTCTGTGATGTAATGATTTCTATGGGGCAATTATTTTGTGGGGTTAGGTCGTCACTTACGCGGACAATAGTAAATTCAGATTTCAAATAGGTAAACCGGGTGTATAGCTGTAAAATGTGTTCAACTCACTTCATTTATATTGACTTTAATCGTCCACTGGTAATCCTTATCATCCTGTAAAGCATGGAGACATATGATTGTAATTTCATCAAGCCTGAACATTTGTAAGTTATCATTAATTAAAATTGTGTTGATCCAAATCTTCCATTTTATTTCTATGAAAAGGGGGGCACTCCTTTGACAGAAAAGGTCCTGCCGTTTCCCCACTAGGGTGATCCTACTTCCACGAAAGAAATTGACTACATCCCGTGAAGGGCAGGGCAATTCTCTGGTAGCAGAGCGTGGTTACTTTTCAAAAGTCGTAAGTGGGATTATTAGAAAGATAGTTTGGCTTTTCAAAATTTGGTTTGGGTTGGAAGACTAACAAAATGGTTACTGTAGTGGACGCGGCCTTTCTACGGAAAGGTGAACTAAACTTTGAGTTGGCTATACGAGGTGGAGTTTTGATTCCGACCGCGGATGTTGCGACCACATTGGAAGAGTTCCGTAAGGTGAAAGATTGCCCCATTAGACGGTTGAGTGCTGATAATGTGTTGGTGCAGGACGCGCCGGGTGAATGCGAGAAGGCTTTGGTCGAATTTAAAGAGTTGTTTACTGATTCTGACTTGGGAAAGGCACTCACTAAACAGCAGCTTAGAAGGCTTTCTGCGAGGGTGATCCATTATATTCGAAGACTTGAATACCTCGTGAAATACTTTCCTGGCCTTCCTTTTGGAACTTCGTTGCCGCAGTTACGCGAAGGGTTTCAGTCTATTTGTCAGAGTTTGGACGGGGTAATGTCCAAAGATGGCGGCCCCGAACTATCCAACGAACAGGTTGCCGAAGTTTCTAGATTGATAAATCCACTGGGCAGTGAACTGGTATCGGCATATCAGCGGATTAAGTTGTTACACCCGCTACAGGAATTTGTTCAATCCCAACCTGATTTTGTAGTGACAGATGTTACAACGGCTGTGGAGTTTCTGAGATGAGAATTGCCCTGCCCTTCACGGGATGTAGTCAATTTCTTTCGTGGAAGTAGGATCACCCTAGTGGGGAAACGGCAGGACCTTTTCTGTCAAAGGAGTGCCCCCTTTTCATAGAAATAAAATGGAAGATTTGGATCAACACAATTTTAATTAATGATAACTTACAAATGTTCAGGCTTGATGAAATTACAATCACATGTCTCCATGCTTTACTGGGTGATAAGGATTACCAGTGGACGATTAAAGTAAATATAAATGAAGTGAGTTGAACACATTTTACAGCTATACACCCGGTTTACCTATTTGAAATCTGAATTTACTATTGTCCGCGTAAGTGACGACCTAACCCCACAAAATAATTGCCCCATAGAAATCATTACATCACAGAAAATCGATCCCGCATACTTACGGCTGTAGTAGTAAGAACAGAGAGAGAGAGAAAAGCTACATACCTCGGGAGGTTACAATCACGACTGACTACTACACACTACCCTTTCTCTCGCTCCCTCACGTAAGCTGGGCAAGACGACAGCACTCACTAGCGGGCCAACACCGCCCTAGAAAACAGTCGAACGGGTGCGGCGAAGAATCAACGCGCAATCAGCACAATCACCCCCTCCCCCATTTAACAACATCACCTGAGGGAGCGAGAGAAAGGGTAGTGTGTAGTAGTCAGTCGTGATTGTAATCTCCCGAGGTATGTAGCTTTTCTCTCTCTCTGTTCTTACTACTACAGCCGTAAGTATGCGGGATCGATTTTCTGTGATGTAATGATTTCTATGGGGCAATTATTTTGTGGGGTTAGGTCGTCACTTACGCAGACAATAGTAAATTCAGATTTCAAATAGGTAAACCGGGTGTATAGCTGTAAAATGTGTTCAACTCACTTCATTTATATTCATTTTAATCGTCCACTGGTAATCCTTATCACCCTGTAAAGCATGGAGACATATGATTGTAATTTCATCAAGTCTGAACATTTGTAAGTTATCATTAATTAAAATTGTGTTGATCCAAATCTTCCATTTTATTTCTATGAAAAGGGGGGCACTCCTTTGACAGAAAAGGTCCTGCCGTTTCCCCACTAGGGTGATCCTACTTCCACGAAAGAAATTGACTACATCCCGTGAAGGGCAGGGCAAGCCATATGTCATTATTCGGACTATAGCTCCTTTGTATATTGTTTTTAGTGCTTTGTGCGCTAATCCCCATTGTAGTTTAGCTGTCCGTGATAACATGTTGATGAGTGTGATTGATTTCCCTGCAGTGTGGTCTATGTGTGTATTGAAGTTAAACTTACTGTCAAACCATATGCTCAAGTATTTCATTTTTTCACTTTGGTTAGGCTTTTTGTTGTTTAAGTAGATATTAATATCCCAATTGTCCGTTCGCTTCCTTGATATGACTAGAGTCTTTGACTTCTTTTCATTGAATTCTATTTTGTTGTCAGTGGCCCAGTTCTGAATTTTGATTAAATCCTGATTCACTGTGGTTTCTGCTTCAACTTTGCTAGAGCCTCTTGTTAATATGACAAGGTCGTCTGCAAATGCCATGACTTTAGTTTTCCTATTGAAATCAATATTTAATAGGGAATTATACATTATGTTCCAAAAGCCTGGGCCACAGCAGTATCCTTGTGGACAGCCCTTCTGAACTTCTTTCTCCATTGTGTAATTGTTTATTGTGATTTTTGCTTTCCTATGGTTGAAGAAATCTGATGCTAAGTTGTAGATGTTTCTCGGACATTCCCATTCTTTTAAGTTCTTGAGGATACCCATCCACCAGGCGGCATTAAATGCACCTTTCACATCAAGGCTTGTTAGGATTATACATTGTTTTATTTTCAATCCTTCTTCTATGAAGGTTTTGACTTCCAGTGCTGCATCAATTGTTGCCTTTTGAGGGGTAAAGCCGTACTGTCCACCATTGAGTAAGTGTTTAGAGCACAGATGGTAATTTATCCTGTCGATCATTAACCTCTCAAGTAATTTGCTACCAATATATATCAAGCTGATTGAATGGTATTTAGACACGTCCTTGCATTCTTCCTTGCCAGGTTTTGTAATTGTAAGTACAATAGACTGCTTCCATCTTTTTGGAAAACAACCTTTACTTAGACACATGTTGTAAAACTGTGTGAAAACTAAAGGCAGAACTTTGAATGCTCTTAGTAGAATGTGTGTGGTGTGGTGTGTATGGTGTGGTGTGTATGGTGTGGTGTGTATGGTGTGGTGTGTATGGTGTGGTGTGTGTGGTTTGTGTGGTGTGTGTGTGCATGCATGTGCTTGTGTGTGTGTGTGTGTGTGTGTGTGTGTATGTGTGTGTGTGTGAATGTCTGTGGACAGCATAGCTCAAAAAGGAAAAGCCAGTTCAAAACCAAAGGTATTTAAGCTTAACATATTTCAAGAATGGGACACGAAGATTTTAAAGAAAAATCCATCCTAACGTACCCTTTAAGACGGGAACTTCTATGTATATATATTTGAAATTTTAGAATCAGAATGTATGTATATATAAGACTTTTAGGTATAAGTATAATTTTGTATTATAAATTGTGTAAAGAAGCTGCCTCTTGAAAGTATGTTGTCCTGAGCACATTTCTGAAGGCCAGAGGACAAGCATCTTTTGTCATCTCGCGCCGAGGGACGTTTTGCCTAAAGTCCAAGGACACAGCTGGGGAAAATACGCCCCTCCCCCATAACGGGACTAGAGAGAAAGTGTGGGGGTGAGATACATAAATAGGAAAAATTGAAGAGAACGGGGCTGTCTGTTGCGATGCTGCTACCAGGGTGAACCTGTATCGCGAATATGTATAGTTTCGCACCAAAAACGTTGATGTGTGAAAGGCGACGAAGATTAGTGTAAGGGTGAAGTAAATAGCGATCTGAAAATGCAATACCAGAAACTTGCTCAGGTCTGTACTTGGAGGCAATGATGTGGTGAAGAATAAAATCAAGAAACGTCTGTGCTGTATTTGTCATCTAACCTCGCGCCTGAGAAATATCCTACTCATGCCTACCTAATCCCAAACAAAATCAACGTAGCGGCATATAGCGCAGAGGCAGCTACTGCACCGGATGAGCTACTGAGTATTTTAGGTGACAGAAAAGGGACTGTCACAAAAGTGGCACCCAACGTACACTGTTACAAGTGGATTCCCAACGTTGTTACACCTTTACATGAAAATTTTTAAAAAAATTTTGATTTTCTCGAAAATGACTTAATGTTTTGGATTAAAATGCCATATGTTTGAGATATTTTTATGGTAAATGAAATGTACATTTTGAATTTTTTGGCTATTGCCTATGTAGCCCTGTTTACTCTGGATGACTTTTGTATAACTGGTAAACTGTAAGAGATAGATGACATCTTGCTGTACAAAGAATGTAGATCTTGTTAAAGCACACAATTTATGTCCAAATTCATTTTTTTGTAGAGTGAACCTTATTATTCGTGAGAGTTTCAGAAAACTTACTACATTCCCCTTGTACTTATAAGAACATTACCAATAAGGTAATTTCTGCAAATGTTTATCTAAATGTTTATCTCATACAACAAACAAGATATTTGTAAGAATAGTACAAGATTAAAGAAAGTCATGTGAGTGCAACACATTAGATTTTTATTTATTGTAGTGTTGAACTTACTTTTCAAATAATTATTTATGATTATTTTGTGTACATGACAGGCAGTCCATGTTAAGGAAGGCCGAAAGTGTTTTTCTGAATAAAAATACCGATATCTAGAGAAACTGTAGGACCCCTGCAGTGTTGGCAGTGTGATTTGCCCACTCTTGAATGTGAACAAATACATGATGATGTTTAGCAGATGGTTCCCACAACACAGTGAAGGATGCTTGTGCTAAGTTACAGAAATAGGACAAATACATGCATAATGTCATGAGCAGATGGCTGCAGTTTACCAACCAACTCCAATATGTTATATATGGACCTACACCATTAAATCATTTCCTCTTCACTTTAATACATATCAGCATTTACAGTGTACAAATCAAGGTTAAAGTATGGGCTTTATAAGTGAGAGGTTCACAGTTTGAAACTTCCTTATTCATTATCTGTTCTCAGCCTCCATGTATATACGTAGGCAAGAGGAACTATTGAAAATTAGTTTTAGGTTCATACTAGCCATGTGTATACAAAGTTTGGAAAGGTACAAATCAGACTGAAAAGTTAAATGCAATTGCCGGAATTTGAACCAAGGATCTTCTGGGCTGTGTTGGGTTTCTCCAACTATAGCATGGCAACATGACAATATTAAATTCTCCAACTGACTCACATTTTCCTGGTCAAAAATATGAAGTTTGGTATTTATCCAAATTTTAGTTTTTGAATCATGCTGTTCACAAACACACACACACACACACACACACACACACACACACACACACACACACACACACACACACACACACACACACTCACTTGCATCCACAGGAACACACAGACACATAGAAACACAGACAGACACAGACATACAGAAATACACAGACAGACACAGGCACATGGAAACATAGACACACAGACACATGGAAACACAGACAGACACACAGAAACACATACAGATAAGTACACACAAACACAGGCACAGATCCACAGGGACACACAAATATATACAGATACACACAGACAAACATATACAGGGGCACACAGATAGACACATACATAAACACACAGGGACACAGACACACAGAAACATACACACACAGACACACAGAAACACAGACAGACAAACACATAAACACAGAGACATACGGACACACAAACACAAACAGGAACAAACAGAAACACACAGACACACAAACACACACAGGAACAAACAGAAACACACAGACACTCTCACATACAAACATACACAGACACACATAAACACACAGGGTCACACAGAAACACACACAGACACACAAACATACAGACACACACAGAAACAATCACAGACACAGAAAAACACACACAGAAACAAACACATAAGACACAAACACAGGGACACACAAAGACACACATCCAGCTTGTTTCTAAAAATGCTTTTTTTTATTAGATTCAGGGGGTATCAAAGCACACTTCTGGTGAAATATCTTTATCTGATTTATGGGTGGAATATAATGCTTCCTCTTAGTATAGAGAAAGCAGAAGAAGTGAAAGGAAGATAAAGCTTTCTTAATAATTCAAATGTTTTGTAGAAGCTATATAAAAATAAAGGACACTATGTAGAGAAAGTCATGTAAATGCAATATAAGATGTTTTTAACCATTCAGCAAGCATAGAGAGTCAGTATATCCTATACCTGATTGATATACAAGTCATTTAGATACAAAATAATATTAAATAATTGGGCTCCAGCATGTCTATTGGTGTAAATTCATTGAGCAGAAGGTCAGGAATGTTGACACTAGTCAGCTCTCCTGAATACTGCTCAGAAAGCTTGAAGCAATACCACCCCTCCCCTAGTTACTTGCATTAACTGATAACAAACACACAGACAGTCTTCCAGAGCTGATATAGTTTGTACTTTCACTCATCATTGGCATGAATGCATGCATGATAGCACTAGTTGTATTAGTAAACAAAACTTTCAGTCCTACTCTGTTGTAGATAATGTATTTAATTATGTTCAATTATATCATTTATCTTTCATTATATATGAATTTGTTGTTAGACTTTTACCTTCTCTACTGCATATACTAAGTAGAGAAAGTGTTGAATTTGACCCAAAAAATTGAACCTAAAAAAGCATTCTTATAAAAAGCTTGTGTGCATAAGTGTCTGTGGGCAGCATGACTCAAAAATGAAAAGTCTGTTAAAACTAAAGTGGGTATTTAAGTATATCTTTCAAGGATGCGACACAGAGATTTTGAAGAAAATTCCTTCACCATAAACTAACCTTTACATGGAAAATTTTTTGAAAATGATTTTCACCAAAAATGGCCCTAATGATTTTCATTAAAATGCCATATGCTTAAGATATTTTTATGACAAATGAAATGAATATTTGGAATTTTCTAGCTATAGTCCAAGTAGTCCTATTTATTCTTGATGACATTTGCATAACTAGTAATCCATAAGAGAGACAATTTATGGCCAAATGCATGTTTTTAACCATTTCAAAGATACTCCTTGTTATATGTGTGAGCTTTCCAATACTTAAACTTTTGTCCAATGGGAGGTCGTTATTTATATTTTCATCCTTTGACCGGAATTATAAAATCATATAGCAGCCACTCTAAAACATTGCCTACAACAAAATCAGCAAACAGATAATTTCTCGACTAACATGAAGAAGATAGGGGAATAAGAGTTTGTAAGAATGGTTAGTACAAGAGTAGAGAAAGTCATGTGAGTACAACAGATTAGATTTTTCTTTGTCATATTTGAATCTATCATCACACGAAATCTACGCACTTGCTCCCTGCACAGGCCCTCAAAAGCAGAACGAGAGACTGCATGTGCAGTGGCGTCATGCTGCTGAAACAAGTGTAAATTCCAACAATAGTCCCTTCATTTGTTATTATTGAAGAGAGTATATTTTATAATCACACAAGAAGCCATTGGAAGTGAACTCCGGCACACATTAATTTATCGGACAAACATAGTTGTATGTCACCTTGCATTTCACTGCAGGATACGTGTATATCTTAGTTAATGCAAAGTGATGAAGGTGATAATGCAAAGAGATGTAAAACTGATGCGGGCGGGCGGGCGGGCGGGCGGGCGGGCGGGCGGGCGGGCGGGCGGGCGGGCGGGCGGGCGGGCGGGCGGGCGGGCGGGCGGGCGGGCGGGCGGGCGGGCGGGCGGGCGGGCGGGCGGGCGGGCGGGCGGGCGGGCGGGCGGGCGGGCGGGCGGGCGGGCGGGCGGGCGGGCGGGCGGGCGGGCGGGCGGGCGGGCGGGCGGGCGGGCGGGCGGGCGGGCGGGCGGGCGGGCGGGCGGGCGGGCGGGCGGGCGGGCGGGCGGGCGGGCGGGCGGGCGGGCGGGCGGGCGGGCGGGCGGGCGGGCGGGCGGGCGGGCGGGCGGGCGGGCGGGCGGGCGGGCGGGCGGGCGGGCGGGCGGGCGGGCGGGCGGGCGGGCGGGCGGGCGGGCGGGCGGTCGGTCGGTCGGTCGGTCGGTCGGTCGGTCGGTCGGTCGGTCGGTCGGTCGGTCGGTCGGTCGGTCGGTCGGTCGGTCGGTCGGTCGGTCGGTCGGTCGGTCGGTCGGTCGGTCGGTCGGTCGGTCGGTCGGTCGGTCGGTCGGTCGGTCGGTCGGTCGGTCGGTCGGTCGGTCGGTCGGTCGGTCGGTCGGTCGGTCGGTCGGTCGGTCGGTCGGTCGGTCGGTCGGTCGGTCGGTCGGTCGGTCGGTCGGTCGGTCGGTCGGTCGGTCGGTCGGTCGGTCGGTCGGTCGGTCGGTCGGTCGGTCGGTCGGTCGGTCGGTCGGTCGGTCGGTCGGTCGGTCGGTCGGTCGGTCGGTCGGTCGGTCGGTCGGTCGGTCGGTCGGTCGGTCGGTCGGTCGGTCGGTCGGTCGGTCGGTCGGTCGGTCGGTCGGTCGGTCGGTCGGTCGGTCGGTCGGTCGGTCGGTCGGTCGGTCGGTCGGTCGGTCGGTCGGTCGGTCGGTCGGTCGGTCGGTCGGTCGGTCGGGCGGGCGGGCGGGCGGGCGGGCGGTCGGTCGGTCGGTCGGTCGGTCGGTCGGGCGGTCGGGCGGGCGGGCGGGCGGGCGGGCGGGCGGGCGGGCGGGCGGGCGGGCGGGCGGGCGCGCGGGCGGTCGGTCGGTCGGTCGGTCGGTCGGTCGGTCGGTCGGTATTTAAGGTTAATTTCTTTCAAGGATGCGACACCAGGATTTTGAAGAAAATTGCTCCATCCTAAACTACACTTTACATGGAAAATTTTGATTTTCTTGAAAATGGCTCAAATGATTTTGATTAAAATGCCATGTGTTTGAGATATTTTTATGACAAATGAAATGTATATGTTGAATTTTCTGACTACAGCCTATGTAGTCCTATTTGCTCTGGATGACTTTTGAATGACTCGTAAAGTGTAAGAGATAGACAAAATCTTAGTATACAAAAGATGTAGAGCTCACTAAAACACGCAATATAGGTGGAAATAAATTTTTTTGTAGAGTAAACCATTTTGGAGATATTTCTTGTTAATTTATGTGAGTGTGGAAGAACTTATACTTCTGTCAAATGGAACATAATTATTCATTTTTTTATGTGTTAACCGTGCAAGAGAACGCAATTTGAAAGCTTTAAAAGTTTTGACCATCGCTCAAAGCCTACTTTATTTCCGTATTCCTCTTGCACCTACAAGAAAATAATAAGATAATTTGTATAAATGTTTGTCTCAGCTAACACAAAGGAGATATAGGAATAAGATATTGTAAGAATGGTTAGTACAAGAGTAGAGAAAGTTATATGAGTGCAACACATCAGAGTTTTTAATTTAATCCCCACAGTAAAGATTTTTAGGATTAAAAATGTTAAGTTCAGGGGCTGGAGCTTGAGAGAGGTGTAGAGCACCCAACACAGCAACAACATTCCATTCCCCCTGGCTACGTCGATCAGTAGGAGACTTCTTGTGTGGGTCAAATAACTGTCTAGAATGAGAACAGGAGACTCTTTCTTCACTTGAAAAAGTCTATAAACCTTTTAAACCACACAATAAACATCTCTATAGTCATCCAGCCCACTGACTGTGTCTTGGAGCAACTGCCTTGAGGTAGACCAAGCTCTAATTCTTGCTGCTTTTTCTTCCTTGGAGAGATAAGCATAGGAAGCAGGAGTGACCCTGCCAGACATGTATACATCTGCAGTGGCCGTTTCACCTTATTCTGTACAAGTTAGTGTCCCTATTTGATGCTTACCTTTTAAAGCTATGATTTTAGATTGCTTTTTAGAATTTACAGAGATGCCAATAAATATACGTTCACCTGTAGGTTTGTACTGGTCAATAATTTGAATAAGCAGTGAAAATAATTGTGAAATGCACACTTTGTTAAATCCCATGGCTCTTGCACCGAATGTATTTTCTGGGGTTTGAATGCTCAATGTAGACTGTCTTGCAAGAAACCCATTTATCCTGTCCTGACTTACCACATGAGCGTTGCTATTAAATTTGTAGCTTAGGCCATTTCTATCGGCTAATTGGTAGGCTAATGATCTCAAATCTTTCGTTCTAAGGCCATTTAAGCTTACTTTACTTTCCATAGGTGTTAAATACCCAACCAATTCATCCATCCTCCTGTTCTGGAGTAAATATCTTATGAAACTTTCCTTCTGACTTATCTATTATGTGATCAGCGTCCATCTTTCTCTTACTTATGTATCTTTCCAAAGTAGATTTTGGCAAATTAAACTGCTGAGATGCTTTTAAAAATCCCATTTCATGTGATATAACATCCTGTATTCCTAATTTCACTGAAGCTGCAATCCAATGTTGCTTGTCTGTCTTTCTTATGTAATTTCTTACCATCTGAAATCCAAAAAAAAAAGAATTACAAAAAATGCTTACTGCCTTATTTTAAAGGAATATATAATGGGGTGGAGTATGATAATATCCCATTCTGCCCCATGGCCACATATTTGGTCAACTGTGTTTACTGGACACTACATATGATTGGTATAACCAAACAATTATGCCATATCACATCTAATTACATATGCTTTAAAAGTATATAACATTTAATATATTCTATGAACCAGTTATTTGCCTTACCTTGTATTAAAATAAATGAATAGTTAAAAAAAAACATGATAAAAACATCCATGAGTTCCATTTGCTGTTAAACCTCAGTGAAATAAAATGGCTGCCTTGGCTTCTTCCTCATTTGTAGTATTACTTCTGCTTATCCCCGCTTGGTTCCAGCACCATCCAATTAATAAAATACAACTATCCTATTGTGCCTCACTAACCCCCTCTGTCCCACCTTTCCCTATATATTTCATTTTCTATTAAAATAACTTAAAGATATGGTATTTTAATCAAAATCATTAACATCATTTCTGAGAAAATCAAAATTTTTGAAATTGTTTCAATGTAAAAGGTAGTTTGGGATGGGGGATTATTTGAAAACCTTGGTGTCGCATCCTTGGAAGATACTGAACTTAAGTACAAAATTTCATATTTAACCATCTTTTCGTTTTTGAGTTGTACTGTTCAGACACACAGTCTGGGCGGGCGGGCGGGCGGGCGGGCGGGCGCGCGCGGGCGGTCGGTCGGTCGGTCGGTCGGTCGGTCGGTCGGTCGGTCGGTATTTAAGGTTAATTTCTTTCAAGGATGCGACACCAGGATTTTGAAGAAAATTGCTCCATCCTAAACTACACTTTACATGGAAAATTTTGATTTTCTTGAAAATGGCTCAAATGATTTTGATTAAAATGCCATGTGTTTGAGATATTTTTATGACAAATGAAATGTATATGTTGAATTTTCTGACTACAGCCTATGTAGTCCTATTTGCTCTGGATGACTTTTGAATGACTCGTAAAGTGTAAGAGATAGACAAAATCTTAGTATACAAAAGATGTAGAGCTCACTAAAACACGCAATATAGGTGGAAATAAATTTTTTTGTAGAGTAAACCATTTTGGAGATATTTCTTGTTAATTTATGTGAGTGTGGAAGAACTTATACTTCTGTCAAATGGAACATAATTATTCATTTTTTTATGTGTTAACCGTGCAAGAGAACGCAATTTGAAAGCTTTAAAAGTTTTGACCATCGCTCAAAGCCTACTTTATTTCCGTATTCCTCTTGCACCTACAAGAAAATAATAAGATAATTTGTATAAATGTTTGTCTCAGCTAACACAAAGGAGATATAGGAATAAGATATTGTAAGAATGGTTAGTACAAGAGTAGAGAAAGTTATATGAGTGCAACACATCAGAGTTTTTAATTTAATCCCCACAGTAAAGATTTTTAGGATTAAAAATGTTAAGTTCAGGGGCTGGAGCTTGAGAGAGGTGTAGAGCACCCAACACAGCAACAACATTCCATTCCCCCTGGCTACGTCGATCAGTAGGAGACTTCTTGTGTGGGTCAAATAACTGTCTAGAATGAGAACAGGAGACTCTTTCTTCACTTGAAAAAGTCTATAAACCTTTTAAACCACACAATAAACATCTCTATAGTCATCCAGCCCACTGACTGTGTCTTGGAGCAACTGCCTTGAGGTAGACCAAGCTCTAATTCTTGCTGCTTTTTCTTCCTTGGAGAGATAAGCATAGGAAGCAGGAGTGACCCTGCCAGACATGTATACATCTGCAGTGGCCGTTTCACCTTATTCTGTACAAGTTAGTGTCCCTATTTGATGCTTACCTTTTAAAGCTATGATTTTAGATTGCTTTTTAGAATTTACAGAGATGCCAATAAATATACGTTCACCTGTAGGTTTGTACTGGTCAATAATTTGAATAAGCAGTGAAAATAATTGTGAAATGCACACTTTGTTAAATCCCATGGCTCTTGCACCGAATGTATTTTCTGGGGTTTGAATGCTCAATGTAGACTGTCTTGCAAGAAACCCATTTATCCTGTCCTGACTTACCACATGAGCGTTGCTATTAAATTTGTAGCTTAGGCCATTTCTATCGGCTAATTGGTAGGCTAATGATCTCAAATCTTTCGTTCTAAGGCCATTTAAGCTTACTTTACTTTCCATAGGTGTTAAATACCCAACCAATTCATCCATCCTCCTGTTCTGGAGTAAATATCTTATGAAACTTTCCTTCTGACTTATCTATTATGTGATCAGCGTCCATCTTTCTCTTACTTATGTATCTTTCCAAAGTAGATTTTGGCAAATTAAACTGCTGAGATGCTTTTAAAAATCCCATTTCATGTGATATAACATCCTGTATTCCTAATTTCACTGAAGCTGCAATCCAATGTTGCTTGTCTGTCTTTCTTATGTAATTTCTTACCATCTGAAATCCAAAAAAAAAAGAATTACAAAAAATGCTTACTGCCTTATTTTAAAGGAATATATAATGGGGTGGAGTATGATAATATCCCATTCTGCCCCATGGCCACGTATTTGGTCAACTGTGTTTACGGGACACTACATATGATTGGTATAACCAAACAATTATGCCATATCACATCTAATTACATATGCTTTAAAAGTATATAACATTTAATATATTCTATGAACCAGTTATTTGCCTTACCTTGTATTAAAATAAATGAATAGTTAAAAAAAAACATGATAAAAACATCCATGAGTTCCATTTGCTGTTAAACCTCAGTGAAATAAAATGGCTGCCTTGGCTTCTTCCTCATTTGTAGTATTACTTCTGCTTATCCCCGCTTGGTTCCAGCACCATCCAATTAATAAAATACAACTATCCTATTGTGCCTCACTAACCCCCTCTGTCCCACCTTTCCCTATATATTTCATTTTCTATTAAAATAACTTAAAGATATGGTATTTTAATCAAAATCATTAACATCATTTCTGAGAAAATCAAAATTTTTGAAATTGTTTCAATGTAAAAGGTAGTTTGGGATGGGGGATTATTTGAAAACCTTGGTGTCGCATCCTTGGAAGATACTGAACTTAAGTACAAAATTTCATATTTAACCATCTTTTCGTTTTTGAGTTGTACTGTTCAGACACACACACATACATGGACCTTTTTCTAAAACTCTTATGGGTTGCACTTGCATTCCTTTCTCTATTCTTGGACAAAGTGTACTTACAAATGCAAGCTTGTTTCTCTATCTACTTCATGTTAACTAAGAAAAACACATGCAGAAGTTATCCTATTGCTAATTTTCTTGTAGGTGCAAGTTTCCACTTGGGAATACAGTAGGCTTTAAGAGACCCTGGGACTGAATTTTGAATTTTATATATTCTTATACTATGAAATCAATACTTAGCACTCTTAAGGGCATTTATGTTTTAAACTATCACACAAAGTTTCAGCTCAATTTGATTTATAGTTTTGAGAGAATTAACTATTCAATTTAACCACAGTGCTAAAATATCTTAGAATTCAAAATACTCCAGCCGTCTCAAAAACTAAAATATCACAACAGTGTTATTATTTCACAAACTCTAATTGCCTAACAAACACCATCAGTCTCTGGCAGGGAGAAAAAAATAGTTACTTTTAAAGTAATTAATTTCTTTGCTTTGATGGACACTTAAAATATATTTTAAAACTTTTTTTGTGCATTTAAATTTTTTAAAGCTAAACAAATTTTTGGATGTTGAAACCAGAGATTGAGATTGAAGCCACATAAATATAATACGTGCTGGAAAAATTCTAGTAGCATAGCACAATATTTAATGCGGCTGGAGCATATAGTGTATTAAAAAATGTAATGTCGAGAAAACCAATTTTTCTGCATACATGCATCATGATCATGAGATTACCTGTTTGACCTAAAACTCATTACGAATTTTATATTGAATATGTAGTAATAGCTCACTGGCAACTCGCCGATAGTAGCACAATATACTGCTACATAAATTTTCAGCAATATTTGAATAAAATATGGGTCAAAAATATTTAAAAAAAAAAAATTCAGCAGAAAGGGGTGGTTAAGAAAAAACGGGGGCATTTAAAGGCAGTGCATGTGGCATTTAAAGCCTGTGCTAGATCAAAATGGCAGAATCTAAAAAATTTCACTGGCAACCGATGACTAAAGGCTTGGGGAACATTTATATGCATAAACCTAAAACTCGTCAATTTGACAATTTTTCAGTCATTATTCTGTCCCAGGGTTCCCTAAGTGAGAGTAAAATATTTTATACCTGGCCACTATGTCATGACACAACCACAGAGTTAAAATGTATGGTGGGCCAAAGAATAAAATTAGCAACTCACAAGGTAGGAAAAATATTGTAAAATTGAAAGTAAGGGTATTGTAGATGTTTTTTTAAATGTATTTATTTTGTTATAAGTTGGTTTAATTGTATTGTTTTGAGCATAAATAAATCGTTCATTCATTCATGTCATGACACTGAAATTCCATTCTACTTGCATGGCCAAGAGATAAAGAAAGTGAACAATGACTTCTCATTTGCAAAAGGTAGGTATAAGTATTGGAAAATTCACACAAATAACAAAGAATGTCTTGGAAATGGTTCACCACACACATACATTTCACATAAAGTGTGTTTTAGTGAGTGAGTGAGTGAGTGAGTGAGTGAGTGGGCTAGTGAGTGAGTGAGTGAGTGAGTGAGTGGGTTAGTGAGTGAGTGAGTGAAGTGAGTGAGTGAATGAGTGAGCGAGCAAGCAAGCTAGCAAGTGAGGGAGGAAGGGAGGGCCCATTGACAATATGTTTTAGCAAGATCCACATTTTTCGTGTAGTAAGTTTTTGTCTATTTCTTACGGCTTATTGGTCATGCAAAGGTCATTCATAATAAATGGGACCTCTGAGGATATATCCAATCAAAACTTACATTTCATTGGTAATGAAAATATCCTAAACATATGGAATTTTAATCAAATCGCCATTTTTTCGAAAACCACAATTTTAAAAAAAAGTTCTGTGCAAAGTGTGGTCTGGGATGGGGCAATATTCCTGAAAATGTTGTGTCACACTGTTGGAAGATGCTCAACTTAAATACCAAGTTTGGTATTTAATCAACTTTTCATTTTTTAGATATGCTGTTACACGCATGCACGCAAGCACACATGAACGGACACACCCACACCAATATTTTTCTATACATTCGTTTTTTTACATTCTGGAGGTCCCAAAAACATGTATTCCTGGTGAAATCTCCAATATCAAATTTTTGGATGGACCTATCACAGCACAACAGCGTCCCTCAGAGGCACATGAGGGGAAGGTCGGTGGATCTAAATACCACCTATTTAGTCCTCCCGGCTAGGTCTGATGGACCCGTTGACCAACAATAGGTGTGGTCCCCCTTGCAAAATGGGGGTTTAAGTCGGGTGATGTAACTGCTACATTGTAAAACTGGTGCCCGTTAAGAAAACAGTTACATGAAAGCCACATTAATGAATATGAGTCCTAAAGATAAACATTCCGGAGTTAAAACTGTCCCCCAATTGGATCTCCGGGTGGGAACATCTTTAGGCAAATTTCATCACAATTCCAATACTTTAAGAATTCTACAATGGAATGCAGGAGGCATGTCCCAGCCTAAAAAACAAGAGCTAATGAAAATATTAAAAGACCAAGATATAGATGTCTTCACAGTACAAGAAGCCAATATATCAGAAGAACAGGAAATACACTTTGAAATGGATCAGTACACTACACATATACTTCCAAAGGCTCGTCAAATAGCAAGTGGTATTCCTACAGGAATTAAAAGAAATATGAAAGCTACTATCCAAATCCAAAAAACAATGGAAGAACAAGATAAATCAGAAATAGTTAAAATTGAAGTATGGAAAAGTAACTACCACTATAGAATTTACAGTATCTACAATCCTCCAGACAATACACTAGATCTAAATTCTATTCCCATAGAACCCAAAAGTATTTTAATAGGTGATTTTAATGCACACTCCCCTAGGTGGGGCTATAGAGATATAAACTCAGCAGGAAGAGTCATAGAAGACCTATTAAACTCATCAACAATGGAATTAATATTTAATCCAAATGATCCACCCACTTACCTTCATTATAATGGTTCAGGTACAAATCCTGATCTTCTGATGGTGTCATCTGACATAATTGACAATACAAAAAGAGAAATAATAGAAGACCCAGGTTCAGGCCACAGAATCACTATAAAATCCATAAGAGGTTTAATAAATAAAAGTAACAAACCAAAAATTAAAACTTCTTGGAATTTTAAAAAAGCAGATTGGTCGTTTCCAAAATGAGATAGAAGGGAAGTGTAATATACTCTTAGAATCAGAGTTCAAATCAACAGATGAAATGAATAAAAAAATTTGTGAAATATTATTGATAGCAGCCAAAACACATATCCCCAAAGGAAAGTTAAAGAAATATAGCTACTTTTGGTCTCCATCTTTATCTAAGTTAAAACACGAAAGAAATATAGCAAGAGTCAAAGCTGAAAGAACCAAGTGTCCAGAAGATGTACTAAACTGGAGAAGAAAAGCAGCCAGTTTTAAGAAAGAATTAATTACAGCAAAGAGGGCCAGTTTCACAAATTTTGTAGAACATATGGACTATAGCAAAGATGGAAATAAAATATACAAATTCCTTAATAAAACAAAATTATCAAAAAATACAACTGAACCATTAAAACATAATAACAAAAGCTTAACTACAGATAGGGAAATAGCAGAATCCCTTAACAAGTTTTATGCTCAGTCACAAAGAATACCCCAAGCGTATAAAAAACAAGATAAGGCTATCCAAAAAACTATCAGAGAAACTAATAAGCCAAAAGGTATACGAAATTATATTTTTATTCAGGATTTTAACGAAACAGAACTGGATTTAGCAATAGAACAATTACAGAACAAAAAATCTCCAGGTCCTGACAAGATCCACCCAGAGTTTATTAAACACCTTGGCATGAAAGGAAAAGAAATCCTACTTAAACTGTATAACACGTGTTGGAGAATGACTGTACCTTCCGACTGGAAAAAAGCCATTATCATCCCAATTTTAAAGAAAAACAAACCCTCAAACAATATTACTAGTTTCAGACCAATATCTTTGACCAGTGTTATTACAAAAGTGATGGAAAGAATGGTGGCATCTAGACTTAACTGGTTCCTAGAATATTACAACTTAATAGTTCACAGACCGCCTTCAGACAGAATCATAGTACAAGTGAAAATGTACTCCTACTAAGCCAAGACATCAAGGAAGCTTTCAATAGAAAGGAGGATACCTTAGCAGTATTCATTGATTTTAAATCAGCATATGACTCAGTCTGAAGAAACAAATTAATTGAGAAGTTGCAATCAATAGGTGTGAAAAGTAACAAGCTTAAATGGATAACTCAGTTTATTTCACAAAGATTTTGTGCCACAAAATATAATACATTCATTTCCAAATATAAACAAACACACCGAGGACTTCCACAAGGTGCTGTTCTGAGCACAACACTCTTTAACATATATATAAATGACCTTCCATCAATAATAAAAACTTTAGAAACCAAAATTGCTTTATTTGCTGACGATGTAGTCATTTGGACTTCAGGCTCTCCAAAAAAACCTGAATTAATTAAAGACAGAATAGAAACAGCCCTAAACAAAGTACATGAATGGAGCTCCAAAAACCTCATGACTATCAACGTGGAGAAAACAAATTATGAATTATTTACACTAAAATACAAACCAGTTAATATTAACATAAATTATAATGGTAAACCACTCAAAGCAGTTGGTGATGCCAAATACTTAGGCATCACTTTCGACAGAAAGCTAAGTTGGAAAAAACATATAACAAACATCTCAGAAAAGGTTGAAAAGAAACTGCAAATCCTTAAAAGGTTAGCTGGTGCTAAATAGGGCTGCTCAAGGAGAGTCCTTAACACAACATACAAAATGTACGTTAAACCAAACCACTTGTACTGTTCTGAAGCTTTAATAGCAGCAGCAAATACTAACATCAATAAACTTGAACAAATAGAAAATCAGGCTCTTCGCCTAATCACTGGAGCAGTTAAATCCACACCTATTGATGCCATGCTTGCCTTAACACGGACCCCATCAATAACAACAAAAACAGAAGAACAAGCATTGCTCCAACACGAGAAAATGTTACGACTGCCAAACTCTAAATGGACAGGAGAGAACCTCCCCCCTTCAATCCTTAAAACTCATAGTAGTTTCCTAGAAAAGGTAACACAGCTTAAATCCAAATTGAACATTCCTAACACCAGAGAAAATCTACTTATAAGAGAAAATCCATTGGAATTATTGCAACCTACCTTCAATTTGGAATTAATAGAGGAAATAAGTAAATCAGACACACCAAAAGAAATACAAAAACTTCTAGCTCTGGAAACAATCAATACTAGGTATCCCACAGAAGAATGGCTGCACATATATACTGATGGATCCTCCAAGGAAAACCTTACTGGAGCTGGAGTTACGTGTTCACGTTTTTCCTTTTATCATTCTGTTGGCAGAGACACAACAAATTATGATGGAGAAATAGAGGCTATACACATTGCTCTTCGACAGTTATTAAATCTTCCCTTAAATAAATTTAACAAGGCAGTAATTCTTTCGGATTCTAAAGCTGCAATTCAGGGAATATGTTCAAATACTACTAAGAAGTCAACAAAAATTAGAGAATGCTACAAAATGTTAACACAACTCCAAAAAGTTAATAAGACTGTTCATCTCCAATGGATTCCAGCACACTGTGGAGTCATGGGGAACGAAGCTGCAGACTCACTTGCAAAGAAAGGCACAACAATAAAACAAAAGTCTAAATTCAATTTCTCATATTCCTCAATAAAATGCTTGATCGTTAAAAAATTTTCTCATTCATACCTACAAGAAATAGAAACAAATGCCAAAGATAAAAAATGGAGTTCACTACTTTCCAAACCAGATATAATCCCTCAGAGACCAAGGAAAACAGCGGTTGCAGTCTTCCGACTGTTGACAGATCACGACTGCTTGGCAAGTCATCTCTACAGAATGGGTATCTCAGCCTCGCCAATATGTGTCCTGTGTAACAATCCAGCAGAAATGAATGAAGACCACTTGAAGACCTGTGAAGCACTAAGATCAGAAGAAACTACAGTTCAAAAGTATTGGAAAGCACGAATGCTAATGGCTTCATTGCCAGATGCAAGGCACTAGAAAACAACAACAACAACAATTTTTGGATGGAATGTAACACTTTCTCTAGTTACTATACATATAAGAGAAAATAAACAAAGTAAAAAAAGAAAAAGAATTAAAAAGATAAAAACATTGCTAACCCAGCGGGTGTTGCTTCTGATTTAGGTTAGCAGTCTCCATCGCACATACCATGGGAAGATGGTCATGTTTGTTCTTATTTTCTTGTACAACACAATGCTCTAAAAAGGCCAGGGGGGTGGCTCCTAAGATTTAGAAGAGCTCCAAATAACCCAATAGAATTATAATTCAATTTCACTTTTATCACTATTTTTCGAGGGGGACCTAGCACTGAGTTTAGCAGGAACCAGCAAACGCTCAAAGTGTTCACAAACAATACCATCACAAAACCAAGGTAATCCTACAGCATTGCAGCTTATGTATATTTTCTTTCTGATCACTGTTAATAAATGGCTATGGATCCAATACCTCAGGATACAGATAAACAACTAAAACTTTGGGGAAAAGGAATGTTATTTATAGAATAAAAACTAATTTACAGTTTGTTTGAGATTATTTCTTAATGGTTGAAAATCATTGGCTTTAGACACATTTAAACAAATTTTAGCAATATATTGATGAATATATATGCATAAACAATTAGGTGTAGGAAAAATGTGATAAAATAGGAGGAATAAACAGCTTAACAAAAAATCTGATGTGTTGCACTCACTTGACTTTCTCTACTCTTGTACTACCCATTCTTAGATATCTTCTTCGTGTTAGTTGAGATAAGCATTTGCACAAATTATCTTACTGTTTATCATCTTGTAGGTACAAGAGGCATATGGGAATAGAGCATACTTTGGTCAAATCTTTTGAAGCTTTGAAATTCTATTCTCTTTGCACGGTTAACATATAAAAAATAAATAAAGATGTTCCATTTGACAGAAGTATAAGTTCTCCAAAACTTACACAAATAACAAGAAATATCTCTGAAATGATTCACTCTAAAAAAAATTTATTTAGACATGAATTGTGTATTTCAGCAAGATCTGTCTGTGGTCTGTGGTTCAAATCCCAGTTGTGGCATTGAATTTTTAAGTTCCAGTTCTACCTCTTAAACTTTGCCCACACACGGCTTGTGTGTTTAAAAACACCAACAGAAAGTTTATTGGCATAAATAAATAATAATTACCATGTGAAGGTTATTTAATCCTGGGATATAAAGTACTTGCAATAGTAAGTCACCATTGGGGTAGTTGTCTCTCATGTGAGGCTCCCTTTGTGGTTTACCAGGAGAAATACGAACTAACTTGAGAATTTAATGCCATTCTGGCAGTTTGTCACAATAGCTCAGTGGTTAGAGCGTCCGCCCGGCAAGCGGAAGGTCTGTGGTTCAAATCCCAGTTGTGGCATTGAATTTTTAAGTTCCAGTTCTACCTCTTAAGATCTACATTTTTTGTATAGTAAGATTTGGGCTATCTCTTATGGTTTACCGTTATGCAAAAGTCAGCCAGAGTAAACAGGACTACATAGGCTATAGCCAGAAAATTAAACATAGGTATACATTTCATGCCATAAAATTATCTTAAACATTTGGCATTTTAATCAAAATCATTAGTCATTTTTAAGGAAATCAAAATTTTCGAAAAACTTTCCATTAAAGGTTAGTTCAGAGTGGAGGAGTTTTCTTGAAAATCTTTGTGTTGCATCCCTAAAATATATTAAACTTAAATAGCAACTTTGGTTTTAACCGACTTTTCATTTTTGAGTTATGTTGTCCACAGACTGACAGACACACTGACACCCACACCTCCACGGACACGGGCACGGGCATGCGCGCACACATGCACGCACATATGGACATTTTTCTAAAACTACTTCTTTTTTTATATCAAATTTTTGTGTAGAATACAATACTTCCTCTAGTTTCTCTATGTAGTAGAGAAAGTAAAAATCAGAAAAAAGACCATGCGCGTGCACACATGTGTGTCTGTGAAGAGCATAATTAAAAAAAAATGGCAGGGAAATACCAAACTTGGAAGAAAATCCCTCCAACAACATGGAAGATTTTTAAAAAAATTTTGCTTTTCTCAAAAATTGGCTATAATGATTATTAATAAGAGCTTCTTGGGTTATGAACCATGTGATGTTAATAAAGACACTTGAGCTTTCGGCCATAGGGTAAACATGCGACTTTATTAACATCACATGGCTGGTAACCCAAGAAGCTCTTATTAATAATTATCGCCGTGAAAGCTTAAAATTTCACAGGATTCTGATTAAAATGCCATATGTTTAAAATATTTTCATGACAAATGAAATGCATGTCTTGAATTTTCTAGAAATAGTTCCTGAAGTCCTCTTCATTCTGAATGACTTTTGCATAACTGGTAAACCGTAAGAGATAGCCAAAATCTTATTACACAAAAAACGTATACCTAGAGAAACCACACAATTTATGTCCAAAACACTTTTTTGTGCTTAACTATCCAAGATATTTCTTGTTATTGGTTTCAGTGTTTAAGCTTATCTTAAATAGGGAGTAATTATTCTTTGTTTTATTTGCCTTTTCATGCAAAGAAAACAATTCAATCATATAGCGACCAGCTCTTAAAATATTTGACTCTTGCTTAAGTCTGCTACATTCCCCTATGTAAACTGTACCCAGAAGGAAATATGAAATAAAACTATTCAACATATTTGTTTATCTTAATTGTTCAGAAGTAGAAGAATAAAATGTAAAAATTGTTTGTTGCGGAATGAGTAGAGGAATTCATATGAATGTAACGCTTTCTATTTTGGTTATTGCTCTGAATGAACCAAGTGAGAGGGTGCCATGGTAATGTGTGTGAAACATTTAGGAGGTCCCAGGTTCAAAGCTCTGGGGCTGACCGACCAACCTAACAATCATGTGAATGTAACACATCAAATATTTTTTCTTCACTTTATGTAATTTTACACCGGTTACAAGAATTAATACCTTGGTATGTTCATTCACATGCTAGTTTATTACAAAAATATACAAAATTACACACACATAATTTATACATGTATTAAAAGAGCATTAAATGTCTGCAAACTGAGCCAGAATCCTCACTATGGCTGACAATGCTGCATCATCTGTTTCCAAGGGTGAGAGAACAGTTGCAGCAATACTGAAATGAAAAACACATGTATATGTTACTTCTGAAACAAACTGTTTACATATACTGGTGTCCCAAAAAACCACCAACAGCGCTTAGTACGTTGTGCAGGATGGCAAATTGATCGATTTTTAGATAGGAACCCCTGTCCGGAAATGCACGGTGGAGAGCATCGAAGTTTGAGAACAAATAGTTATGTCAATTTGTTAGCATTCGTTTTTGCATCTTTATACGGAAGATATGTGACCTTTTAGCCATCTATGTACTGATGAATGACCTGAGCATGATAATATTCCTGCACACGCGCTAAATTGTTCCACAGAGCCCCTGGTGCACATCCTGCTGTGTTACTTGCGTAGTTTCCAGTACAGTAGCGTTTTTTAATGGTAGTGCAACATGTACCACTACACAGCTGCTGAAATGACCAACTTGAACTCCAGCACACTTTGATATAAATCTGTGGAATCATCAGAACGTCACATCGATGAATTGGTGGAGGAGGACCAGTTCTATAGCCAGCACAGTCGCCAGATCTGACACCTCTGACTATTTTCTGTGAAGTTGTGTGAAGAGTATGGTGTATGGCACTCCTGTAACGTCAGCAGAGGACCTTATGGCTTGAGTCCATGGATCGATTGAAAATCTTCAAAGACAACTGCACGTATTGGGTCATGTTCATAAAGCTCACCACCGCCAATATAGTCTATGTACAGTTTGAAGCTCATTTCTAATGTAGACAGGTCAATGTTGGATTATTGATGAAATGTGAACGTACGACCATCTCACATTTCAATGTGCTACAGCGTCCAAACCGTGCATTTCCAGGCAGGGGTTCCTGTCTGAAAGCTGATCAGTTTGCTGTCCCGCACAACATGCTAAGCATTGTCAGTGTTTTTTTTGGACATCCTGTATGCAGTATATGGTTAGTTATGAGACTAGATCAACTGGGATGATACTTTGATTATTTATATATCAGTAACTGTTACATTACTTTCTGCCCTTCTCTACCGACCAGCCATGAAAGAACCACACAAAAAGTATCTTGGCTATCTGATTTTTGCCTTGTCAAGTTGGACAAAACCAACGTTTCAACCATCTTATCATGGATGCCTTCAAAGGCAAAACCAAGGTGGTGACCAGGGATAAAAGATGGCAACCCAGGAAAATCATAGAAGCCTTAGAAATTGCCCATTGTCCAAAAAACTTTAACAACAATGGCGGGATGTATATTAACAAACTCTGGTTGACGGCCATAGGTAAAACAAAAAGAAAACCTAAAAACACTATGTCATCTGTGCCACATTGTAGTGATTCTGCATTAGTGATGTAGCAGTGCAGAGGAACTTTGGCCAATCAGAGTCCACCTCCACCTGCTGCAGTGCAGAGAATCACCTAGCCATCAGGGCTCAACTCCATCTGCCTGCCTGCATAAAAAGCTGACAAGCTGCAACAAGTGGTGCAGTTTGCCTTTGAAGATGACCACGACAAGATGGTCGAAACGTGGCAAAAACCGGATAGCCAAGATATTTTTAATGCTGGCCGTGGAAGCTTGAGAGAATAGAGAGCCACATGCCTATACCCAAACCAATCGACATCAGCTGATGATATGGACAGCAACCTATGAAAGCATTCCTTTAGTAAAATGTGGTGTAACAAACTTGCTAAGTGCTTTTGATACTTGATACTTTATTCACCTTATGTTTATACAGAAAACAGGCGAATTGTCAATTATATCAAGTATATACAAATGTGTACAAGTGTCATGTTTATAGTGTACAAAACACTAAACTTCTTAAGACTTTTAACAACTGATAATACAATATACAGCTGAGTCAGAATAACACCGAATAATTTTAAGGCATGATTAAGGAGTTATGTTTGAGTATTTTCTTATAGTGAATGTATGTCCATAAACATCTTGTTATCAAGCTAGAGGACATTAATGTTTTCCAATCATGCTCTCGGGTTAGATGAAATTCTGTCACACAGATCCTTGTTTCTCCGGTATTGGAATATCGCTTACATTTTGTTATCTTTGCATTTTGGGATATTGCTTGTACTCTGTTTTTAATGTTGTTTATATTACCATTAACCTATAACCTCCATTTTGTTAATTAACTCTCTGTTAGGCACATGCCCTGGTAGAATGCCATTAGTTGCGTGGGGCCTAGTGGGGCCTTGCTATATTTTTGTGCTTATATGCTTGCATTTATTTTTTTTAATTGTATTTTTCCTTCATTCCCATGTTTAGCTTCATTTAGATTATATATACATGGATTTTGTCAGCATTATCTTACTAGATACATAGATCAAAGATAAATAAAACGTAGTATGAATACACTATACATTATAATTTGTACTAATAAATAAATATAAATATAATATAATAAATTGCGATGTTCAGCTATACAACTTGTAATCTGAAGTGTACTGTCAACAACAATAATAACTGTAGTGGTGGTGGCACGACAGCGGCAGCAGTGGTAGCAGTGGCAGCGTCATTCACCGATATGACATCATCATCACAAGGTAGATGATGCACTTCTTCCAAATTCTTGGAATTTTGAAAATCATTGCTTTTATTCCTGTTTTTGAGAAGTATTAAGATCTACTTGCAATCATAAAGATACATTACCCAGACAACAAGGAAAAACATGTCATTAATACGTAATGAGAGTAAGCTTGTACAGTTTGGTTGATCTCTGCAACACATAGCTGCCGATTAGTCATTCTTGGAGCTCAAGAAATAAACAGATCAAATTGTTGCTCCACCAAACAGTCAAGTAAGGTGTAATATTAGATGTCCTAGTCATGCAATTGCATAGGTGTGCTCGTTCGAAAACTAGAACATTTAAATAAACGTAGGGGTCTCCCAGGCCCTTTGCGACCACTGGAGTAAAGGTGAAGGATTCCGGTGTTTTTTTTAAAGAGCTCGGCAATGAGGACTAAGATGCCATTAGCTGTACTCTGAAGTCGAAGACTGGCATTTTGAACATGGTTTATAAATACTAATGAACTTGTTCAATTCTTGTTTCATTCTTATTTAAACTATGTTTGAAGTCTTTTAATGCTGGAGAACTTTTGACCATTAATGGTAGTATTTGCATATGTTATTGACAATAACATGTATTGTAGATCAGTTAAAAGGTATGAACTGCTTCAGGGCACATGGATTTAATGACATATAATTAAAACAATATTTAAAACAATATTTTGTATTATTGCAGTTTTTAAAATTAAAGAAATGTGGCAATTCTTAATTTAAAACTCTTCTAATGGCTTGTTGTAAAAGTGCATAGCTGTTTGGCTGAATTTCATCTAACCCCTGTGGCATTTTAAAAACGTTGACATGCTCTAGCTTGATAACAAGACGCTTACGGACATACATTCCTGATGAGAAAATACTCCATTATAAAATAGTCCTTAATAAAGAAGAATTTGACACAGAATACACACACATTATCAACACTGCAGTAATTAATGGTTTTAATACAGATTTTATACTTAAAAAGATATAAAGCTTTAAGTATCAAAAGGCTGTTAAAGAGGTTTCTACCCTAAAAAAATACAAGATAATTGCATTTTTAAAAAGTTTACTTACCATTCTTGAGCCAATAAAAAATATACAAAATTTACTAAATTTTTCTAAAAAAGATAAAATTCCAAATTATAAAAAATCTGGCATTTATCAATTTAGCTGTTTGGATTATCATAGGGTTTATATTGGTAAAACTAAACGTCATTTAGAAACCAGAATAAAAGAGCATTTTAGAAATATTAAATATAAACAAACTGAGAAATCAGCTGTGGCAGATCATTTTTGGTCATTTAATCATGAAATTAATCAGAGGTTAAATTATTAAAACAATTAAGTGGACCTATAGATTTAATGGTTTGGAAAAAGATATTTATTTTAAAAAACAGGAACTGTGTTATGAATTTTGAAATACCTCCAATAGATTGTATTTATAGGTTTATGTTTACAGAGATTGGTGATTAAAATGAGCATCAGTAGCTATGGTAACTAATTTGTTTGTATAGCTTTGAGAATGAGTTGGAGTCCACTCGAAACATGTCTCTAAGATAAGTGAAGCTTTTAGTTTCTAATTTGTTCCTACTTTAGATTCTTGTTGCTTCACTGTTGATAGCTTCATTATTTCCTTATTTAACTCCATTATAAGTCCCGAATTATGGGTTAAAATTATTCAATGTTAATTTGACTCATCCTGTATAATACAAATATACATACATGGCATTAAAATTAATAAACTTGAATACATTAACCGCAAGCAGAAAAAAGATTCAAATATTTCAAAATCAGAGTCTGAGACTAATTACAGGTGCTATCAAAACCACACCAATACCAGCTATGGAAATACTAACCAACCAGTACCCCACTGAATATGAAATACAAAAAGGAGCTCTTATTCAACATGAAAAGTTGAACAGACTCCCATTCAATACATGGAACAAGAGAAATTTTACATATACAGTAAAGACTCAGGAGAGCTTTCTTTCCAAAATTCAAGACATCAAGAAGAATGTATACCTTCCTAATTCAAAGGAAAACTTCATATATAAAGTAAATCCAACACAAACATTAGACATCACATATTATTTACACCTGACAGAAGAAGTTAAGAAAAGTGATACTCCAGCTAGTGTTCTAAAATTATTAGCATTAGAGACAATCCATACTAGATTTCCGGAACATGAATGGCTCCATATTTATACTGATGGATCACTGATATCAAACCGAGATGGAGCAGGGGCTGGAGTCACGTGTCACCTCTTTTCCTATTACAAATCTTTAAGTTATGGAACTACAAACTTTGATGGAGAAATTGAAGCAATTCGAATGGCCCTACAAAATCCTTTGTATAGAATTTCACATTTTCATCACGCAGTTATTCTCCCAGATTCCAGGGCAGCAATTATAGCAATTACTTCCAAGTTGTCAGCAAAAAACCAAACAATTATGGAATGTTGGAAAATCCTTACCCATCTAACAGCACTTCAAAAACACCTAGTCTTCCAATGGATACCAGCTCACTGTGGACTGAGTGGTAATGAGAAAGCTGATTTTCTTGCAAAAAAGGGTACCAGCAGTGTGCAGAAATCTATAGTTAATCTACCATTTTATGCAGCTAAAAGATTAGTCAACTCTGAATTTAAAAAAACTATTGCAAAATATTACTATGAAAAAACAAAAAATAAAAGATGGGAACTACCAAGCATTCAAACAGTAATTCCTGAGTATCCTCAAAAAATGGCAGTCGCAACCTTCAGGTTGATTACAGGACATGATTGTCTGGCAAAACATTTGAACAGAATTGGGATGTATTCTTTACCACTCTGTCCTCTATGTGATCTGCAAGAGGAAATGGACCAAGACAACCTTCAAATATGCCCGGCTACTTCTGGGGCCGCATCCATCAGTGAAAAATATTGGAGAGCAAGAGGATTAATGACTTCATTGTGAGAAATCCAGCATTAGCTAACAACAACAACATTAACATCTCATTTATTTAACAATTTCCTCTAAGGAATAAAATGCTTTTAATTAAATAAGTATGTAAAGCAGTCTTGAATTTTGTATAACTTTCACATATTTTAACTTCAGCTGGCAGTCTGTTATACAGTTTTGCACAAGCATAACTTAACAGCTTTTTAAACAGACCATGTCTGTACATGGCAGTAGCAAGATTACTTTTATTTCTGGTGTTGTGATTGTGGATATCTGATTTTGCATGCATTGGGAATTAGTATTTTATCATATATAAAATGGTTTTATAAATACAAAGGCTTGATAATATCATTATTTACTGCTCTTTGAAGGCTTCTAGAAAATTAAGGATCTGCTACTTGTCATGGAAATATCTTAAAAATGTAGTACTTTAATGAAAATTGTTAGAGCAATTTTTAAGTAAATAAAAACTAAAAACAATGTTTCTATGTAAATGATACTTGGGGTAGAGGGATTTAATTGAAAATCTTTGTCATATCCTTGGAAGATGCTGAACTTAAATACTAAGATTTCTCTCTGTACGACATTTTGTTTTTGAGTTACGCTGTTCTCTCTCTCAATTTCAATCTCTCTCTCCTCTCTCTCTCTCTCTCTCTCTCTCTCACATGTGCACATAAAAATGTCAGCTACAACTCTACAGAGCACAAACAGCCTCACCTACAGATTCTTAAACACAGCCTGACCTCAGTGCCGGATTTAGGCCTAGGCAACCTCATCAGTTGCCTAGGGCGGCAGTCTTTTCTCTTATCTTTTTGTTCTCTTTTTTACGGTAAGATTTCTTTTTAAAAAATGTTGGCAAATCTTTTAGGATCTTCTACAACTTGTGGAAGTCGAATATTGTTGATTTATTGCATTGTTGTGGGCTGACAACGAGATTAAAGGAAAGACTGCAGCTACATTATGTTATTGCAAAATGTGTAGAAAGGGCAGGGAGGAAATTATTACATTTAACTGCTTCCATAAAAAACAATGCCTTGTTGAATATCAAATAGGATGTATGTTTACTGATTATCACTATTGAACAACTCAACTCCATTTTCAACATAGGCCTATACCATCAATAGCTTAAAAATAAATCACAGCCTGCCTTTTAGAAATCAGTTTTGTTTCAACAATGAATGTTTGAATATGTTTTAAACTGTTAATGACTATAGGTTAGACTTTTAGTATTCAATGCACTTAGATAGTGAATGGTTGTAAGCACACAGGATATAAGAAATTGTAAGTACTCGTTTCCTAAATCACAACTTCTAAAAAGAGTGATGCTGAATTGTGTTAACATCATTCAACAACACGCTAAGAGAAACTGAAAGCTATGTTAATTGTTTACATCGAGTCTGATGTGCTTCGTCAGATCAACTCTGATTGGCATCATCAATGCTTTCTCTATGAAGAAAGCACATAGGAAATCGTTAAAATTTACAAGATACATGTAGTTTTATCCTACACAATTTTTTTTCTAAATTGTAACTTTCAAAGAAAAGATTGAAAGATATCCCCAAAAATTATATTATGGTACTTAAATCTCATGTAAATCAATGTAACAAAAATGCAATATGAGCTCCTCACACTGAAACATAAGTCAGACAATATCGACATTCATTACAATGGCTCACCAATCCAGCAAACAAACAACCTCACTTATTTAGGAGTTACGTTTGACACAAGGCTAAATTGGAACATACACATAATGTTATACAGACAGCAGAAAACAAACTAAAAATTCTCAAAAGACTTGCAGGTGCCAAATGGAGATGCACTAGGAAAATTCTAAAAGGTAAAAAAGGGTAAAGGGTACAGACACAGAGGGGACATCTCGCTCACTTCGACCTACACAGATCTATTGTGGCATACCACCCCCAGGAGGCAGGGATGAAATGAGGAAACTGAAAGTGCCACACAGGATCGCAGCTAGACAGGCCACAGAGACTCACAGAAGTCCCTAACACATGCTGAGATCTCTTCATCCCGGTGCCAGACCCCACCAAGCAGCCATCACACTGCGGTTCTGGTGTTGCACTGGGCATCCCTCCCGCCCAATGGAGGACAAGGCCGGCCAAACGCCACCTGAACTGAGAACAGCAGTCATGGAAAATTTATACACAACATATAATATGTATGTTAAGCCAACCCTTCTATACTGCACAGAAACATAACAGTATTGCATACAAATACTAGCAAATTAGAATGGCTGCACAACCAATTACTTCACCTGATCACAGGAGCTGTTAAATCTACACTTACAGATGCTATGTTTGCACTAACACAGAATTACCTAACAACAACAAAAATACAAGAGCAAGCACTCCTATTACGTGAAAAAATGCTAACATTACCAAATTCCAAATGGAATAAGAAGAATCAAACCACTACAAACTTCAAAACCCAACTGACTTTCTTGGCAAAAGTAACTCACCTAAAAAGATACCTGAACATCCCAAATACTACAGAAAATTTATAAATAAAAATAAATCCACTTAACTTGGTACAAATTAATTATAATTTACACCGAATGAAGTAATAAAATCAGAAACATCCAAACAACAACTGAAAGCTCTTGCCCTTGAAATACTCAAGACGAAATACTCTGCAGAAGACTGGCTACACATATATACAGACGGATCATCAATGGACTGTCAAACTGGAGCAGGAGTCATGTGTCCTCTCTTCTCATATTATTGTGCAGTAGGCTGTGATACTACAAATTATGATGGAGAAATCATGGCAGTCTCTATAGCTTTACAAGAACTGCTTAAATACCCAAATAAATTCATAAAATCTGTTATCCTTTCTGATTGCAGGGCAGCCATCCAAGCAGTTTGCTTCTACACCAACAGGAGATCAATGCAAACAACAGAATGCTACAAAATGATTACTGAGTTACAAAAACTTGGAAAAACTATCGATTTACAATGGATCCCAGCACATTGTGGGATCACTGGGAATGAAACCATTGATGCCCTTGCCAAAAAAGGTACAACAATTCTTCAGAAAAAGACACAATAATCTCCCATTCCCTTCAAAAAAACGCCTAATTTCAAGTAAAATATCTCATTTTTGGACATCAGAACTAGAAAGGTATGTTGACTCTAAAAAGAGGAGCATTTTGCTGCCGTCTTCAAGTGTAATCCCACAAGGTCCACGAAAGTTAGCAGTAGAGCCTTCAGACTCCTGACAAACCATGACTGCTTGGCAAGTCACCTGTATCGACTTGGTATCCTGACTTCTCCATCATGGCCCTGTATATTGATCATGTTGACATGGATGAAGATCGCCTGAAATCCTGCACTGCACTTCTATCTGAGAAGAGCGTTATTCAAAACTATTGG
The DNA here is from genome assembly GCA_030765045.1 of Tenodera sinensis. Classification (NCBI taxonomy): domain Eukaryota; kingdom Metazoa; phylum Arthropoda; class Insecta; order Mantodea; family Mantidae; genus Tenodera; species Tenodera sinensis. The sequence goes on from CM060964.1 coordinate 241,245,516, forward strand.
AAAGCTAGACTGCTAATGGCTTCATTGCCAGATGTAAGGCACTGAACAACAACAACTTTCATTTAATGTCATCTCATTTAAAACTAATTTAAATTCATAATGACCTCTATAATAGCTGCTTATATTGTTTGGAGAAAATTGGTGGGTGGAAAATTTTAGAATTGCCTAGGAGTGGCAAAATACAATAAATCCGGCATTGCCTGACCACAGAAGAGAACTAAAACTATGTAAGGTAATTTCAACACTATTAGACTTTACTGAGCTGTACTAGAATAAAAGCTACATACTTTGGATTCCTGAGAAGTTTTACGAGCTCCTCAATTCTATCACACACAATTTGTTTCTCAGCCTCCCTCACATTTGTTAATCCTCGCATTTGTGAATCAATTTTTCTGAAGCAGAGTCGTACTCTAGGAATCAGATCGTGGCATTTGCTGGTGAGCTACAACAGAAAACAAAATTATATTTTACTATTTATTTATGCCAACAAACTTACTGTTGGTGTTTTTAAACACACAAGCCGTGTGTGGGCAAAGTTTAAGAGGTAGAACCGGAACTTAAAAATTCAATCCCACAACCGGGATTTGAACCACAGACCTTCCACTTGCCGGGCGGACGCTCTAACCACTGAGCTATTGTGACAAACTGCCAGAATGGCATTAAATACTAACTGGCTTGAGAATTTAATGCCATTCTGGCAGTTTGTCACAATAGCTCAGTGGTTAGAGCGTCTGCCCGGCAAGTGGAAGGTCTGTGGTTCAAATCCCGGTTGTGGCATTGAATTTTTAAGTTCCGGTTCTCCTCTTATATTTTACTAGTTTTCCTTCCTCTATTATGCATTTACAGAAGTAGAAGAAGAACTGTATTCCACCCAAAAAATTGATACCAAGATTTCACTAGAAACACATGTTTTGAGACTCCCTGGATAAAAAAGCAGCATTTTTGGAAAGTGTGTTTGCGCATGCACGCACGTGTGTGTGCGTGCATGTGTGTGTGCGTGCATGCGTATGTGTGTGCGTGTGTCATAACTCAAAAACAAAAAATTGGTTAAATATGAAACTTGGTATTTAAGTTCAGCATTTTCCAAACATGCGACATGAAAATTTTAAAAAACAAAAGGATCCCTGACTATCCTTTACATAGGAAATATTTCAAAGATTCTGATTTTCTCAAAAATGGCTTTAATGATTTTGATTATATCACTTTTTGTTTAAGATCAGCTATGTCTAACATTTGCAAAAGAGCGGAGTGTGGGTTTACCTCCTTCCAACATACAAGACTTTGCCTCACTTTAACCCCCAGCTGTGCCTTGTGCTGCAGTGTCAGGTTGGTGACATGTGACATGGTGACATATTGTGATACAGACTTTTAATATAGTTCAATTTGGAGAAACTCTGTTTGCAAATATATGTAGAGCTATACTCTTTCGTATACACACTATTCTTGCAAATGCTTATTATCTACTCCATTTTAATTGACATAAGCATTTTCAGAAATTATCTTATTGCATATTTTCTTGTAGGCACAAGGGCAATATGGAAATATAGCAGACTTTAAGTGATATTGAAATGCTTTAAGAGCTGCTTACTATGCGATGCCTTTGAAATTTGAAATTCCATTCTCTTTGTAAGGTCAAGAAATGAAAAAAACAAGTAACTAATTCCTATCTTTCTTTCATAGAAGTTTGAAAACAGTGTTGTTGTAATTAATTTAATTTAAAAGGTGAGTTAATTAATAACACTGAACAACACAACATATTTTTCCGGGACGCGTTTCGAAGGTAACTTTCCTCCATTATCAACTGGAAAAATATGTTGTAAGTGTTGTTCAGTGTTATTAATTAACTCACCTTTTAAATTAAACTAATTCCTAATTGAAAAAAGTATAAATATTGGCAAATTCAAAAAAATAAGGAGTATCTCAAAAATGCCTCAGCTGACATAAATTGTGTGTTTTACAGAGATCCACATTTTTATTTCGTAAGCTTCTGTCTGTTTCTTACTGTTGACCATTTATACGAAAATCATCCAGAATAAAGATGCCTTCTGAGGACATTCCCAGAAAATTCAAAGTATGACTTAGAAACAGCCATGGAATCGCCTGTTTGTGTCCTTCACTAGATACTGACTGTCGGTCCCTCTGAGGAGTGGAGTGGGGTATTGCCACTCACTGCATAAGGTTCTCCAAAGAGAGAAGTTTGGACATCTCTGTTTAGGATATTTCAAGACAAATGGAATGTATATCTTAAATTATCTGGAACAGCGAAGCCACGTTGAATAGATTAAGTTAAAATTTGGGCTAAGAGTGGTTAAGTTAATGAATTAGTGTTCACTGTGGATAACTAGTTAGGTAACTTAGGGAAAAACCATGTAAAAAGTTAGCTAGTCAGTGTAATTTAGTGATACACAAGACTGTTGGCTGCATTGTTTTAAGTGAAACAAAAACAAGAATTTGGCTGCACTGTATTTTTCATATGGCTGCATTTGTAGTAGGTAAATAAACAAATAAAAAATGATAAAACTTAAGTTATGTTAAGAAAATTTTCTCCAGCATGACACTACGCTTAAAAGTAATTCTGTATACAGTAAAATCTGCCTAGAACAGAACATGAGCATTCCAACACCTTTCTTCAGTTTTCACAGATTTTTGCTTTATAAAGAATTGTATCTTAATAAAACGAAGTAGAAACAAGTCTGTGTTGCACTCACATTATTTTTTCTACTCGCTCTTACACAGACTATTCTTATAAATGTGTATTCTTCTATCTACTTCAAGTTATGAGAGAAACATTTGTAGAAATGGTTTCATTATGCATTCTGTTGTAAGCAAATTGGAAATAATGAATACAACAGGCCTAAATGGTAGTAGTAGTGTCGGTCTGGATGGCTCAGTTGGTTAGACTCTGGCCTACGGATCCCAAGGTTGTGGGTTCAAATCCGGCCCAGACCGATGGTTTTTAAGTGTGCTTAAAAATGACAGCTCCATGTCAGTAGATGTGCTGACATGTTAAAGAACTCCTGTGGGACAAAATTCCGGCACACCGGCGATGCTGATGTGATCCTGGCAATTGACAGCATCGTTAAAGAACAAAATAATTTAATTTAATTTCTAAATGGTAGTCAAATCATTTAAGAGCTGGTTGCTATGTGATAACTTTGAAATTTTGTTCTATTTCCGTGATCAGGAGGAAAAAAAGCGAATGATTTCCCATTTGATAACAGTAAAAGTATTGGAAAATTCAAACCAATAACAAGGAATATCTCAGAAATGGTTAACTCCACACAAAAAACGTATTTAACGTAAATATGTGTGCTTTAATGAAATCCATATTTTTTGTGTAGCAAGATCTCTTTAGGGTTTACCATTTATAGAGAAGTATTTCAGAATGAAGAGGACTTCAGAGGCTATCCCAGAAAATTCAAGATATACATTTCATTTATCATGAAAATGTCTTAAACATATGGTAATTTAATCAAAATCACTAGATTCATTTTTGAGAAAATCAATATTCTTGAATAATTTTCAATGCAAAGAATAGTTAAGAATGAGGGGATATTTTTTAGAAAATCTTCATGCTGCTTTGTTACAAGATACTGAGCTTAAACACCAAGTTTGGTATTTAACTAACTTTTCGTTTTCAATTTGTTGTTCATACACACGCATGCATGCACGCACGCAGGCAAGGCAGGCAGGCAGGGTTGCAAGAACACACAGGATTTGTTAGCACTAAAGTGTTCATTTGCCTCTGAAATGAGTGGCAAGTCCAATCTACAATAATATTTGATTATCACTATAGGTTGAATCTCGGATCTATAAACAGTTAGTGAACGGCCGGCATTATTTCTTTCATCATATGGTCTCCTCTAATTTTTTTCATATTATGGCATCCTCAGATACAAGTGAATAAAAACTACTGCTATAGGCATTAGGTCAACAATGTTGTAATAAAAGGGAGATAAGGGAAGCTCTGCTAGCAGAATGGCAATCTTCATGGGATGAAGAAACTGTTGACAGGATAACATATAATATATTCCCTAATGTGAAAGATTAAAACTCAAGAACTTGCATCCCACACGGGGCTTGTTGCATTTTATCATGGGGCATGGACCATTCAACACATATCTGCAGAAAATAAACAGAAAATCTACAGATATATGCAAAGATTGTAATACTGTGGATACTCCTGAGCATGCCATATTCAAATGCATTAAATATAAAGACCTGATAGCAGAAGGGCGCTCTAAGCTGTAAGGAAAAGGAATTTTGGATATTTTAAGGAATCCATCAGACCTTGAAATTCTGTGCAAAATGACAGATGCTGTAACCAGAACTGCTATCTCAATGGTTCAAATAATACCTCGACTACCAAGATGGAATGCAAAGAAGACCAACAACCTAGTGGAAGATCGGCAAGACTCAAGAACACCAATAGAACCAAATTTTGACCAAACAAGATGAAGCAATGCACATTTAACTACTAATCCAAACAGACGACAACAATTTTGGACATCAAAAGGAAGACACATGGACCGAGCGAAGGAGATTCAGACCACCTAAGAACCCAAATGAGTCCTGGACGGAATACATGAGGAGAATTAAACACCAGACATGATCAACTACAAGAGCCCGGATGAAATAATTTCAGGATCAGAATTATTAAATCTTTGCCTTGTATCAGTTTATAGTGACATATTTTAAAACTATGTTTTTAGTTGTTAAGCTTTCTCTGTAAAATTGTTAAACAATCTGTTAATGTATTTTGTAACAAATTAATAAAAAAGCACACACACACTGTGGTTTAGCTTCCAGGTACCAGAGTGATGGAGTGCAGAGGTTATTATTATTATTATTGTGTGCATTATTGTCTATTGATGTGTGTGTATAGAACTACAGTTTTATGCCAGGAAGTGTTGTATTTCTATTCTCTTCTTCATTATAGTATCTTTACCTGACAAAGAAGTTATATTGGATCAGTGTGTTTTTCGTTTAAGATTGCATATATGCTGAAAATCCTCTTTCGTCACAAAATACTTTTTTTATCAGCATTTTTAGCACTGAAGCATGTTTCCAATTTCAACAAGCTGCTGTACCCAATGCGAGAAAATTAAGAGCTTCCTCTATCCGCTATCTCCTTGTTTATGCAACTTGTTAATCATGTTTACATGAGTCCACTGTCAGATTTGCCAGCATATTTTAGTGAACCCTGGGTAGGTGCAAAGTTACCCTGAGTTAATAAGAATTGTTTTAAGAACATATTGTTGCCTCATTACAGTTGGAACTACCCACCATCCCTTTTAAGCAAAAAGTTTACCTCTATTCCTTTTGTTCTACATTTTGGCTTGCAGAAAACACAAAATAACTTAATCAACAAAATTAGAAGTGCAATCCTGAACACGTGGCAGTTGTTTGTTGCAGTGACATCATAGGGTGATTATTAGGGCGAGGATAAATATCCCATCGCCTACAATGTTTGCACGCTTGTACTATACATGCTCCGTGGTGACTGGCAGACTGCGTAGCACAGGTGTTCAGAACACGTAAACAAACGGGCAGGGCTGTGTAAGAAGCTCTAGTCCATTTACATCAGTTCATATCGTCATCTATTCATTCCTCAAAAACAATGCAGTGAACAATAATACATTTTTTAAATTGTTCAAAAGTAAAACTTGTCATCCAAACAATGTTTATACAGCGAGAAACTTCTCTCAACGTCACATGATGTGACGGGAACAAACGTAAGAAATTTTGCATTGTGTTCGTCATACGTAGATGTCATTTTGTCTAGCTGTTGTAAACCAATTTTTATATGAACCATTGTAGCGTAGCCAGGATTTCTCTCCAACACGGTTTTCAGTTTATTTTGGACTGCTTCGGTGACAGGCGCAGGATCTACATTTTTAATGTCCATATAAAGCTCTTATATCAATTGTAAAGCATATGACAGTTTATGGTTTCTTGATTCTAAATGCAGAATAGTTTTGGTGACATCTGGAAAATTCTTTTTAATAAATAGCAAATGTTTACGTAAATTGCCTGAAATCAGTGACTGAGCAGATTTAATGGCACAGCTGTCTTCACTATCCAAAACATTGATTACTTTAACTATTTTATCATAATAATCTGCATAATATGCAGCAGCATTTAGCCAGCTACCCCATCGAGTTACAACAGGCTGCGAAGGTAAAGGGACCTCAGGGGCCATTTCTTTGAAAATCAGTAACCTCCTTGGGGCTTTCAGAAATATTTTTTTTTTCACATTAGCAATGAAGCTGTCCACATCACTGTACCAGAAGCATATCATTTCGGCTGCACGATGAAGGCCGTGAGCGATGCACGTTAAATGTACCATGTTGGGATGATGTGTAGTTTTAATTTCTTTAGCTGCTTTTAACATGTAGCTTGCACCATCTGTCAGAAAAAGTAGTACATTATCAATTTTGATTCCCTCTGGCCACAGCAAAATTAGACTCTTTTGAAAAATTTCGACAATACTTTTGTGGTTAACCTTATCAATAACTTCAGGCGTCAATAGAAATGATTTAGTAGGTTTGTCTGGTGAAAGTACTTCCACAATTACATTTGCAACAAACCTCCCCACAGAATCCAGAGTTTCGTCTATGGAAATCCAAATTTTTTTTGTCACCCACAGATTGACGAATTTGAGCCATAACTTTATCATAACACTTTGATAGATACTATTTACGTAGGATTGTTGCACTGGGAGGCTCCCACTTACTGTATTTTTTATGAAGATTTTAAATTCAGCATGTTCTACTTTGTGAGGTGGTATGTTACTATGTGCCAATATTTTGCACATGTCTTCAAAAAACTCCAATTGAAGTGACAAATGGTCATGTTCTTAACTCTTTGATGCTGCAACAAGTGCTTTATGTTTTTTGGTATTGCAATGTTGCTTCAACAATTTCCGTTTCTTCTTTGAATCTCTGATTTGTGAATAACATAACTTACATTGTATCGTATAGGATTAATGACTTCATTGTCAGAAATCCAGCATTAGCTAACAACATTGTATCGTATCACCATTCAATACAAAATTATTTCTTCAAAATTCTTCCAATAACTGATTTAATTTACCATCACCTAAAGCTGAAGACATTATTCACCTTGTATGTAAACACGGATCACACAGAAAATAAAACTCCCTATCTGTACGGTACAGCTGTCATACTGAACCAGAGCACGCTGTTCACCCCTCAGTCCGAGGTAGCAGCGATGACGTCAAGCAAACAATTTGCCGTGCAGTCAACCTGATTTCTTCTTCAGTGGATATATGTCCTTGTTCTAGTGATTATGAATGATGGCTACATGGACCCTGTTGCCTTACAGTGACATATGTGTGATTAAGATACCTGACTATGCTGGCTCTGTCGAATTGCATCTTCTCTTCTTGAAGATGAGAGTTGTTAACTGATTGTATAATATTATTCTTGCAACTGTCTGAAGTATAGAGACTTCACTAGTTTACTCAGTCATTAAAGAAGGGAGTAGCTACTTATATGGCAGTTCTCTTGCAACCCAGTAATAGACTCTTTCCAAAAAGTTCTTTTTTTTTTTTGATTCAAGGAGTCTCAAAACATGTATTTACAGTGAAATCTTGGTAAGAAATTTTGGGCAGAATACAATTCTTCCTCTACTTATTGTAAGTACATAGTAGAGAAAGTAAAAATGTGATTGCATAGAATTACAATGAGGAAATAGTTTAAAATAAAGCCCTGTAAATAAAAAACACGTTTATATCTATGTTTTGCTTTATTTTTAATTTACATATAATAATTGCAATATATCTGAGAGTTTCTCTATCCCCACATAACTTGTGCACAGTTAAATTTCACATAAACAGCTTTTAAAACTTTGGTGCACATAGAGTCATACTTAAAATGAATGGCTATCACTAAAGAATTTAGCACATAGCTATGTATGAGGTGCATCCAGAAAGCAGGTCTTGATTGCATGCAGAGACAGCACCATCAGTCAGATAGGAATGCAAATGTGCAGGAGTAGAGAGGAAGTATGTGGGAATAATGTGGTAAAGTTTCAATCTTGTGATGGCAGTGGTTACCATGCTGTGCTAGAAGAAAATGTCTGCTCTGATATTGTCTCCTGCTGACTGCGAGGTTCGCGCAGCCATCTGATTTTTGCATGCTCAAAAGCAATCTCCAGCAGAGACACATCACCAATTGTGTCACGTGTATGGATATGACATTATGTGCAATAGTGTGGCAAGACAATGGTGCAGGCAATTCACAACGAAGACCATGGTGGCTGACCATCCCTGGTGACGCCAGAAGTGTTAGTAAGTGTGTGGGAAGAAACTGCAGAACCGGCACTTCACAATTTGAGAACTCTCTTTTCAATTTCTCCAGATATTTCGTTCCCTTTTGCATGAAATTGTTTCTGGCAGGAAAATGTTTTCACAATGATGCTGAGATGCAGAATGAAGTGACTTCGTGACTCCAGACATTGGCGGCAGACTTCTATGACTTGGGCATACAATGATGAAGCATGATTATGATAAATGCCTCAGCAATGGTGGTGACTATATTGAAAAGTAGCCAGTGAATCTATGTAATTATTCCAATAAATATTTTTTACATAGTGATGGTTTGTTCTCATTACCGGTCTTTGGGGCTTACTTTCTGGATGCAATTAGTTTTTATTTTAAACTTATTATAACATTTTGAAATACAATGAACTAGTTGACTTTATATCACTAAAGAACTAACTCTTCATACTTAAAAATTATTTTCTACTTTTTAGTTCAGTTTGTTATAAAAGCTTTTTAGTTTTTTAAGCTATTATTTATTTTTAATTTTTTAGCCTCAAATTTTTCTATTCAAATTTTTTCAAAATGTTTAATTTGAAATCTTTTTAAAATTTGTGAATTTAAAATTTCTTGCAAAATTTTTGTTGAAAATTTTCAAATCATTTTTTTTTTTGGAACAGCATTAGATTACAATTACTGTTTCAACTACACTATCAGCTGTTGTAGACTTCCTGGCCTTGGGTAAACTTTGATCCACAATCCTTCCTCTGAAATCTCGTGTCCCTCTCAGGTCCTCTCTCCGGGCATCTCTGTCTTTCATATTTTCAAGCGATTTAATTTCTTTGTACAGGGTAATCTGTGTCAATTTCTAAACTACCAGCTGTTGTGGGTGTCGTGTAAACTCCGGTTTGCGAAATTTCCCCTGGGTCTTGTGTTACTTTCGGGTCCTCTCTCTGGGCATCTATGATATCCAATATATAAGTATGCATTTATTTAGCTAAGGCAATTTTCAGGATGGATGTAGAAATGTGCCTTAGCGACATCTAAGGTGTTATAATTGTACTATTTTCTATAAATCAGGATCCTCTAGATACCAGACTGACATAGGCATTCAAGATGGCGGTCGTATGTGGTGGGAACTACTTATAAGCAACTCGTCTACAGCCTACAATTTCAACACAGTAAAATAAAAATGTAGTGTAATAACACGCCTATTTTGTGAATATGGGCTGTGTTAAACACAAAAACACTGTCTTAAAGATAAACTCAAGTAAACAAAAAAGAATGAAATTTAATATTAAATGATAACCCATGGGCAATGAAATATATAACCTTAAATAACATTCATGCAATCTACAGCTTTACATGCCATTATGCAACTGCATTACACACTCAAATTACAAAGAAGATAGACAAAACTGCAAGCAGCATGTTACTTAAATAAAACAGAACTGTTAACATTGAGTTGACTCACAATTATTAATCATTGTTTACACTGTAAGATTTAAAGCTTTCACAGCGCGTGTTATTAATTAAGGCTTCACACATTTTTCATTCATTTTTCATATTTTTCATTCTGATGAAGGCCATGGAGTCTTCAATGGCCGACAGCTTAATGTTTTTAAACCTCACACGGCTGATCACCATGGAAGCCTTAATTGTTTACACTGTTTCTCACACTGTACCATGTACATAATGTTATATACCTACACAAAACATATACTGGATGACTGATATACAAATGCTGCCATTTAGAGTAATTAGCTACCTAATGAATTTAAAAGCTTTAGGGTGGAATTTTGCTTTTGCTTTTACTGAAAACTTTTGATTACTCAGTTTGCAACAACATATTGCTCAGCACTTCATGACACTTCATTTTACAGGGGGAATCCACAAAAGCAGATGAAATATTAAAAATAATGACCCTAAAACAGCACTGTATGTGAAATATATGAAATACGTAACCTTAAATCAGCATTGTAAAACAACTTTGCTACAGTCTACAGTTTTACATGCAGCAACATAACACATTACTTCTAATCTACAGCTACACATTTAAATTACAAAAGACAATAGATAATGTATAAATACAAGCAGCATACTACTTACATGAAATAAACTGTTGGTGTTACAGCTGTCACTAATTGAGTTCACTTGAAATTGTCTTTCACTATTTACACTATTCACTATGTTATATATACAAAGTATATACACCAGCAACTAACACACATAACGCTGCAATTTATAGTAACTAAATATTGAATTTAAAAGCTTTACGTTGCAATTTACCTTTTGTTTTAACTGAAAGTTTCTCATTTTTAAGTTTACAATAGCTATTCAAAAATATATTGCTTAGCACTTTGCAACACTTCTTTACAAGGTAATTATTATTTATTTATGCCAACAAACTTACTGTTGGTGTTTTTAAACACACAAGCCGTGTGTGGGCAAAGTTTAAGAGGTAGTTTAAGAGTACCAGGAAAAATACGAACTAACTTGAGAATTTAATGCCATTCTGGCAGTTTGTCACAATAGCTCAGTGGTAGAGCGTCCGCCCGGCAAGCGGAAGGTCTGTGGTTCAAATCCCAGTTGTGGCATTGAATTTTTAAGTTCCAGTTCTACCTCTTAAACTTCTTTACAAGTTTTTGTAGAGGTAGTCCACATTGACAGATTTGCTCAAAGTACACAGAGTGTAGTTCAAAATGAATCATCTCTTATAATAAACGTGGCAGCAAAATGTTTTATGCATACAGCTGACTCCTTTGAAGGCGTAAACTGTTCACGGCGTATGCATCTTATCCATTTTTCTCTAAGTTCTTCATCTTTTGGAAAAATGAATATCAGAACTAATGGTCCATCTTTATTGTAGTTGGGTTTGCATCCGGGAAAGCAACAGTTATGGGGCATTGTGATGTTTAAGGTTAGGTACTATAGCAACAATAGCATACACTAGTGGAACAATTTTTCTTGAATAACCTCTCACCACTGTAATCGTGACACAAATTGAGGAGTGTTTTTTCAAAACTTGATAGATGCACAAAATGCGTTTCTGAGAAAAACAGTTTTTTCTATTTATTGGCAATACTAATTGGTTAGCACAGCAACTGTATTAATCATTCAATTCTCCTTCCTGGTACTGTCTCATTAAATGTGAAAAGAAACAAATAACATAGTTTAACAGGTGCAAATTTGGGGTTGAAAATGCAGAGTTTTTTCAAGTCGATAGATGCTGCTTAACTTTTCTGCGTGAACGAGAAATTAAGACACGAAATTTTGTTATTTTTGTCATTTATTGTTTTTGTTGCTTTTTATCTATGCACTTATTATACTTTTATTTATTTTCACCTCTTTATAACACATAATGTACTATACAGCCAACATACTAATGTTTATAAGGATTATTTAGGTATAAACTTGGAAACTAAGTACTGCTACATTCACAATAACAATATATTTTGTTTTATTTATATAACAAACATATTCAATACACACAAAGAAATTTTAAACACTATGAACAAGTAAGCTTTCACCTTTATTAGTGCGTGTGCAGTCTGTACATGGTTCTTAGTTCGTTTCTCTTTTCCACATCTGCCTCTGTCTTAATCTTCATCAGTCCCATTGAGCATGTGTCAGTGTGGGGTGTACGGAATGAAAGATTGAAGAAGTTGTAAAATATGTTTTTATATTTTGACAATGAGCAGACTGGTAGATTTCTTAATCTTCTTTCGTTGCAGAAGTTGGTCCATATTTTTCTGATATTAAGTTCTGGAGGTAAATATCCTCTAATTGATTTTGCTCTTCCATAGTGACTTTATCTACATCTGTACTTCTTAATGTCTTGCTTTATAGCAGCAGTAATGCCCTTCTGTAATATTCCTGTTGTCACCTCCTCTGGTTTCCTTTGGAGCATTCCCAGATAAGTGAAATTTTCTAGCCAGGAGAGATAATCTTACTTTTGACACTCCTGTGATTCCTTGGAAGCTTTAGTTTTAGGATTTTGTGGAGTGCACTCGAGACCACGTGAACATTTAATTGCTGGATATGAGCTTTCCTTGACTGGCATTTTGATTTCCTATCCTTGTTTTTGCAATTCCTACCTCCAGCGCATTCTACGACTGGTACAGTTTCACAATCTGAGCTCCTGTCCATTGTGCATAGTACAGTGCAGTGTCTCAACTAAGAATAAAAATGCTGTGTAAGTATAACAAAACTTGTAGAAACACCTGCCTGCTGTGCAAGGGGTCCCTGGTTCGATTCCCGGCAGGGGGGTAGGAATTTTTCTCCAGCCAAGATTATTCTTCATGCTTCCCTGAGTCTGGAAGTATGAATGAAAGTGTGAATGTGTGTGTGAATTCAACGTATAAAAACCCCTAAAGATCGAAAACTCCACTATTAAGCGAGTAACACCATTGCCAATAGGCAAGGTTGCCGATATGACCTATGCAGTTAAAGGCGGGATATAAATGGAACAAAAAGCTTGCGGAAATGAATGTGAAATCCAAGCGCACAACCTGAGTTCGCAGTTATTGCCAACGATGCAGCAGTGTACAAAGCTTGCAGAAATGATTGAGAATCCCAAGAATCGCAACAGTGAGATGGCAGTCAATGCTAACATGCATTTCATAGAATTCAGGTTGCTACACTCTGGATCATAAAATCATAAAATTGCATCTATCAACCTTTGCTTTAACTAAACAAGTGCATCTATCAAGTTTTGAAAAAAACTACTAATATTCCCAAGCTTCTACACAGGACAAGAATAGAATTTTACAAAATCTGATTTCACAGAACGATGCAGAAGGTGAAAATTATGCCGATACTATATACAACTCAATTTCATAAAATTTTGCATCCATCGAGTTTTGAAAAAATGCTCCTCAATTGTACTTGCAAACAGATAAATTAACCATACTATATGTCTAATGTAGCCATAGCCTTAGATGGAACACAATAAACATAAACACGTGGAAAGCACATGGCACAGTCAACACGTAATTGGATTTATTCGTGTTCCCTATACTGCCCCAATAAAAGTTTTTAAACACTCACTTTGCTGATATGAAGACAAACTTACATAGGAATTCTTATAACAAACAATAACGTAAAGGCATAGAAAACAATACAAAGGATAGCATATGGAAACACCTCAGAAATCACCACCAACTACCGGCGCCATTTTTGTACAACTCGGATGCCAGTGTCAGGTCCATTATCTAGAGGGTCCTACATAAATGTAGCTTAGTCATTCTTTATCCTGACAATCTTGGTCAGGACATTGGGACAAAGTCATATTATTGTATTCTCATTGGTCCTTAACATGTCTGCAAATTTTCAAGTCAATCAAACAACTAAGTTGGTGAAAATTACGTTGAAAGATTGTTACATTGATAAATTTATGTAAGTCATTTTTTATCCTGATGATCCTGGTCAGGACTTTAGGACAAAGTCATGATATTATGGTATTCTCATCTATCCTTGTTTGCAAATTTTCAATCAGATATGTCTAAATAAGGAAATAATGAAGCTATTAACAGTGAGGCAACAGAATCTAAAGTAAGAACAAATTAGAAACTAAAAGCTTCACTTATTTTAGTAATATTGCAAGATCTTTTGCAGCTAACACATTTCAAATTGACTCCAACTCATTCTCAAAGCAATGCAAACAAGTTACCATAGCCAACTTGAAACGTGTTAGCTGCAAAAGATCTTGCAATATTACTAAGATAAGTTAAGCTTTTAGTTTCTCATTTGTTCTTATTTTAGACAAATCTAAGTTGGTGAAAATTACATTACATTGATAAATTTAGCCAAGTCAGTTTTTTATCCTAGTGATACTGATCAGGACATTAGGACAAAGTCATGATATTATTGTATTGTTATCGATCCTTGACATGTGTGCAAAGTTTCAAGTCAATCAGATGACTCACGTAGGTGAAAATTATGTTATGTTGATAAATTTAGCTAAGTCACTTTTTATCTTGAAGATCCTGGTCAGGACATTAGGACAAAGCTATGATATTACTGTACTGTCATTGGTCCTTGACATGTGTGCAAACTTTTAAGTCAATCAGACGACTATAAGTTGGTGAAAATTACGTTGAAAGATTCTATTACATACATGCTTACAGGTGAAGATAATATAAGGCGTGTATAAAGAAAATATTACATACCTTAGCTAAGGATGTACAGATGATGGTGAACATATTCAGACATACACTTTCTTGGGTTGGTATGACTGTGAGAGCCTCATACACACAGCACTCCAAAGCTTCATAGTAGCGTACTAGAACTTCTACACTGTAACTTTCGCTGAAACACATAACAACAAATTATATGAAAGGTAGAACTGGAACTTAAAAATTCAATGCCACAACCGGTATTTGAACCACAGATCTTCTGGCAGTTTGTCATAATAGCTCAATGGTTCAAACTTTCAAACTTTGCCCACACATGGCTTGTGTGTTTAAAAACACCAACAGTAAGTTTGTTGGCATAAATAAATAATAAAAAATTATATTCTTACTTTCTGTTCTACATACTTATAGAGCAATTCCGCGTGTGACTAACTGACATTTACACTACATTTTCTTCTTAAAATGTCTGTCTAATGGTCAATATAGGTGTAAAAATGTTATTTTAACGACATGCGATGACAGAGAATACATTGGCGGTTGTGATAGGAAATATAAAAACCTTAAAAAATGAAACAATTATTTAATAATGAGCGCTAAACTTTTCGTGACTGACATTTTTGTCAACTGCAGTTCCAACTTCAAACGTTTGTCCTCCGTTTTCTCTGAAAGTTTTCTTATTTGATTTGTTCTGAAAAATCACTTGAGAGAGGAACTTCTAAGCTTTGGCATATTATTATCATCTGGAGATATTTATTCAAAAGGTCAGTGTGACTAACTGACATGAGTTTGTGACTAACTGACATTTGCGAAAATTGTAACACCTTGTCTTTGTTTTACATGGTATAACATGGTAAATCAGAGTGATACATATTATATGTTACATACATGTAATACACACAGGTGTGTAATTATATTTATCGTTTTGACAATAATCATATCCTTTGGAGAAGCATTAAAGTCATGCAACATAAACAGGATAAACAGATGTTGACAGCTCTCATTTCTTATCACAGTTACATCATTGCAAGTATAAAAAGCTGACTCAAAACCATAACAAAGACGACACATGAGAGCACACAGCACATAGCTTACTTTATTGGACTCCTTATAGTGCAGGAACGCTAAATGCAGTAGTCTCATAGTACATGCGCAGATCACTACACTGTTTTTATTTCCGAAAGTTGTGCATCATTCTGACACTTTCTGCACATGAAAGAAAAGCATATTCCACAACATTTAAACCTAATACTTTCACATAATGAACCCGCTGAGTGGACGGCATAGGTGAAATACGTTCAAATCTTTTGTCGAGAAATTCTTTTGCTTCTTCAATTTCAGGCAGAGAAACTTCAAGAACACATATTTTGGTTTTCTTTCTAACAGTATTAACAAATTCTTCAGCACTCTGAATCCTGCTTCCTGCTTCCGCAGCTGTCCATGCCATCCTCTTCACTTGTCCTCCAATCACATCTACTGCCCCCTTTCCGTGATAGGATTCGAAGAAGTGCCATTCAATTTGGATTCCAAATACTTCGGAAAGATATGTCACATGGCTCAATGTGTATTTCTGCTTAAAATGACAAGCAGCTCCATTAGAAAATACTTTCATAAGTTCAAGATTCGGAACAATATCCAATATTTCCGAAAATATATTCCTTAAGCAAATATCAACTGCATATTTGTCATGCGATACATAATCAGACACCAAAACAAAAGATTGTTCTTGAATTTCACCAATATCTACTTTCCTATACCAGGCAACAGCAGTAAATATTGAGATCTGTGTGTTGTTCCAGTGGGCAGCTTGAATTTCATTTTGCCCCTTGCATGTGTAGTTCTCAAAGAAGTCGATCTGTATCACAGCTTCACTAATTGCAACAGTTTCTCGAGCCTTCTTAAAGGCCTCGGATTGCTGTATTTTTACATAAACGTGATTTAGGAAACGTGGCAGGCAATTGGTCAGTTCTTCAATGCAGTCTTTTACAGATGCCTTTTTAGCTTCTATTTCCATTCTTCCATTACGTGAACTCCACAGGTTCCACTCGCATGGAGAATTAGCGAGTTCATCCGAAATGTCTGCTTCACTCAATCCCGGGCAGTTAGAGCATCCTCCCTGCATACACTTACTCGATTTCTGATCACCAACCACTTCTGCTATGAACTTACGAAATTCAGTCTCAGTGAGTACGTGATTTTTACACAATGCTTTGAGGAGAAACTTCGTATTTTCATGTATAATGTATGTGCACACATTATGTGGGATCTGACTTTGAAGACGCACGTGAGCAGGGCGTAATTCAGCGAATTTTGTCAACCACACGGACATTTCTACTCGGTCTTGTAGAAAGAGTGCATGTGCTTCTTTTAATGTTACCACTAGATAACTAATGCGAACTTCTTTTGTTTGTCCCTCAACACGGATTTCAATAAAATCATCTCTTCCAGGAGCTTGGTAAGATATTGAATCATCCTGATAGAACTTGATGATTGAACTTTTAAGTTCCTCTGTCAGTTGTTTTCCTGATACCGGGACAGAATGCTTTGGTTTTACAACATGTAATCCCTCTTCAACTGCTAACTTACGAATCATTTCTTTTCTTTTACGTGGAGATTGCGGCAATGCTTCCTCAACACGTTTTCTGCACTTTCCGAAATACCGTTTGCTTTTGAAAGCGGTTGATGTTGATGGAGTATCCTTATCAATCCCTTCTTGGTCTCTTATCTTCTGTCTTGCCCGCTGTGCTTGCTTATATCTCCTATATTCAGCTTTGAGGTGCTCTCTTCCTTGTTTTGTTTGTTTCAGTATTTCTCTTCCTTTCCTCATAGTCACTTTTATTTTTTCCTTCCATTGTGCATAACTGCCTTGCTCCTTCAGACGTTGTTTGTATTCACATTGTCTTTGGGCTGGTGTTTTAGCCATGGAGTCAGAAACGAACTGA
This sequence comes from Tenodera sinensis, assembly GCA_030765045.1. Classification (NCBI taxonomy): domain Eukaryota; kingdom Metazoa; phylum Arthropoda; class Insecta; order Mantodea; family Mantidae; genus Tenodera; species Tenodera sinensis. The sequence goes on from CM060964.1 coordinate 241,262,873, forward strand.
TACATCTATCCTGACTTAAGTCTCACAAGCACTGTACGCGTATGACGACCTCAGAGCGCCAGCACTAATTGTCCGTTAGTCACGTGTTTTGTGGGTAAACTAATGACTATAGAGGAAAACTTTCTGATACTTTTTTATTTGTTATATTGTAATGATGCAGAATCCAAAAGGATATTTATTTCAGTCTATTACTTTTCCCTCCAGAGGACTTTATCCTTATTTACCGTGACTAACTGACATTGACACACAGTAATGATTAAAGAGGCTCTAAGGATTATTTATAAATGTCGAAAATTATTAGCCATATACACATTTTGAAGACAAAGAGTCATTGTGTGATGTACAGAACAAAAAAATTAAAACAGTTGTACATAGCTCCTGAAATATTGTTACGAAAATCACCGTTATTCGCGCTTGTTTTTAGTGTTTTGGAAATATATGGGTAAGAAGTGAAATTTGAACCCATATTCACGTCAAAATGATCTATTTTTCACTTCATGAGATACTTAGGAGTATCTAGCATCAACTTTCCTCAGTAAAAAAAGTGAAACATTAATTTCAAATTTTAACACTCGGTATGACACATTCGCGGAACTGCTCTATAGCAGGTAGAGGAAGTATTGCACTCCAAAACTATCTAATCTCACCAGAAATATATGCTTTCAGATTTCTGAAAAAAAAAAAGAAAAGAAATTTAGAGAAAGGTCTGTGTCTGTGAACAACATAGCTCAAAACTGAAATGTCAAGTAAATGTCATACTTGGCTCAGTACTTCTCAAGGATGTGACAGAGATTTTCAAGAAACTCCTTCCACACTAGACTATGCTTTACATGGAAAAGTTTTGTTATTTTTATTTTCTCCAAAATGACTGCAATGATTTAAAAAGGGTAGAGTGAGACTGAAAAATTCAATGTCATGACTGGGATTTGAACCACAGATCTACCGGTTACTGTCCAGCTGCTCTAACCACTAAGTTATCATGGCCAATGTCGACACAACATTAAATTCTCTAACTCACATTTTTCCAGTAAACCACACAAGGAGATCTCTATTTATATGAGGTAATATGCCTTAATGGCAATTTATAATATTGTAAGTACTTAAGTCCTGGGCTTCTAGTTTGACCAACTATAAGGTCAATTAATGTAATTAATACTGGTCAAGGCATTGGATTTTTCAGTCTCACTTTACGCTTTCCAATCCTGTCCTACACATGGCTATTGTGTGGAAGATCATTAATTACATGGAATGATTTAGATTAAAACTTCAGAAGCACAAGTAATAAAATGTATACCTATCTTTTCTGCAAATAGCCTGTGAAGTCCTATTAATTCCATATAAATTTTGCATAATTTTTGATAACTGCTAAACCACAAGGGACAGACAAAACCTTATTACATGAAAAATGTAGAACTCCTTTTAACACACAATTTATGTCAAATAATAGCTTTTATGGCATTAATCATTTCAAATATATTTACAGCCATTAGAATGAATTTTCAAATACTACATAATTTATTTTTTGAAGTGCTAAGTAATCACTCATTTGCTCCTCATGATGTCATGAAGAGAATATGAAATTTCAAGAACAGCATATACCGGGAGAGCATAAAACCTCTGAACCAGCTGCATGGTGTTTTGCCTGTCTGCCTCATCAGCGCTTGTTGCTGCTGCTATCACAGAAAGGCATGGATGAAACCATACATTTAAAAAACTGCTTTAAAAGCTTTCCTTACCAACTTCATGAAAGCAGATGCTGAAACCGCCATTGTCCATACATTTTTGGCACTCTTTAGAAAACTATCCATCACTCACTGTCGTTCACAGTGAGAAATGCTGGCAATTTCCTGGAGGATATTTTGTTTTAATTTTTCCAGGGTGTGTGGGTTTGTCTTGTACACTTTGTTTTAAGTTACCCCAGAGATAAAAATCACCTTTCTCCACTAATGCCTTATCATACACCACATTTTTCATCATGAAGGGTTACTTCATGAACAATATAAGGTTCTGAGTTACAGGGCCAATTTTTTTTCGAGTCAACAGTTGACACCCATACATATGTGAATACAATTTTGTCCCCTTTGTTCAGAGAACTAACAGACAGGGAGTGTGATTTTGCCTTTTTTCAATAAGACTCTGCAACAGCTCATAAGGCCAATCTTTCAATGAGAACAATTGAAAGTGTGTTTCAGGACAGAATTATTAGTAGAGATTTGTGGCCTCATTGGTGCCCCAATCGAAAATCCTATTATTTCTATCTCTGGGATAACTTGAAACATAAAGTGTACAAGACAAACCCATACACTCTGGAAGAATTCAAACTAAATATCCATCAGGAAATTGGCAGCATTTCTCAGCTTGAAGTACAGCGAGTGATGGATAGTTTCCTAAACATCGCCAAAAATTTATGGACAATGACAATGACCAGTTTCAGCATTTCCTTTCATAAAGTTGGTAAGTAAAGCCTTTAAAAGTAGTTTTAAAATTGTGTATGGTACTCTGTGCCTTTCTATGACAGCAACAGACAACCACAAGTGCCGAGGATGCAGACAGGCAAAACACTGTGCAGCCTGTTCAGAGGATTTTGATCTCCCTGTAGCGAGACAATTTTTAAATACAGGACTATCATTTAAGTTTCTTTATCTCTCTTGTGCGTACAAATAAATGTGTAATGAAACTATTTTGTAAATATCTTCTTTCTTGGAAGTTTGAAAACATTATTGTAATAATCAATTTAAACCAAAAAGGTGAGTTGATTAATAACACCACACAACGCTTACTTGTAATTTACCGGAACATGTTTAGAAGGCTTGACTTTCCTCCATTATCAACCAGATATCAACTGATTCTCCCTGGTGTGGATAGTGATGTTTTCTCTGAGGTCTCCTCTGGTGGTGGTTCAAGGAACTTGCTGAAGATATCCTTCTCTGGGATGTTGAAATTGAATATTCTGTTTCTATTTTTCAAAATTAATATTTGTTCCCAAGTGGACAGCTCTTGTTTTCCCGTTGCATGTTGAGGAGTTTCGGTTGTGGCTTCTTTGTCCAAAAGTGAGTGGCAACTGCTAATTTTTCCAACTGTCTGTTTTTTACGTTTCTAAAGTGTCTATTGGATTTTATTTCTAAATTTTGTTTGGTTTTTCCTATATACTCTTTATTACAGTTACTGCATTCAATTTGGTATATGCCAGAGTTTTTATGGAGTAGTGGTTCACTGGTGCTAGCTGAATGTTCTGTTCTTTGAAAACTTTTTTGAATTTATCGAAGGCCGAAGGATGAAATGTGAATTTTTTTAATGTCATTTTTGTTTCTGCTGCTGTGAGTGTTGTAGTTTCTTTTGGTAACTTTTTTGTTTCTGCTCATTTCACTTTTTTGTCTACTAATGATTTGGGGAAGCCATTTTTTTGTGCTATTTCAATTATTTTGCAATATTCTGCTTTGCATTCTTCTGCTGGAAGGGGGATGTTCACCAGTCTATGTGTTAAGCTATTGAGGATTGCCTGTTTGTGACTTCTTGGATTGTAACCATGAGCTTTTATGTAATTGTCCATCTGCGATGGTTTTCTGTGAATGCCCAAGTTTATTCTATTCTTCTTTTTGATTATTTGTAAATCCAAAAATGGTAGTTTCTCATCACTTTCCAATTCCACAGTAATGCTTTTTTTCCTGGATGTTTAGGAGTTTTAGAGCATCACTGATGTGTTTTTTGGGACTGTTGCAAATGTCATCTACATACTACTGCCAGAATTTGACATCCACAGGAAACCTTTGGTGATCCTTATTTCTAATATGCTCATGTAAATATCTGCCAAGAAGGGTGAGAGAGGGCTGTCCATTGCTAAACCTGAAGTTTGACAGAAATATTTTGTCTGGAACTCGAAGAAATTTTGTTCTGTGCATAGTTTGGCGAGTTCTATGTAAAATATAATTTGAGCCAGTTTCTGATCAACGGTGGGAGTTGTTTTAGAGGTATACTGGGGAATAGTGACTTGACGTCAAACGAGACAAGGGTGTCCTCTTCTGTTAGTTTGAAGTCTTTTATGTGTTCTATCAGTTCATAACTATTTTTGATGCCCAGGCTGTCGAATTTAGGGAATGAGTTGAATTTGTTGGTTAGCCATTTTGCCAGTTTGTAAGTTGGTGAGTCTATGTTGCTAACTATAGGTCTCATTGGTATGCTTGGTTTGTGTATTTTGGGTAAGCCATATAGTCTGGGTAAGGTTGGGTTATCTGGTTTAACTAAATATTTGCTTGAGTTATGCTTGAGTTTGATATGGTTTTTTTGAAAGTTTGCATACATATAGTTAGGGGGTTTTTATTGACCACTTCATATTCACTGTCCTTTACCATTTCTTCCATTTTTTCTAAGTAATCTGATTTGCTCATTATCACTATTTTGTTCCCTATGTCTGCCTTGGTGTATATTATGTTTTTCTGTTTTAGCGAATAGATAATGTTCCTTTTATTTTTTGAATGGATCTGTTTTCATTCCTTCCAAAATCTTTGCACATTGGCTTTTCACCAAGCTTTGTTTGGATGACGGTAAATACTGCATAGCAATATTAACATCTGTGATGTAATCTTCGATTTTCGTTAAAAGCGGACACATATTTTAAGACTTTGTTTTAAAAGTTCCATTTCTTTTACAGAGAAGTCTTCATCAGACAGATTTATTACATTTTCAAAGCTTTGCAAACTGGCTTGAGAATTTAATGCCATTCTGGCAGTTTGTCACAATAGCTCAGTGGTTAGAGCGTCCGCCCGGCAAGCGGAAGGTCTGTGGTTCAAATCCCAGTTGTGGCATTGAATTTTTAAGTTCCAGTTCTACCTCTCAATGTTTCCACATTTCTGCCACTTCTTTCTGCTGTGCTGTTTAGATGTACAATGCTTGCTGGTGAACTCTCTCTGTGGTTTCATTTTTTTTTTAATTTCAATTTTTAATTTTTTCCTGGTAAAATTTTTTTGTGTAGATTTTGGAGAAATATTGGATAATTTTTCCAGTTTGTGTTTTAGTTTTAGAGTTTTCGTTTTCATTTTCCTACTTAAGATTGCCAAATAATTGTCTTCAAGATTTCTCCAAATCGTGTTTCCCAGCACTTTCATTAAACCTGAATGTAATATGTACAGTTTCAACTCTATGTCTTCTAAGTGCTTGTAGTGTTTATTAATTTCTAATTGTAAGACTTTTTTTTCTGCTGCTTTTTGTTGTACATTTCCATTGTTTTGTTTTACTATCTTTCAGACAAATTTGGGGTTACTTTTTTCCATAGCCACAGTTTTATGAATTTAATATTAGCAAAAGTGTTTCTCTTTCTTTCTTAAAGTTTTAGGAATGTTTTTATATATTTTGATTTTTTGTTCCAAAGTTTTCATTGAATACGTAATAGTTCTTTAAAGGGCTTACCTTGTCCGTTTGAAAACAGTGTCGTAATAATCAATTTAAACCACAAAGGTGAGCAAACAGAAGAGGTCACCCTTGCCTCATTTGATGTCAAATCACTATTGTCCAGTATACCACTAAAACAACTCCCACTGTTGATCAAAATCAATTGTTATGTCATCTTCAGAAATTACAGACACATAGAACTCGCCAAACTATGCACAGAAATTTTTTTTTTCGAGTTCCAGACAAAATATTTCTGTCAAACTTCAGGTTTAACAATGGACAACCCTCTCTCACCCTTCTTGGCAGATATTTACATGAGCACATTAGAAATAAGGATCACCAAAGGTTTCCTATGGATGTTCAAATTCTGGCAGTGGTATGTAGATAGTCCCAAAAAACACATCAGTGATGCTCTAAAATTCCTGAACATCCAGGAAAAAAAGCATTACTCTGGAATTGGAAAGTGATGAGAAACTACCATTTTTGGATTTACAAATAATCAAAAAGAAGAATAGAATAAACTTGGGCATTCACAGAAAACCATCACAGATGGACAATTACATAAAAGTTCATAATTACAATCTAAGAAGTCACAAACAGGCAATCCTCAATAGCTTAACACATAGACTGGTAAACATCCCCCTTCCAGCAGAAGAATGCAAAGCAGAATATTGCAAAATAATTGAAATAGCACAAAAAAATGGCTTCCCCAAATCATTAGTAGACAAAAAAGTGAAACAAGCAGAAACAAAAAAGTTAGTAAAAGAAGGAACATTTTAGAAACGTAAAAAGCAAACAGTTGGAAAAATCAACAGTTGCCACCCACTTTTGGACAAAAAACCACTACACAAAGCCAGAACCGACACTCCTCAGACATGTAATGGGAAAACAAGAGCTGTCCACATGAGAACAAATCTTCATTTTGAAAAACAGAAACAGAGTATTCAATTTCGACACCCCCGAGAAGGATATCTTCAGCAAGTTCCTTGAACCACCACCACAGGAGACCTCAGAGAAAACATCACTGTCCACACCAGGAAGAACCAGTTGATGTCCAGTTGATAATGGAGGAAAGTCAGCTTCCAAAACATGTTCTGGTAAATTATAAGTAACTGTTGTGTAGTATTATTAATCGGCTTACCTTTTTGGTTTAAATTTATTTTGCAAATGTTTATGTATTAAAATGAAGTACATATAAGGATAAGCTTTAGTAGGAATAATTTGTATAAAAATTAGTGATAATGCCTAGAGTAAGTCCTGTGAATGTAAGCTGTCTCTTTTTTGCAAGGAATCCATATTTATTAACAACTTCCCATGAGGTAGTTTAAATTAATGGTTGGTGCAACTTTTCTTATAGAGCTGGGAAACAAACAATGTGCAACCTGGTGGACAGTTGCGCTAACTATTAAGATTGTGATGCAGCAGGTATGGCCAAGTTTATCAGCAGGTCAACATGAGGCAGTATTTATTATTTATTAATGCCAACAAACTTACTGCTGGTGTTTATAAACACACAAGCCGTGTATGGGCAATATTTGAGAGGTAGAATCAGAACTGAAATATTCTACCTCTCAATGAGGCAGTATATTTATATCATCCATTGAAACATGATACACAATTATTGTACAGGTCAATTCAAAATACAAAGAAAAATATAAGTTTCTGGCCTCTTCGATAAAGATTATTACCTGCACAAATTCCTGAGATGTTTTATCTGATCTGTAAGTAAACAACTACAGCTGTAACTTCTGCTTCACTGTCTTCAGTTGTTCAGATATAGTTGCATAAAGAAGGCTATGTATAAATGATTCTGACATGTTCAAAATTGAGAATTGTGCTGTTAAGTTCTTCACAGAAGAAGGATTTACCCCAAATGAAATTAAACAGCAATTATTTTTTTATGCCAACCAACTTACTGCTGGTGTTTTTAAACACACAAGCTGTGTGTGGGCAATGTTTGAGAGGTGGAATCAGGACTGAAAAATTCAATGCCATACCTGGGATTTGAACCAGGGATCTTCTGCTTCCACCTTTCAAACATAGCCCACAAACAGCTTGTGTGTTTATTTAAAATACCAGCAGTAGTTGGTTGGCATAAAAAATAACAATTACCATCTAAAGGTTACTTATACCCGAGACATAAAGTACTTAAGATTTTAATTCGCCCTTGGGATATTTATCTCTGATGTGAGATTCCTTTGTGGTCTACTGGGAAAAGTATGACTCAGTTGGGGAATTTAATGTAATACTGGCAAGTTGGTAATGGTAGCTTAGTGGTTAGCACAGCCCTGCATGAAGCAGAAAATCCATGGTTCAAATCTCGGTTATGGCATTGAATTTTTCAGCCCTGATTACACCTCTTAAATATAGGGGAGACAGCTTATTAGCACTTCCTAAGAATTTAATATGGCCAATTTACACTAAACTGAAGACGAAATTATGCCAAACAGCAATACTGCCAACATACATAATAAAAGCATTATTTCTAACTTAGAATATCACAAGGCTAAAGTAGCCTGCTTTTAAACGATAATAATTTTGAATATCGTTACCACACAACACATGATGAACCTACTCATCTTTGGCAAATGTTGTTCTGCAATAACACAAATAGATAAAATCATTTCTGAATGCTAAATATATAATATATATTTAAGCACTACTGTGTTGTAAACACAAAAATAAACAACAGTAATTACAACTCCATATACTGCTCTAAAACAATTCAAGACAAAATCACGCAAACACAAGCAATTAAATGGCATCCACAGATTAATTAATTAATTAATTAATTAACAGAATCTTAATCTTTTTTTAAAATCTATCAGTTGGCTTCTCTGCCATGGGTTCAAAAACAAGGGCTTCTGTGGCATCATAACGGATGCAATAACACCAATTATGGCCGTAGCTTTATATTGGTTATATCTTAGGAACAGTTGGCAATACTAATGCAACCTAGCAGATGGAATGTCACCAAATATAAAGAGACTGTGTCTAATGGGGGGAAAATGTCACAGTTGTCTTTGGGGTAGGTATCCCAATAAGCTGTTTACTCTATAAAACCTTTTTGAATTTATGTTGGCATTCAATATACCTTATACCATATATTGGGGTAATTTGTTAATAAATATAAACCAGCATATGTGAAGCTATTTTCAAAGAATTTAGTTCTGTGTGAATTTACAAATAAGTTGTATTTTGCTCTAATGTTATATGAATTACTTCAGCATTCATTTTGAAGGAATTTTTTTTTCCTTTTGTATAGTTCAGTGTTTCATATATGTATAAACACGCATGGTAAAGGCAAAATTTAACATATTTTAAAATATGGCTAGCAGCTAGTTTTATTGGAGACATCAGCCATAATTCCTATTACCCTCTTTTGCATCCTGAAAACTTAAATGCTCTTTTTAGAACTCTCCCAGAAGATTATGCAATATACTAGTAGACTATGTATTTATGCAAAATAAACTACCCTAAGAATATAAACACTGGACACAAATTTGACTGACCTTACTAAGAAGCACATCTTTCTAAGTCTTTTAGTTGGGCCGTTTATATGCACTTCCCAAATCAAATTTTTATCTAATAACAAACCCCAAAAGTTATTGGTTTTTTTCACGCTTTATCTTGTCTTGCACCAGTTTAATTTATAGGCACATGACATTCTTATTAAAACAAGCATAAGAAATATTAGAAACAACGCTTTACTTATCTTCTAAGTTAAAAGTATTGAAGATGTGAAAAAAGTTCCATGGAAGCTGGGTCTGTGATTCATTTTCAACAACAAAAATAAGTATAGCTAATTATTTATTTATGCCCACAAACTTACTGTTGGTGTTTTTAAACACGCAAGCTGTGTGTGTATGTGTGTGTCTGTGTGTCTCTGTGTGTGTCTGTGTGTCACTGTGTGTGTCTGTGTGTGTCTGTGTGTCACTGTGTGTGCCTGTGTGTGTCTGTGTGTGTGTCTGTGTGTCTCTGTGTGTGTATCTGTATGTCTCTGTGTGTGTCTGTGTATGTGTGTCTCTGTGTGAGTCTGTGTGTCTCCGTGTGTTTGTCTGTGTGTGTCTGTGTGTGTCTGTGTGTCCCTGTGTGTGTGTCTGTGTGTCTCTGTGTGTGTGTCTGTGTGTCTCTGTGTGTGTCTGTGTGTCTCTGTGTGCGTCTGTGTCTCTGTGTGTGTGTGTGTGTCTGTGTGTGTCTGTGTCTCTCTGTGTCTCTGTGTGTTTGTCTGTGTGTCTGTGTGTCTCTGTGTGTGTGTCTGTGTGTCCCAGTGTGTGTGTGTCTGTGTGTCTCTGTGTGTGTGTCTGTGTGTCTCTGTGTCTGTCTGTGCGTCTCTGTGTGTGTCTGTATCTCTGTGTGTGTCTGTGCGTCTCTGTGTGTGTCTGTATCTCTGTGTGTGTGTCTCTGTGTGTGTCTGTATGTCTCTGTGTGTGTCTGTGTGTATCTGTGTGTGTGTCTGTGTGACTGTGTATCTCTGTGTGTGTGTGTGTGTCTGTGTGTCTCTATGTGTCTGTCTGTGTGTCTCTATGTGTCTGTCTGTGTGTGTGTGTCTGTGTATGTCTCTGTGTGTGCCTGTGTGTCTCTGTGTGTGCCTGTGTGTCTGTGTGTCTCTGTGTGTGTCTGTGTGTGTGTCTGTGTATGTCTCTGTGTGTGCCTGTGTGTCTCTGTGTGTCTCTATGTGTCTGTCTGTGTGTCTCCGTGTGTCTCTGTGTGTGTGTCTGTGTATGTCTCTGTGTGTGCCTGTGTGTCTCTGTGTGTGCCTGTGTGTCTGTGTGTCTCCGTGTGTCTCTGTGTGTGTGTCTGTGTGTGCCTGTGTGTCTCTGTGTGTGCCTGTGTGTCTGTGTGTCTCTGTGTGTGTCTGTGTGTCTCTGTGTGTCTCTGTGTGTGTCTGTGTGTCTCTGTGTGTCTGTGTGTGTGTCTCTGTGTGTCTCTGTGTGTGTCTGTGTGTGTCTCTGTGTGGGTCTGTGTGTCTCTGTGTGTGTCTGTGTATCTCTGTGTGTGTCTGTGTGTGTCTCTGTGTGGGTCTGTGTGTCTCTGTGTGTGTCTGTGTATCTCTGTGTGTGCCTGTGTGTCTCTGTGGGTCTGTGTGTCTCTGTGGGTCTGTGTGTCTCTGTGTGTGTGTCTGTGTGTCTGTGTGTGTGTCTGTGTGTGTCTCTCTGTATGTGTGTGTGTCCCTGTGTGTGTCTGTGTGTGTCTCTCTGTATCTGTATGTGTCTGTGTGTCTCTGTGTTTTGTTGTGTTTTTGCTTTTAGCATGCCCCATTCCGTATGAATACTACATTCTTGCATTTATTTATTTACATACAATTTACATTTTATATACATGTATATATTGTTGGTGATGTTCTATTTGAACATTTACACTTTTATTTACCTCTAATTTTTTATCTACCTTAGTCTAATTGAATACTTCTCTATTGTGCATATTTACAGTTTTTTTTTATTTGATGTTTGTTGCTTGATGCTATTTTATTTTGTTTGACTTTATTTCTTTAACCTAATGCTGTTTTACAAATCATAAATCTAGTACTTATCATATAGTGAAAGGCAAATATAATTATACTTGTAACAGCAGTAGAGTATTGAAATGTGTTTGAAAAAGTGTGTGTGTGTCTGTGTGTCTCTGTGTGTGTGTCTGTGTGTCTCTCTGTGTGTGTCTGTGTGTCTCTGTGTGTGTGTGTGTCTCTCTGTGTGTGTGTGTGTGTGTCTATGTCTCTTTGTGTGTGTGTCTGTGTTTTTTTTTTTAATTAATAGCATGCCCCATTCCGTATGAATACTACATGCTTGCGTTTATTTATTTACATACAATTTTCATTTTATATACATGTATATATTGTTGATGTTCTATTTGAACATTTACACTTTTATTTACCTCTAATTTTTTATCTACCTTAGTCTGATTGAATTCTTCTCTATTGTGCATATTTACAGTTTTTTTTTATTTAATGTTTGTTGTTTAATGCTATTTTATTTTGTTTGACCTTATTTATTTAACCTAATGCCTTTTTACAAATCATACATCTAGTACTTATCATATAGTGAAAGGCAAATACCATTATACTCGTAACAGCAGTAGAGTATTGAAATGTGTTTGGACAATGATACTGGTTGCAATCTTGGTAAGGAGTAGAAATTATATATATTTGGGCTTAAGTCATTCTATTTCTGTGAATTTTATAGCATTAATGAAGTTAGCAAAAGGTTGTATGAAACTGTTTCCAAGTTCTTCCTTATTTATGGGCCAAGTAGCACCTTTACTTTGTATTTTCCTAATCATGTCATTTCTCTGGCTGTTTAGTATTTTGCATCGAAATATAATGTGGTTTACTGTTTGGTCCTCTTCTTCACATTTGCACATTGGGTTATCTAAAAATCCAAACCTGTGGCGATATGCTCTTAGCTTTCCATGTCCTGTTATCATTGCTGTGAACTCCAGAGATATTGGTAACCGTTGCTTCAATCTTCTTCTCACGGATGGGAAATACCCTTTGGTTACTGCTCCTTTCCTTGATGCTGTCCATTGTTGTTGCCATTCTTCGAGTCCAGTTTCTTTCTCTCTAGTTACTATAGCTTCTTTTGATACTTTGTCATATATTATTTCAGTGTCTTCCGCGGCAGCTTCTTTTGCTAGTCTGTCCACAAGTTCATTTCCATGTATTCCCGCATATCCTTTCACCCAGCCGAAATGTAGTGTCCACTGTGTCTCTGTCTGTGTGTGTGTCTGTGTGTCTCTGTGTGTGTGTGTCTGTGTGTCTCTGTGTGTGTCTGTGTGTCTCTGTGTGTGTCTGTGTGTCTCTGTGTGTGTGTCTGTGTGTATGTGTCTGTGTGTCTTTGTGTGTGTCTCTGTGTGTGTGTCTGTGTGTCTCTGTGTGTCTCTATGTGTGTCTGTGCCTGTCTCTGTGTGTCTGTCTGTGTCTCTGTGTGTCTCTATGCGTGTCTGTGCGTGTGACTGTGTGTCTCTGTATGTGTGTCTGTGTGTCTCTGTGTGTGTCTGTGTGTCTCTGTGCGTGTGTCTGAATGTCTCTGTGTGTGTCTGTGTGTCTCTGTGTGTGTCTGTGTGTGTGTGTCTGTGTTTTTTTTTTTTCAATAACACTCTTTATTGAAATTAGGCAGCATGCCCCATTACAAAGTAATATTACATGCATTAATTTCACTCAATTGTTTTGTCCTTTGCTTGATCACTTTAATATTCCACAGTTTTAGTAATTGTTACTGATGTTTGGTTGTGTCTGTGTGTGTCTGTGGGTCTGTGTGTCTCTGTGTATGTGTCTGTGTGTCTCTGTGTGTCTCTGTGTATGTGTCTGTGTGTCTCTGTGTGTGTCTGTGTCTCTCCGTGTGTGTCTGTGTGTGTCTCTGTGTGTGTCTGTGTATCTGTGTGTGTGTCTCTGTGTGTGTCTCTGTGTGTGCCTGTGTGTGTATCTCTGTGTGTGTCTGTGTGTCTGCGTGTGTGTGTCTCTGTGCGTGTATGTGTCTCTGTGCGTGTATGTGTGTCTCTGTGTGTGTGCGTGTGTGTCTGTGTGTGTGTGTGTCTCTGTGTGTGTGTGTCTGTGTGTGTCCCTGTGTGTTCATGTGTGTGTCTCTGTATGTGTCTGTGTGTCTCTGTGTGTGTGTGTCTGTGTGTGTCTCCGTGTGTGTCTGTGTGTGTGTCTGTGTGTGTCTGTGTGTGTCGCTGTGTGTGTCTCCGTGTGTGTCTGTGTGTCTCTGTGTGTGTGTCTGTGTGTGTCTCCTTGTGTGTCTGTGTGTGTCTCCGTGTGTGTCTGTGTGTGTATGTGTGTCTGTGTGTCTCTGTTTGTGTCTGTGTGTATGTGTCTGTGTGTGTGTCTGTTTGTGTCTGTGTCTCTCTGTTTGTGTCTGTGTGTATGTGTGTGTGTGTGTGTGTGTGTGTGTGTGTGTGTGTGTGTGTGTGTGTGCGCGCGTGTGTGTGTGTGTGTGTGTGCAGAGGGTCTGTGGTTCAAATCCCAGTTGTGGCATTGAATTTTTAAGTTCCAGTTCTACCTCTCAAAAGTGTAGCTTAGTTTCTAATATTCATATATTTGTTGATTTACATTGCTTCGCTGTTTACAGCTTCAGTTTTTCATTGAATTCTTATTATGGTAGCTTAGATTCACTGTTTACTCTTTACTTAAAAGCAACAAGTTTGCATTAAACCATTTTTGGATATACTCTAGAATGTTGCATGTATGATGGTTAGTATCATTTTCATTTTCACCCATTATAAAAATGCTCATGTTATTTGCAAAAAGTGTTACCTGCACATTTATCAGGCTATTTACACTGTCAGCCAAGTCCTATATGTACAGGATAAACAACAGGAGCCTTGAGATACACCGTATTTTATACAAGGGGCATTCAATAAGTCTTTAGAAAAAGATAGTAAAACAGATTATTTTTGGTAGATGTTTTTTTCCCAACATAATCTCTTTTTAGCTCAATACACATTTCCCGACATTTCTCCAACTGTTTTAAGTAGGATTTTGGAAGGTCCTCAAAATAGGTATCTGTTTGGGAGATGACCTCTTCGTTAGACATGAATCTGGTGGATACATTGGATGTTGTAATTCAAACCTTAACTCCACAATTTTAGCCATCAAAATTGTGCAGGTGTGCACCCTTGCATTGTCTTGATGGAAGAGAATCTTTTTCTTTGCCAGATGAAGGCATTTTTTCTTGGTTTCTACATGCACAATACATCTTTGTTTCTGCAAGTAATCAATGTAAATGATTCCACGTGCATCCCAAAAAACCAAGGCCATCACCTTGTGCGCAGATTTCACCACCTTCGCCTTCTTTGGAGCCAGTTCGCCTTTAAAAACCCACTGTTTTGACTGTGCTTTTCTCTCTGGAGTGTAGTAGTGTATCCATGTTTCATCTGCAGTTATGTATCAATGCAGAAACTCATCAGGATTGCAACAGAAAAGTGCTGAACCAGCCTCCAAATCAATCACAAAATTGTGTTTATTCTCCATTGATAGCAAATGCGGCACCCACCTTGCCCAAATCTTTGTCAGACCTAATTTTTGGTACAAAATTGAGAACACTGTACCTTGTGATATTCCTGTGGCTTCTACTATTTCACAAACTTTGATTCATTGATCACTCAAAACTATATCCTGTACTTTGTCAATCATTTCAGAGGAAGTCACTTCTACTGGACGTCCGGAACGATGTTCACCATTTGTGGGTATACGGCCACATTTAAATTCATTTATCCAATTGTAATTGTTGCAAACGCAGGAGCTGATGTGCCATGAACTTTACCCAACTCGGCTTTTATCTCTTTCAGTGTTAAGTCTTTTAAATAGAGATGTTAATTACCACACGAAACTCGTTCGTTTTCCATCTTTCTCAATAAGCACTAGTTTGTTGATTCAATTGCCTATAGCAACAAAACCATGTGATGGGTATAGCTGAAACTTTAAGTGCCATCTAGTAAGAGATGACGGTTACTAAATATAAACTTCAGTGCTACAAGTGTAATTTCTTGTCTTTTCTATGGACTTTTTGAACGCCACTTGTATTTGTATAATCAGACAGCTCTTTTCTAATGTCATTGGTTTTACTATCAAAAGAGAGATCAACAAAGATAAGTAGTGCTCTCACCTGGTGTAAACATTGGAAGTGCTATTGTGAGATAACCAGAATCTTCTCGAACGTTCTCGAACTGTATGGAAATTTTCCAGTATATAAGGAATTGTTCTCACAGTCATGATAAAGTTACTGAGGAACTAAATGAGTTAGCGAGTGCATTTCTGGCATGACAGCAAGTAATCTTAGTGAGTTTGTGATAACTTGATGACACATACACTACCAGTCAGAAGTGTTCAATCACCTATCACAACTGCAAATTTGTGGTTAAAATAGGGATTTTGTTTAGAATATTCTATCATATCCCTGTTCAAATAATAAAACAAGTATAAACATGTAACTACTAAGTGCCTCTGTTGTGTATTTGACTGGTTGTTCACATAGTGGGGTGCTGATGAATATCCACAACTACACTGACTTGCCTTTACCTGAGACCTTTCCATTTGAATAGGCCTCATTCCTTGGGCTTGTTATTATGTTTTAAATTATCCATTTTAACTAAGGAACCAATGCTTCAAACTAATTACAGTATTCAATGAAAAACTGAAGCTTTTAACAGTGTAGCAATACAGATCAACAAACAGAGTTACCAGATGTCCAAAATTCCTAGACATTCCCAAGTAGGGTATACTTTTTAAACACTTGTCTGATGTCCAGGCAGAATTTTTTAAAAATCTCTAATATCCTACATTTTAAGAAACAAGCAGTGATTGTTTGAAAATGAGCTGTTAACTGGAAAAAGAGAAATTAATAATTGGTTATTAGTAGGGACAAATTTTCTGGTGGATCACGATGACACAAAATATGTTAATACACAATAAGAAGGTTTCAGAATCAATTCCATTGCAATTGTTCGCTTAATTACCAATGTTTACTCTCATGATTAAATACGAATTTTAATACAACTCGCAAAATAAGTTTTTATTTACGATTTACCATGAAATTAATAATTTATTTGCAAAATAAACGTTTATTTACGATTTAACAAGTAATTAGCATTTCATTGTGATGTTTCTGCAAAACCCATGTAAAGAAATTTATTTCAGGAATAAAACAAGATCTGTTTCACAAGCCAGATGCGAGGTCAAGGTGAAGAGTTCAAGCTCTGTGTGGCTGTAAGAAATGCAACTATTCACAATAAGCAAGCAGGAAAGGTATATGAGAGCGGAAGGGAAGGTAATAGGTTGACAGATAACCAATGGCATATGTGTGCGTTCAATGAACACATAGAATAATATACCTTCCATGCTACAGCACCACCACTGGAGCAAAGTGCCAGAGACAACACCCCCTCCCCTCTCTTGGTTTTTCCGCATTCCACAAACACACATAGATTAGACTCGAATAATAACTTCATACATATTTTACGGAAGGCTGCGATAGACAGCAGGGAGTGCAAGTTTAATGCCAAAAATGGTGGGAGTTTAACACTGCATTTGTTTCCTACATTGATGCACTGTAGAGTCAAGGCAGTTGTACAGTTACATTAAAACAAGTCCATTCTGACAGCTAGGTGCACACATGCACTTGAAAGAGTTTCCATGGCAATGAACATCGTCTTCAGTGGTCTAGGGGTAACATACTAGCCTCTGGTTCCCAAGGTTCAAACTCGGCGGTGGGTGATGAATTTTTATGGGCGTAAAATTCTTAGCATGGCTTCCTTTGGGTGGGAAGTAAAGCCGGTGGTCCCATGTCATAGATTTACAGCATGAAAAAGAACCACAAGCTTGACTGAGAGGCCTATGAGCAAAACTAAGTGGTCTTTCATGCCCAATGTAGAGTGGGATGCTGAGAACCACAGTCTATGTACCTACATTTCAATTTCTAATGGTGATTGTGAAAGAGCTCTTTCAGTGTGCAATATTTTGTCAGATAAAGAACCAATATTACAGCAGGGAACTTAGAAACCACGCTTACTTGTTATTTCAATGAACATGCTACATATAACATTTGAAATGTAAATTATAACAGTAATAATTGATATTTTATTTCACCGCTTTTATCCTGCTTTGAGCCTTCTTTTTATAACAATATTCGTAATTTTTATTCACCGTAAAGTTGTGTCCCTAGTTATTAGCAGCAACTCCAAATGTCTGTGATAACATGGCTACACCGGCTACAGTCAAAGAGCACACTCATGTATTAGTAACATTGGACGAGAGATTGGCAATGCAATATTTGCATTCTGAGGCGAAAGACTGATATTCTGTGTAAGCAAAGCAAAGTGATGCTTTACTCTCAATCTTCCATTTGGATTTTGCTTATCAAAGAAGAAGGAAGTTAATTCACAGCGCTTTTGTTATTAGCTGAAATGCTGAAATCAAAATGTAAATGCAATGACACATTGTCGTTCAAGTATAATTGTTTTTAGGCAGGTAGAAGTGATCGCATTTAACTTGCATGTTACAGGATTTTAAGAAAATATAAATGTATATACCTGTGGGTACATATAAATAGCACTAAATGTATATAATTATATCTATATCTATAAAAATGTTATATTGGTTTGTGTATGCTTCAAAAACTCATAAAGTTCTGCATCGATTTAGCTCAAATTCTGACAAGATATACAACCCACTTCAAAGATTGTTTTTATCTATTTCTTGTGTCAGTAATATACCTGATGCACCAGGAGGAACCGAAAAACATTTCTTATCAGACTGATTCTGGCAACGGCTCGATCAAAGAATGACATAGCCTTAGCTCCCGCTTTGTCTGGAATAGCTGCATCATTGTTACCAGGTGGAAGGACTGCTCATTCTGCTCTGAAGTTGCCATTGAACATACAAACCATCGTGACTACCTGCAATATTTCCAAAGCACCTGATATGGGAAAAGTATTACAAAATGTAAAGTCATTGTTTGGGATGAATGCACCATGGTAAATAAAAAATTGCTTGAAGCTTTGGATAGATCGTTAGAAGATTTGCATAGAAACGTTCAACCATTTGGGAATGCATTGACATTACTTGCAGGAGATTTTAGATAAAAATTGCCTGTAATTTTTCAATCAATACCAGCACACCAGGAAGAAATAAATGCTTGCATAAAATATTCAACATTGTGGTGACACGTATGTACATTACAGTTGACTAAGAATATGTGTGTCCAGCTTCAAAACGACAAATCAGCAGAGGTATTCTCATGATAATTACTAGACATTGGAAACAGACAGCTGCCAATAGATGAGACAAGACCAATATCATTTCCTAATAATTTTTGTAATTTAGTAACATCAAAAGAAGAACTTATCGAAAAAGTATTTCCTAATATACAAATTAATTATAGGAATCGTGACCGGATCAGTGAACGAGCTGTCCTTGCCGCAAAGAATAAAGATGTCTATCAACTTAATAATTTGATACAATACAGCATTCAAAGTGAGGAAATTATATATAAATCAACAGACACCATTGTGGAAGCAGATGAAGTAGTTAATTACCCATCAGAGTTTTTGAATTTTCTTGATCTGCCAGGAATGCCACCACACACATTAAAATTGAAAATAGGTGTGCAAATTGTCATGCTGCATAATGTTTATCAGCCAAACTCTGTAACAGCACAAGGCTCACAGTTAAGAAGCTGATGAACAACGTAGTGGAACCAGCAATTATACCGGGCCTTTCAAAGGCGAAGATGTCCTCATTCCTCGAATTCCCATGATCCCTACCGATACACCATTTAAATTTAAAAGATTACAATTCCCAATTCGATTGGCATTTGCAATCACTATCAATAAAGCTCAAGGTCAATCTTTAGAATTGTGTAGTTTAGATTTAAGTGCGGATTGCTTCTCACATGGACAATTGTATTTTGCATGTTCCTGTGTCAGCAAACCAGACAGCGTTTACATCTACGTAAACAATGGAAAAACAAAAAATATTGTAAAGCTACAAGTATTGCAAAAATTAAACCTTTTGAAACGTATGCTTTGTTTTGGTCATTTCTCATCCATGTAACCATAATGTGCCACAGCGAAGCATGGCAGGGTACAGCTAGTATATATATATAACACATATAAATATGTATATTAAATATATAAATAGCATTTTAATTACAACTTTACATTATTTTTGCATGGACCAATTATGTCCTACATTTTTTACTTTCTTTGCTATGTAAAGTAAAGCAGAAGAAGGTATTCCACCCAAAAGTTTGATGTCAAGATTTCACTGGAAATATATGTTTTGAGGTCTCCTGAATCCAAGAAAAGCATTTTTATAAAGTGTGTGTGTGTGTGTGTGTGTGTGTGTGTGTGTGTGTGTGTGTGTGCGCGCGTGCATGTGTGTGTGTGTGCGCGCGTGTGTGTGTATGTCTATCTGTGTGTCTGTCAGTCTGTGGACATCATAGTTCAAAAATGAAAAGTGGGTTAAAAACCAAAGCTGGTATTTAAGTTTAATGTCTTTCAAGGATGCGACACAAAGATTTTGAAGAAAACTGCTCCACCGTAAACTAACCTTTACATGGAACATTTTTCAAAAATTTTGATTTTCCTGAAAATGGCTCTTACGATTTTGATTAAAATGCCATATGTTTGAGATATGAAATGAAATGTATATCTTGAATTTTCTGGCTATAGCCCATGCAGTCCTATTTACTCTGGATGTCTTTTGCATAACTGGTAAACCATGAGAGACAGGCCAAATCTTACTATATAAAAAATGTGGATCTTGCTAAAACACACAATTTATGTCTAAATATGTTGGTCTGGGTGGCCCACTTTTTTAGATGCTGGCCTACTGGTCATGGGTTCAAATCTAGCCCAGACCAATGGTTTTTAAGTGTGCTTAAAAACGACAGCTCCATGTCAGTAGATTTACTAGCATGCAAAAGAACTCCTGCGGGACAAAATTCCGGCACACCAGCAATGGGCAATTGACAGTGTCGTTAAACAACAAAATAATTATGTTAAAATACTTTTTTTGTAGAGTGAACCATTTTGGAGATATCCCTTGTTGTTCGTGTGAGTTTTGGAGAACTTATACATTGTTATTCATTTTTTTTAAATGTTAACCATGCAAAGAGAACTGAGTTTGAAAGCTTTAAAAGATTTAACTATTGCTCAAAGCCTACTTTATTCCTATATTCCCCTTGCACCTACAAGAAATAAGCAATAAGATCAATTCTGCAAATGTTTGTCTCAACTAACACGAAGAAGATAAAGGAATAAGAGATTGTAAGAATGGTTAGTATAAGAGCAGAGAAAGTCATGTGAGTGCAACACATCAGATTTTTCAGTCTCACTCTACCCTTTCCAATCCTGTCCTACACACAGCTATTGTGTGGAAGAGCATTAATGACATTAATTATATAAATAATAGTTACCTATAGCTAGTGGCTGCATACTGTCCAACAGCCCATATTAAAAACAGATACAGCTCCAAGTACTTCTCGCTGTTCTCCAAAACTGCTAGAAACTGTATAACTTCAGTCTCAATCACAAACACCAGCTCCGGGCACAGCTCAAACATTACATGCACATGTGAAAACAGATTTCTGCAAAAAACAAAACAAAAGTATGCTAATTATTTGTATATGTAAGTAACTTCTACTTAAAGCTGTTATATTTGACAAAGAAATATAATGGCACTACATATCTTAAAGTCATTTCTTTACAATTACTCTCATAGTTTTAGTTTCACTACTACAGTTATGCTACATACATAAAGGTAGTATTGCATTGACCCAACAATTTTATACTGGGACTGCACCAGAAAAACATTTTTTGAGACCTTTTGAATCCAAAAGCTCAGTTTTAGAAAAACTGTGTGTGTGTGTGTGTGTGTGTGCATGCGCTCGCATGTGCACACATCTTCCAAGGACATAACTTGAACATCTAAACAAACAAACAAAAAAAAAAAAAAAAAAAAAAAAAAAAAAAAAAAAAAAAAAAAAATCAAAAAAAATAAATAAAACAAAAATAAAAAACATAAAAAAATAAAACACCATAGCATCTCAAACTATCCTCTACATATAACATTTTTTGAAAATTATAATTTTCTCAAAAATGACTTAACAATTCTGATTAAAACACCACATGTTTAAGACATTTTCATGACAAATGAAATGAATATCTTGAATTTTCTGGGCATAGCCTCTTAAGTCTTCTTCATTCTGAATGACTTGCATAACATAAATCCTAAGAGATAGACAAAATATTACTACACAAAAATGTACATGTCGCACACAATTTATGTGGAATCAATTTTTTTGTGGCATTAATATTCCTTGTTATTGTTCAGATATATTATGCATGATTGTTTATACTGCATCCTTACTATTGCACCACAAAACGGTAGGCATGTTGGGTCAGGCATCAATATTTTCCAAATGCATTATTGTTATGTAAGTACTAACAATATAGTAGGGGAAGCTCATGCTTTCCCAGGTTGTATCTGATGATGACAGTGGTGAAGAAACAGGTAAGTATTCCCAGTGTATATGAGACAACTCAATCTCTAAAAATTATACATTGATTTCTGTCATTGCAAACTCTAACGGATAACAGCATTTGTGTTTAGTATACATAGTCAACTATTGTATGATTATGTAAAACAAAGAAACAAAAAAATTGGCTTTTTTCTTAAATCATTGTAAAGCAAGAGTATTTTCATTCCCCCCCCCCCCCCCCCCCTTTAAGTTTGAATTATGAATAACGGTGCTGACATACTTATTAGTATTCTAAACAGTGTATCATGTTCATTATTATGAATCTTTTCATTGATTCTTTTTTTATATATGTGACAAATGACAAGTCCACTTTTTACATGACTTTATTTTTTCTAAAACTGAACCACAATTCACAATTCATAGCTTTGCAGTTCTGTTGTAACCTTGATACAAACATTTCCCAATTGTATACAGCTTGCTCTGACAGTTCTACTAATTCATTCATAAAACTGACTTCTCTATACGTGCCAACTTGCTCATATAGCCAAGAATTGGGTAATGGTTATTTTTTTGGAAATCAACATTTTGCAACCCATTATCATGTAAAAAAGTTATTTTTGAAAGTTTTTTTTTTTTTTTTTGGTGGAAAAGAATGAAGTTATTTTGAAATTCATATCAAAAAATTGCTATGTTTATTACTGTAACTTCACTTTGTGAAGTAGTAAGGGGAAGTGATGTGCCTCCTATAGCCTCTCCTACCCAATTCCCATCCTCATCCTGCCCGTGGTGCACCCTGCTTTTAACAGATGAGGCTCTGGGAACCGAATCACAGCGGTATAACTGTTTCATCTAAAATGGAGGAAATGTCATTTACATATGTGCTGGCCTATCACAGCACAACAGCGTCCCTCAGAGGCACATGAGGGGAAGGTCGGTGGATCTACATACCACCTATTTAGTCCTCCCAGCTAGGTCCGATGGACCCGTTGACCAACGATAGGTGTGGTCCCCCTTGCAAAATGGGGGTTTAAGTTGGGTGATGTAACTGCCACATTGTAAAACTGGTGCCCGTTAAGAAAACAGTTACATGAAAGCCACATACATGAGTATGAGTCCTAAAGATAAACATTCCGGAGTTAAAACTGTCCCCCAATCGCATCTCCGGGTGGGGATATCTTTAGGCAAATTTCATCACAACAATTCCAATACTTTAAGAATTCTACAATGGAATGCAGGAGGCATATCCCAGCCTAAAAAACAAGAGCTAATGAAAATATTAAAAGACCAAGATATAGATGTCTTCACAGTACAAGAAGCCAATATATCAGAAGAACAGGAAATATACTTTGAAATGGATCAGTACACTACACATATACTTCCAAAGGCTCGTCAAATAGCAAGTGGTATTCTTACACGAATTAAAAGAAATATGAAAGCTACTATCCAAATCCAAAAAACAATGGAAGAACAAGATAAATCAGAAATAGTTAAAATTGAAGTATGGAAAAGTAACTACCACTATAGAATTTACAGTATCTACAATCCTCCAGACAATACACTAGATCTAAATTCTATTCCCATAGAACCCAAAAGTATTTTAATAGGTGATTTTAATGCACACTCCCCTAGGTGGGGCTACAGAGATATAAACTCAGCAGGAAGAGTCATAGAAGACCTATTAAACTCGTCAACAATGGAATTAATATTTAATCCAAATGATCCACCCACTTACCTTCATTATAATGGTTCAGGTACAAATCCTGATCTTCTGATGGTGTCATCTGACATAATTGACAATACAAAAAGAGAAATAATAGAAGACCCAGGTTCAGGCCACAGAATCACCATAAACTCCATAAGAGGTCTAATAAATAAAAGTAACAAACCAAAAATTAAAACTTCTTGGAATTTTAAAAAAGCAGATTGGTCCAGTTTCCAAAATGAGATAGAAGGGAAGTGTAATATACTGTTAGAATCAGAGTTCAAGTCAACAGATGAAATGAATAAAAAAATTTGTGAAATATTATTGACAGCAGCCAAAACACATATCCCCAAAGGAAAGTTAAAGAAATATAGCTACTTTTGGTCTCCATCTTTATCTAAGTTAAAACACGAAAGAAATATAGCAAGAGTCAAAGCCGAAAGAATCAAGTGTCCAGAAGATGTACAAAACTGGAGAAGAAAAGCAGCCATTTTTAAGAAAGAATTAATTACAGCAAAGAGGGCCAGTTTCACAAATTTTGTAGAACATATGGACTATAGGAAAGATGGAAATAAAATATACAAATTCCTTAATAAAACAAAATTATCAAAAAATGCAACTGAACCATTAAAACATAATAACAAAAGCTTAACTACAGATAGGGAAATAGCAGAATCCCTTAACAAGTTTTATGCTCAGTCACAAAGAATACCCCAAGCATATAAAAAACAAGAGAAGGCTATCCAAAAAACTATCAGAGAAACTAATAAGCCAAAAGGTATACGAAATTATATTTTTATTCAGGATTTTAACGAAACAGAACTGGATTTAGCAATAGAACAATTACAGAACAAAAAATCTCCAGGACCTGACAAGATCCACCCAGAGTTTATTAAACACCTTGGCAGGAAAGGAAAAGAAATCCTACTTAAACTGTATAACACGTGTTGGAGAATGAGTGTACCTTCCGACTGGAAAAAAGCCACTATCATCCCGATTTTAAAGAAAAACAAACCTTCAAACAATATTAATAGTTTCAGACCAATATCTTTGACCAGTGTTATTGCAAAAGTGATGGAAAGAATGGTGGCATCTAGACTTAACTGGTTCCTAGAATATTACAACTTAATTAATAGTTCACAGACCAGCTTCAGATAGAATCATAGTACAAGTGAAAATGTACTCCTACTAAGCCAAGACATCAAGGAAGCTTTCAATAGAAAGGAGGATAGCTTAGCAGTATTCATTGATTTTAAATCAGCATATGACTCAGTCTGGAGGAACAAATTAATTGAGAAGTTGCAATCAATAGGTGTGAAAAGTAACATGCTTAAATGGATAACTCAGTTTATTTCACAAAGATTTTGTGCCACAAAATATAATACATACATTTCCAAATATAAACAAACACACCGAGGACTTCCACAAGGTGCTGTTTTGAGCGCAACACTCTTTAACATATATATAAATGATCTTCCATCAATAATAAAAACTTTAGAAACCAAAATTGCTTTATTTGCTGACGATGTAGTCATTTGGACCTCAGGCTCTCCAAAAAAACCTGAATTAATTAAAGACAGAATAGAAACAGCCCTAAACAAAGCACATGAATGGAGCTCCAAAAACCTCATGACTATCAACGTGGAAAAAACAAATTATGAATTATTTACACTAAAATACAAACCAGTTAATATTAACATAAATTATAATGGTAAACCACTCAAAGCAGTTGATGATGCCAAATACTTAGGCATCACTTTCGACAGAAAGCTAAGTTGGAAAAAACATATAACAAACATCTCAGAAAAGGTTGAAAAGAAACTGCAAATCCTGAAAAGGTTAGCTGGTGCTAAATGGGGCTGCTCAAGGAGAGTCCTTAACACAACATACAAAATGTATGTTAAACCAAACCTCTTGTACTGTTCTGAAGCTTTAATAACAGCAGCAAATGCTAACATCAATAAACTTGAACAAATACAAAATCAGGCTCTTCGCCTAATCACTGGAGCAGTTAAATCCACACCTATTGATGCCATGCTTGCCTTAACGCGGACCCCATCAATAACAACAAAAAATAGAAGAACAAGCATTGCTCCAACATGAGAAAATGTTACGACTGCCAAACTCTAAATGGACAGAAGAGAACCTCCCCCCTTCAATCCTTAAAACTCATAGTAGTTTCCTAGAAAAGGTAACACAGATTAAATCCAAATTGAACATTCCTAACACCAGAGAAAATCTACTTATAAGAGAAAATCCATTGGAATTATTGCAACCTACCTTCAATTTGGAATTAATAGAGGAAATAAGTAAATCAGACACACCAAAAGAAAAACAAAAACTTCTAGCTCTGGAGACAATCAATACTAGGTATCCCACGGAAGAATGGCTGCACATATATACTGATGGATCCTCCAAGGAAAACCTTACTGGAGCTGGAGTTACGTGTTCACATTTTTCCTTTTATCATTCTGTTGGCAGAGACACAACAAATTATGATGGAGAAATAGAGGCTATACACATTGCTCTCCAACAATTATTAAATCTTCCCTTAAATAAATTTAACAAGGCAGTAATTCTTTCAGATTCTAAAGCTGCAATTCAGGGAATATGTTCAAATACTACAAAGAAGTCAACAAAAATTAGAGAATGCTACAAAATGTTAACACAACTCCAAAAAGTTAATAAGACTGTTCATCTCCAATGGATTCCAGCACACTGTGGAGTCATGGGGAACGAAGCTGCAGACTCACTTGCAAAGAAAGGTACAACAATAAAACAAACGTCTAAATTCAATTTCTCATATTCCTCAATAAAACGCGTGATCATTTAAAAATTTTCTCATTCATACCTACAAGAAATAGAAACAAATGCCAAAGATAAAAAATGGATTACACTACTTTCCAACCCAGATATAATCCCTCAGAGACCAAGGAAAACAGCGGTTGCAGCCTTCCGACTACTGACAAATCACGATTGCTTAGCAAGTCATCTCTACAGAATAGGTATCTCAGCCTCACCAATATGTGTCCTGTGTAACGATCCAGCAGAAATGAACGAAGACCACTTGAAGAGCTGTGAAGCATTAAGATCAGAAGAAACTACAGTTCAAAAGTATTGGAAAGCACGAATGCTAATGGCTTCATTGCCAGATGCAAGGCACTAGAAAACAACAACATATTCCTTGTTATTGGTTTGAATTTTCCAAATCTCGAACTTCTCTCAAATGGGAAATCATTATTCATTTTTTCCTCCAGGTCATACAAATAAAACAGATTTTCAAATTCATCACATAGTGGCCAGCTCTTAAAAGATTTGACTATTGCTTAAAACCTACTGTATTCACCTATTCCCATTGTACCTACAAGGTAATATGTAATAAGTAATTTCTACAAATGTTTATCTGGATTAACCTGAAGTAGATAGAAGAATAAACATTTGTGAGAATAATTTGCACAGTGTTGTAGCCCATTTATCATTACTTAGGGGACACCGTGGGGAGGCAGGCTACTTTATCCCCCAGAAGCTGTGAAAACAACAGTTAGTGCACCTCTTGCTGGAACAAATAATAACCCAATGAAAGTCAACATTGAAACACAAGTCGCAAAACTACATATATGTAAAATTGAAAACAAACTCAAGTAAACTACCTGGAGAATATAAGCTAAAAACAACATACAAACAAATCTTTTTTTGGAAAAGAATTATAATTACCTAAATTTATCAGAAAAATGCACTCCTCATCCTCCTAGAACTGATCCAATGGAATTTATTAAGATAGTAACAAATAAAGAGTTGACAGAGATACTAAATAAGCAAGAAGACTCACCAGAAGTATACAGAATTGCTACGCTTGAATATCTACATAATCAATTCCCGGAAACAGAGTGGCTCAGAATTTACACGGATGGTTCTGCAAATAAATTGAGAAATAATGTAGGAGGTGGTATATATTGTAAATACTTTTCATATTATTTTACATTGCCTAGACAATCCACAAATTTTGATGGTGAAGTGGTTGCAATACAACGAGCATTAGAACAGATATACTATAGGACTGATATAAAAGAAAATAAAGCAGTTATTCTCATAGACTCAGTTTCTGCCATTCAAGCAATTGAACAATATGACAGTCCATACAAATCCTATAATATTAAGGATGTGAAATCTTATTATAGATTACTCCAAACAAAAATTCAACAGATAATATTACAGTGGATAACAGCACATGTGGGAGTGATTGGTAACAAGACTACAGACTTTCTAGCCATAAAGGGTGCAGTGTTATGCTCAAAACTTATAGTGTCTTTGGATTAGATACGAAACTAAACAATGTCAAAATTAATATAGAACAAAAATACCAACATAATATTCAAAAAGTAATTTCTAATAAAAATTGCTCCAACATAAAAGAAAAAGTACAAAAAATAAAAAAAATTTCCAAGGAAAGAAGCAGTTGCTCACATCAGATTAGCCACTGGACATGACTGTTAGGTGGATCATCTGCATAGGTTTGGTTTTATAAGTGACAACACATGTAAGATCTGCAATGCTGACAAGATTTTAAATGGAGAACACCTACTGGAATGCCCAGAATTGAGGAAAGCTGTACCAAATGGGAAGATACATAGTCTATATAAGTACCACATCTGCTACTGCTTCATCATCATTGCTCACATAGCAACAAATTATTCTTTTGTTCGACAATTTGACATGTTAGGAAAGCAATTACTGCAGCAATTACAAAAAACTGAAGCTATCAACAGTGAAGCAAATCAATTCTGCAATATTAACAAGTACCTTAAGAGACTATAAGCTTCACTTATCTTACTGCAAGTTCTTGAAATACAAAGCAGACTGTATAGTTTCATGATAATTTTATCACATCATCTGTGCCATTTTTGTTTAACCTCTTAACAAACCTATTATTTTACAATGTGACGGCTCCTTTGTCACCTATTTTTTTTTATTGCCTAAATGAAGTATCCCATTAAGTACAATAACAACAGTAATAAATAAATTCTTATAAGCGATTTTAATCTCTGAATATTCCCTAGATTAAAATCATGAGTATACTTGTGATATGTTTAACCTTTTTTTTTCCTTGCTGAAATCACATTTGAAAACCAAATCTTGGACATGGAAGCATTAAGAAATGAACAGCAACAATGAATTATAAATGCTAGAACCTGAGACAGTTATTATAGGCATCCCCAGAAGTATTTAAAACAAACATGAACTTCGCTCTGTTTATCCAGCATTATTCTTTTGTCATCTGGAATATTATCAATTTGTTGATATAATGATTATTTATATTTTCTTTAATATTTGCATTAATCTGATAATATTCAATGCATCTCTAGCATATTGAATAATACTTAATCAAAAAGTAAAATATATCAAACAAAAACAAAACATATTTTGTTTGGTCTTCCTATATTCCACTGACAACTGTATGTGTCTCAATGTACCGAACCTTGATCCAAGAAATTAAAACAGTGGGGCCAAAGTTATTGCTCACACCACATACTATGCACATGACTAGCAAGCTATAGGAGCTGTTACTCAGATTCAAGCCTAGTATATGATCATTTTAGCTAAATATGTTTCTCACTATTCATGTTTGCTAATTTATAGCATTTTATATCTAAAAAAATACCCCTCAGGGGCCCCCGTCTAGGAGATATGTGGATGGCGACCACAAGGTACCCAAGCTGAGCAGAACATTACTTCCACTTACTGGTGTTTTGCTCCTCACTGTAGCTTTTCTATCTGACCTTATGATCTTACCTTGGTCATCTCTTGTTCTCTTCCGATCCCGATGCTATTAGGGTTCCCGAGGGCTAGGGAGTCTTTATTTTTCCAACCTTTCCATTTCCCTGATTTCTCTATATACTCTTAACCCCTAACATGCTTATCTGACATTAGTAATCAGAAGATATGGTCGGTGAATTTATTTTGACAACTCTCCCTGTCAGGTCGGTGAGACCCGTAAAGCAACGATAGGTGTGGTCCTCCAGACATTCTGGGGGTTGTGAGAGAGCGATGTAACCACCAAAACATAAAAAAATTGTGCTCTCTAAAAAGTGGTTACTATTACTGCTATTGTTCTCTCCAATATCAAATTATGAAGTATGACTCAAGGGATAAAATGTTCTGGAGTTAAAATAGTCCCCCAATCAGGTCTCCGGGCGGGGACTACTTCTTGAGAACCAAAACATTATATTAATAGAAGATCTAACATCAGAATTCTTCAATGGAACACAGGTGGTCCTACACAAACAAAAAGAATAGAGCTCAATAAAATTGTATTTGACAATAACATAGATATATTTTTCATTCAAGAAGCAAATCTAACAAATGATCAACTTAAATACTTCAATTTTACTGGATTTTTACTAAACCTACTACCCAAAAATAGACAGATAAGTAGTGGAATATTAGTTGGAGTAAAAAAGGATATTAAATCCTCCTTTCAAATTGTTAAAGAAATGGATAACACAGATAAAGCTGAATTAATACATCTAAATTTTTGGGATAACAAAACACACCTACATTTATATAGCATTTACAATCCTCCCAGGAACGAACCAGATCTCTCACTTATTGGCCAATTAAATAAAACAATCATAATTGGGTATTTCAATGTCCATTCCAAAAGATGGGGTTATGAAAAAGTGGATTCTTTCTACAGGGAAGATAGTGGAAGAATTTTTAAATACCACAACCTTTGAACTGATTTATGATAAAGAAGATCCCACAACCTTCATACATTACTCTGGAGCAGGCACTAACCCAGACCTCTTGTTCGCTACAACAGATATTGTTTCAAAGATTAAAAATAAAGTTATAGAAGACCGATGTTCTGGTCACAGAGCAGTAATTGCTGATATAAAACTAGATAATACAAATGTCAGTCAACATCATACGAATCTCTATTGGAACTTCAAAAAAGCAGATTGGAATAAATATAAAACTGAACAGGAAAATAAATTTAAAGAACAAACAAACAAACTCACAGCTGAATGACCAACGAACAAAAATTTCTGGAAAGTCATCCTAAAAACCGCAAAAGAAAAACACATTCCTCCTGGAAGAATAAAAATTTCAAACCCTTTTGGAACCCCCAGTTAGAAGAACTGAAAAAGCAAAGGGATATAGCTAGAAATACAGCTGAACAAACAAAAAACATATTGGATACACAAGTATGGCGGACGAAATGTGCTTCACTAAAAAAAGAAATTAATACAGCTAAAAAGAATCACTTTAATAATTTCTTAGAAAAAATGGATTATAGGACAGATGGTAACAAAGCCCATGCGATCATAAAAAATTTCAAGGAAAGGAAAGAAAACAATAGCACACCTGTCATATGCAACAATAAAATATAAACAAATGATGCAGTCATAGCCAAAACACTCAATAAATAGTATGCTAATTCACATAAAGTAACAAGAAATAATAAAAGGGAACATAAACAATTTAAGAAAGACTTGAAACAAGAAAGAGAATGTGATCCTAACACTCAGTGCAATATCTTTTTTCAAAATTTTAATATGTAAGAACTGAACATTGCAATTAATAACCTAAAAAACAAAAAGTCTCCTGGACCACATCACATACATCCAGAGTTCATAAAAAATCTTGGAAAAGCAGCAAAACAGCTACTAAAACTCTACAATCTACCCCGGAAAACCACTGTACCTGCCGAATGGCAAAAAGCAATAATTGTCCCACTCTTGAAGAAAGATAAAACTGCATCAGAAATAAAAAATTATAGACCAATAGCTCTTACTAGCATAATAGCAAAAGTGATGGAAAGAATGGTGTCAAATAGGTTAAATTAGTATCTAGAATTACAAAAATTTAATTTCCCCATGTCAAGCTGGATTCAGAGAGTTCCACTCTACAAATGAACAAGTCTTACTTCTCAGTCAAGAAATCAAAGACTCCTTCAATAGAAAAGAAGATAATGTATCAGTTTTCTATATGCATAACAAAAGTACTAAAGAAAGTAAAAAAAAGTAGGGATACAAGTTCCAATGTTTTCATGGCTATGTCATTTCCTAACGCAACGCTTTATTGCTACCAGATAAGGAAGAAATATATCTAAATATGAACAAGTACACCATGGCTTACCACAAGGTGCAGTGCTCAGTACTACACTTTTAATATATTTATTAATGATCTGCCACAACAAATACAAGAATCAGGTGTGAAGTGTGGACTATTTGCCGATGACTTAGTAATGCAGACTTCAAAAACAAAAGTACAGAACTAGAAAAAACCATGCAATAATCCTTAACCAACCTACAAAAGTGGACCAAAGATCATTTAATAACTGTTAATAAAATAAAATCAAACTACCAAATCTTTTCACTAAGGAATAAAACCATTAAAATAAAACTCAATTTTGAGGGTCAGCAATTACCAGAAACAAAGGAAGCAAACAAAGTATTTGGGAGTTATATTTGATACCAAACTTACATGGACCAAACAAATAGAAAATGTAATACAAAGAGCATAAAGTCGCCTTTCACTGTTAAAACATCTAACAGGAATGAAGGGGGATGTTCCAGAGCAACTCTTAACATGACACACAATGTATAGATAAAGTCATTATTTACTTACTGCAGCAAAGTTCTTGTAACAGCAAATACAAAGAAAAAAAAATGCAAATCTTTCAAAGCCAAAGTCTGAGACTAATTACAGGTACTATCAAAACCACACCAATACCAGCTATGGAAACACTAACCAACCAATACCCCATTGAATATGAAATAGAAAAAGCAGCTCTTATTCAATATGAAAAGCTGATCAGACTCCCATCCAACACATGCAAGAAGAGAAATTTTACACATATCCTAAAGACTCAAGAGAGCTTTCTTTCCAAAATTCAAGACATCAAGAAGAATGTATACCTTCCTAATTCAAAGGAAAACTTCACATATAAAGTCAATCCGACACAAACATTAGACATCACATATTATTTACACCTGACAGAAGATTAAGAAAAGTGATTTTCCAGCTAGTGTTCTAAAATTATTGGCATTAGAGACAATCCATACTAGATTTCCGGAACATGAATGGCTCCATATTTATACTGATGGATCACTGATATCAAACTGAGATGGAGCAGGGGATGGAGTCACGTGACACCTCTTTTCCTATTACAAATCTTTAAGTTATGGAACTACAAACTTTGATGGAGAAATTGAAGTAATTTGAATGGCCCTACAAAATCTTTTGTATAGAACTTCACATTTTCAGCAAGAAGCTATTCTCTCAGATTCCAGGACGGCAATTATAGTGGTGCTGTTTTTATAATTATCGAAGGCGATGGTGATGAGCTTTTGACTCTTTCGTTATCTCTGGTGGTGGTACTGGATGGAATGAACATATACTCAGGGTTAACTTTAGTGAAATATTTTATTCGCACCTTCTTGTTCACAGTATTTAAATCGTATTACAGTAGTAAGTCTTTTATTTCAGTGGATCGACTTCCCTAGCATTGCTGAGATTTAATGTCTGAAAATTTAATGATATTTCGCTAAATGTGTTTTCTATCACTTTACACTTTGTCTATTTTACGTCCTTTTATTTAATCACACACTTCGTATTAACTAACTTATTAAAGTTAGCTAATGTTTCACTTATTTTACACAAATTAACCATCTTTAAACACAGTAAATTTACTTTCACTATTTTATGACGCACACACATAAAAATGCGTCCATCTACACCAAAGACGTGAACGCTAATAACTAGACAATTGGCGCCGCATTACACTTCTTTTTGTGTACATCCGCGTATGTGTTCATCAAATAGAACCGCATTGTTACGGAAGCGATCCTTAGCCATTCTCCCTTCGCTTTCAATATTGGACACATAATTCTTTTATTTATACATATATATTAAAATTAAATATGGAAATATTTACGACGTCTTTAAACAAACTTAATTGTTTGTAACAATGAACATTAGTAACACGTTTTCGTCATTTAACCAATTCATACCAACATCAAAAATAAATTACATCTTAGCAAATATTCACATAAACGATTTTCTTTTGGGGTCTTACAATATCCTGTCTCACATGCCCCTTGTTTTGTTTTTCAAGTTGTCATCTACATTTACAATCTTGAAACACAATACAATACTTCTCCCTATTCCTCTAATACTTAATACTTTGTACAATACCTTTTTTTCTTTACAGTCTTCTTTGCTGTATGTTTTTGTCTTTTGTTTTGGCATGACACAGCATGTCTTTATAAATTTTGCATATTCAGTTACCACACAATACAACACCTAGAATATTCCTAAGTTTTTTACATTTGACATTGACACAAACATTATTTTTTTTTTAAGTGTATCATGGTTTATTGTGTGCCTTTTGACTTATGTTCCTTGTTATGAGGAGAGAAAAACAGGATACAAATCTTGAGCTAATGATTATGATCATACTTATGGCAATTTTATTCAGTTCTTTGTCCTTTGTCTTGCAAGCTTATTATGTATGGGCAGGTCATTGAGTCAATCCTTAAACTCTGATGTTACTAATGATGCTATTGTGACATTGGGTTCTTATTCACTATTTTAGTTCGGCATTTCTTCAAGTTTAACATTGGCTATATCCATCTTAATTCATGGGCATTGCTTTTCTGACTATGGTTTTTCTTACTTCACTAATTGTCACTTCTTTATCACTTATCTCTATAAGAGAAAACTTCTATATTTATAATTATTCTGCAACTATATTATTTTTCTTCTTAATTCACCCTTGACACCCTTGTGTCAAAAATATTTTCTCTTTGTCATCACAATTGATTCCTTCTTATTTTTGTCCCTGACATCCTTATGTCAAAAACACATTTTTTCGTTGTTATAATTCACTTCTCTAATGACATATTCTATATTCTCATCTGTCCTTGTTGACAATGCTCTTGGTGGTCATTATAGCCAATGACTATGTTGATTTTCTTTCTTGTTGTATTTTCCAACCTGTATAAAATTTTCTATAAGAAACCCATTAAAAATTATTACTTTTCATCATCTCTACTGTTCCTGCCTTACATGTTTGTTGGCAAAGACTATTTGGTCCTTTCTTTGTATGGTTTTAATTTGTTTTTATGGTATTTTCCTACTAACTTGCCATTTGTATTCTGTAGCTCATATGTATGGTCGCCCAGCTGTTTTGTTATGACCAGTGGTCCAGTATACAGTAGTTCCATTTTCTCTTTGTGCAGCCATCATGTGTTGATGTCAATTGTCAATCCCTTAGGTTTTGTGTTGGTCATCAACCGGATTGGGACGAACTTAGTTGTGGTAATTTCCCAGAGTGTTGGTGGTGGTTGTTATTTCTGTATTCTGTGCAACATCTGCCCTATTTGGCACATTTTCATCCTGTTCCTGTTGTCTTATGTTGCCGGTGTTCCATTGGTCTCCGCCCCTTTGGTGTGGACCCCTGTTGCATGGCAGTCTTCGGTTGTTCAAGTATTCTCTACAGAATCGTATGTGGTTCACTTGATGGGTACGGTCTCCTGGTCTTCCACGATCATATGTATATGTTTGGTGTCTTGATTCACCCCTTGGTATCGTGTCGTGGTACCGCTGTCTCGTGTTCTCCATCCTTTCGCCATGATTGTGTGGTTGTGGGAAATGGTGTGCCCCTCTCCCCCTGTCATGGGTGCTCCTAGTATTTCTATCTTCTCTCTCATTCTGGTTGTTTGTAGTCGCGCTTCTGTTTAAGATAGGTGAGTTTGGGTGACCGTTTCTATGTCTATGCTCATTAGGCCAACCATTTTGCATTTCGAAGGCTGTCAGTAATTCTATCATGTCTGCAAAATCTACTGGCCTCGCAACAATTAACCCTGTTCTCACTGTGTCTGGGAAATGTCTTGTTATGCTGGTAATTAACTCTGCTTCCAACAGGTTAGGGTCTAATAGCTTCCCTTTGTTGGCTACTTTCATAAAATAATCGACTAGCGATAACCCTTTGGTTGGATCATTTCTACCTGTCGCTAGCTCTACCCTAGTCTGGTTTTGCTTAGCTGGGCCCCAATACCTTGATAGGAATAGATTTCTGAATGAGCTATATGATTCATGACCAACTAGTGTTAACCTTAGCCATTCTAATGCTTTGTTTTTTCAGCTTTTCTTGACTATCATCATCCTAAGCTCATTTGGTATCCTTTTCACTTTAAAATACTCTTCCATCTCCTTAACAAAGAGTTTTGGATCGTCTCCCTTCTCCTCGTCAAATGTAGGTGGTGTGATTTCATGTAGTATGCTGTTGGTGTAGCATGTGTTTTGTGTTGTGTCATTGTTTAATTGTGAACCCCTTTCTCTATGTGGTGAGTCAACATTTTGTACATTATTCAAATAACTTTCATCTTGTACATCATTTACATCTAAATCATCATTTTACCTTTGTAGTGCATTCACAACATCATTTACATTAGCCAAACTTTCTTTTCCTTTTCTCATTTCTTCACAAATTGATTTTAAATCATTCTTTATTTCTAAGTGACTTTGTTTCATATCATTCATAGCATCTTGTTGTGATTGTACTACATCAGCCATAGTCTTAATTTTAGGAATGACAATTTGTTCTACAGTTTCATTAATAAATCCTTTCTTCACTACCTCAATTTCTTTCCTTAATTCCTCAGTTATTTCTACTTTTACATTTGTAATCTTACAGTCTACACTTGCATTACATTCTGTTATTTCATCTCTACATCTACCAATTTCTCCTTCTAATACAATCTTATTTTCTCTCATTTCCGGTTCTATTTTTCCCATCCTATCTCCTATGATTTCTATCCCAGCTTCTAAAGCTTCCTTTGTCTCATTTATGTTTTTATGTACTAATTTTAAATTACTGTCCATTACTTTCATATTTTCTTTACACTCCTGTCTTCCTAATTCTATTTTCTGTTCTAAGTTCTGTCTTCCTAATTCTATTTTCTGTTCTAAGTCCTTTCTCACTTCCTCCATTTTCTGACCTAAACTTTGTTCTATGTCCTGTTTTAATTCTGCCTTATTTTTTTCCATTCTCTGACCTATCTCTTCCCTATTCTGTTCCATTTTCTGACCTATTTCTTTTTTATTATGTTCTAAGTCCTGTTTTAATTCTACCTTATTTTGTTACATTTTCTGACCTACTTCCTTCATATTCTGTTCTAGTCTTTCAAACATGATCATTAGTAACCTTTGGTCTTTTCCTATTGCTACCTCTTCCTCACTTTCTATTCCTATCTGATAACTAGGCTTATCTGCCCCTTCTCCTATTCCTGTTCCTACCTCTTTCTCTTTTCGCGACATTCTCGTTTTTTGATTTAGTTCACTTTGGTTTAAAAGTCCCACTATTTTGCCACTTCACAGTAACATAAAAATGAAATGAATATAAAAATAAAAATTTTTGGTCCTACTTTTTCTCGTTGATTGGTCTCGTTACGTGCATCCCCTGGGCGGTTGACCTCGCTAGACGATCTCTGATGTTTTCCCACATGGATTATCCGTTCATCGGCGTTTTTAGGCACTGTGTCATTGATTTCCAATTTGGTAACCTCTCCGAAGTTGTGAATCTCGAAGGATTGTCCAATGGTGTCTTCTTCCTTTTTGGCGCGAAAATTTGGCGTCACTTGGTATTTCACGTAAGTTCATTTCCCATAGATTTTCATTCCACCCGAAATTTGTGCTCTATGTTGGGCAAGCCATTTGGTGCTGTTTTTATAATTATCGAAGGTGATGGTGATGAGCTTTTGACTCTTTTGTTATCTCGGGTCGTGGGACTGGATGGAATGAACATACACTCAGGGTTAACTTTAGTGAAATATTTTATTCGCACCTTCTTGTTCACAGTATTTAAATCGTATTACAGTGGTAAGTCTTTTATTTCAGTGGATCGACTTCCCTAGCATCGCCGAGATTTAATGTCTGAAAATTTAGCGATATTTTGCTAAATGTGTTTTCTATCACTTTACACTTTGTCTATTTTACGTCCTTTTATTTAATCACACACTTCGTATTAACTAACTTATTAAAGTTAGCTAATGTTTCACTTATTTTACACAAATTAACCGTCTTTAAACACTTAGTAAATTTACTTTCACTATTTTATGACGCGCACACATAAAAATGTGCCCATCTACACCAAAGACGCGAACGCTAATAACTAGACAATTGGCGCCGCATTACACTTCTTTTTGTGTACATCTGCATATGCGTTCATCAAATAGTTCCCGCATAGTTAGGGAAGCGATCCTTAGCCATTCTCCCTTCGCTTTCAATATTGAACACATATAATTCTTTTATTTATACATATATATTAAAATTAAATATGGAAATATTTACGACGTCTTTAAACAAACTTAATTGTTTGTAACAATGAACATTAGTAACACATTTTCGTCATTTAACCAACTCATACCAACATCAAAAATAAATTACATCTTAACAAATATTCACATAAACGATTTTCTTTTCGGGTCTTACAATATCCTGTCTCAATAGCAATTACTTCCAAGTTGTCACCAAAAAACCAAACAATTACTGAATGTTGGAAAATCCTTACCCATCTAACAGCATTTCAAAAACACCTGGTGTTCCAATGGATACCAGCTCACTGTGGGCTGAGTGTTAATGACAAAGCCGATTTTCTTGCAAAAAAGGGTACCAGCAGTGTACAGAAATCTGCAATTAATCTACCATTTTATGCAGCTAAAAGATTAGTCAACTCTGAATTCAAAAAATTTATTGCAAGATATTACTATGAAAAATCAAAAAATAAAGGATGGGAACTACCAAACATTCCAACAGTAATTCTTGAGTATCCTCAAAGAATGGCAGTTGCAACCTTCAGGTTGATTACGGGACATGATTGTCTAGCGAAAACATTTAAACAGAATTGGGATATATTCTTCACCACTGTGTCCTCTATGTGATCTGCAAGAGGAAATGGACCAAGACCACCTTCAAATATGTCCGGCCACTTCTAGCACCCTATCCTTTCTTTCTTTCTTTCTTTCTTTCCCTGGTTACCCTCCCCTTATGTAGGACTTACACCCTCTAGGACTTACAAGCCAGTGCCTAGGGTCGGACGCCTGTCGGGGAGCAGAGGGACCTCTGGACCAGACAATGAGGACCTGGAAGCAGGTGGTCAACCAAGCATCAGTTATGATAGTGAGGAAGAGGATGATATGAAATGCAGGTGAAATGGATGATTGGAAGGGTGATAACGGAGCAATTTGTGGAATGAATGGCAGGGGAAACCAGAGAGCCTGGAGAAAACCCACCCAGACGCCACTTCATCCACCACGAATACCACATGCGGGTCCTGCCTAGATGGTAGGCAAGTGGCCTAACCACTCAGCCACGGCGCCGCCATTATATTTCCAGACTCAGGGAAGGATGAGGAATAATCTTGGCTGGAGAAATCCCGTGACCCCTTGCACAGAAGGCAGGTGCTCTACCAACTGCGCTATGGGCGCCCTATCCATCAGTGAAAAATATTGGAGAGCAAGAGGACTAATGACTTCATTGTCAGAAATCCAGCACTAGCTAACAACAACATATTGGCTGGCTAGGGAAAAATTGATGGATCAAAATCCTGCACATTAGATCAACAACAGCATAGTTTGTGCAACAATGAGTAAAAAAGTCCTGTGAGTGTAACAGGTAAAATTTTTAAGGCATTATTTTAATATGTAATGAGATAAGTAGTTAACAATGTAAAAACAAAAGTATGCTGAAATTACTCACTCAAATTGGTCCTCGAAGTACATTTATTTTGGGCTTTCTAATTTTGTTTTCCCTAACATTTACTTGTAGGCCAAGGCTCAACTACAAGAGTTACAGTGCCAAAGAAGAAGAAAAAGAAGGTAGACCATTTATTATGGGATTAGGATGAACTTAACCTAATGTGACACAATGCGACGGGATATAACGCGAAACTAGGTCTATTGGGATGCCCTTAACACAACGTAATGGGAATGATTCTGGTTGGTTATTCTTCTACTTAGCAGACATGGCAGATATTTGAAGCAGCTCTCTTTTTCTAATCAGAGGTTGTTTTCCAAAAATGAAAAGAAAGAGAATATGCAAATGTGAAGTAAAATCATTTTTAATAGGTAAATAAAGTACTATAGAGCTGCCATAACCTATTTTAGGAACTAAACAAAAGAAACAGAGAAAGAGTTTTGATGCAAATAGTTACACTACTTGCCGATTAGTACAAATTAGTCACGTGACCTCCAACCTTGATGTAATGTGAAGGAAAAGTTTGGCATTGCCATACTCTTACATTGTGTCACATTAAGTTAAATCCTGTTAAGTCGGCCCTAAATAGCTCCATTTAATATAATGTGTGAGACTTTCGCATTAGTCTAACACTAACGTCACAAGACACTAAGTCACATTATTATAAGTTCATTGTAATCTGGCATTACTTGTAGTAGAGAGAGGAAGTGTGTCTAATTTGATATCGAGATTTCACCCAAAATGGATGTTTTGTGGTTCCTGAATCTGAAAGAAATCTAAAAGGTAGAGGAGGTACTGCATTCAATCCAAAAATTTGAGATTGATATTTCACCAGAAATACATATTTTTAGAAGAAAGTGTGTACGCAACAAAATGTCACATAAATAACAAATTTAATATTTAATTTTAGTGTCTTCAAAGATTGATAGACAGGTTTTCAAGAATATCTCCCCCTCCCCAACCTAACTACTCCATATGTTACTTTTTATTTTCTTCAGAATGGTTCTAGCAGTTTTAATTAAAATACCACGTTTATAACACATTTATATGAAAAATAAAATGTATATTTTGAATTTTCTTGAGCCTGTGAAGTCCTCTTTATTTGCAGGGAAGGTTGATTTATTTTGAATAACTGGTAAACCATAAGAGATAGACAAAAACTTACATGTAAAAATGTACAAGAATAACATCATAAGTAATGCACAAGTTGGCGTTTCACAACCTGGATGACACAATATTAGTGAAAATTACATTGTTGTAGTTAAAGGCTTGAGAAAGAAGCATATGTATTCATTATTTCAATTTGTTCTCTATATTTGTAGAACCACGTATAGAAATGCAGCCTGCCTGTGTGTCAGGTACTGTGTCTGTTGAAGATTTTAGGTCATACACTAAGATCAAAACTTTACATGCAAAAATGCCCAAGGCACTTGTGGTGAGTTCATAGTGGACCTTAATACAGTTACTCCTTGAGTTAATTGTCCTTGCGAGGGTCATGTGAGCACAATGACCCAAGATAATCAAAAAATGAAAGAGGTGTGAAGCTTGGGACAGGGACCATGGGTGAGGGAGTGAGTGAGTGAGTGAGCAAGTGAGTGAGATAGTGAGTGGGTGAGTGAGTGAGCAAGTGAGTGGCTGAGTGAGCAAGTGAGTGAGTGGAGTTTAAGGGCCCATCAACAGCTAGGTCATTTGGGCCAAAAGTCAAATTTTGAAGTCTAAAACACTCACAAAAATGCAATTAAAAGGTGAAAACTAACATACAAAATTAAAACGATAAGACAGTTAAAATGTTAAAAAGTGAAAGTTAAAACAATTAAAATATTGAAAACTGAATGTCACAACAGTGAAGAGCTAAAATGCTAAAAAAAAAGGGGTAAAACAATACAAATAAGAATTTTATTCTAAAACTGTAAAATTAAGTCCTAGAATAAAACACAAGTTAAACTTTTTTCTGAAACCCAATTTCAGCGACGAACTTCAAGACCTCTACATGTACTGGGTGGTCATCTGGAATTAACCACAGAGTAAAACCCAAGCCAAGGGATTGGCGCTCCCTAGCATATTACGGACAATCAAGCCAAATATGTGACACAGACACTTGTACATTGCACGTGGGACACACAGGGGCTGGGTTGCCATGCAAAAGAGGACCCTGAGTGGTGCATATGTGAGCTATTCTTAATAGCATTAGAATAACCTCTGATCATCGAGAATCCTTGCATGAGGTCAGCCAAGGTTATACTGCGTCCTTGATTCTCCACATCTGAGTGCCAGATATCTCTTCCCAAGACTGCTGCTGGAATGAAAAGGGATGGTGACAGAGGTACCGATGCATGTCCCTAAAAGGCAGAGTGTGTGTGTAAAACTCTAGCAAATGGCAGGCAGCCTTAGCAACCACACCTGCCTCCTCATTCTCGTATTACCCACATGGCCTTTAGAAAGAGTCCCGTAGCACTTGCCGGCCAAATTCGAAGTCCGAAGCTACTTACTGCGCATGCGCCGACAGTCGTTAGCAGAATCGTCACTAGGTTGCACCGTGTCACTAGCAGACGATTTTCATATTTGCCAAAATTGCTTTTTTCAACCACACTAGTTTTGTTGCCAACACACTAAACACTCGTGTGCGCATCGGCTAATCTACACCGCCAGCGCGACTCCATACAATTATTGTGTACATTATCGTTATTGCCCATACAGATATATCACTAGCGTGACTCCATACTATTGTTGTGTGCATTATTGTGTAACACCGTTATTGCCTAGTGACTGGGTCCACGAAATGTTGGCTCGTTTTATTTTTTATTTATTTTAGTTTTTTTTTATTTTCGAGTGGAGAAAAAATCCATTTATGGAGCCCCATGTGCTGGGATGGCACAGATGGGGGACTGTAGGCTTCGCCCTAGGGCACTACCCACTAAAAAAACTCCACTGGAAGCGCTGAATTAACACTAATTAATTTTTGTTATGGGGTGTAGCACGGCATAACATTCCCTGCATAGCATTCAGGTTCTCAGCAGGCCCTCGTCGTAGAGGAATTGTACACATTCTTCCTCATTATAACACAAAGGTGCTAAATCTACTATGCTAATGAAGCGATTCATTGCACCCTCACAACTCCAGAAGGTATATAAATGGTGCAACTCTGTTAAACTACAAATTGCAGCTAACAAATCTGCCTATTTGCTATTTAAAGGTAAATTATTAAGAAACCCAGTTATACGAATACACGAAGAACGTATTCAACACCACAAGTATATTAAATACCTTGGAATAACGCTTGATGAGAAAGGCAACTTCAAGACACATGTCACTCAGGTCTGCAACAAAGCCAGTAAAATTATGATGAAGATTGCCAGTATTGCCCAACGTCAATATAAACTACCTCTCACTACCATTAGAACATATCATAATTGTATCTTTACTGCCATCATTACATATGGTGCAGGAGCGTGGGCACAGTGTATGCAAAAATTAAACCTCGTCGCAGATCTCAGAAAATGCCAGAGGAAAATTCTTCTCCGTTTTACTGGAGCAGCAAGAACGACCTCTACTATGGCTCTTCTTGTGGCCACTGGTACCTGGCCAATAGATCTACAGGTTCGCCTATATGGTGCTTACTACTGGCTAAAGAAAAGCAATCAACAAAAGATAGAAGACATAATAGGAAAACGATGCTATATGAAAAGACAAATAAGGGCTGAGTTAATATCCTTATGGCAGTCAGAATGGGATAACCTGCAAACTGGGAGACGCACCTATATGTTTTACCCTAATATACGAGAAAGGTTACGACTAAAGCACCTAAATCCCTTACAAGCTGCATTACACTATATTACGGGCCATGGGCCATATGGCACTTACTTAAAACGTTTTAGTATCATCAACTCTGAAATGTGCACCAGATGCAATACAGAAGATACTCCTGAGCATGTAATGTTTAACTGCCAGAAATACAGTGAAATAGGACAATCTAACAGGGAAAAGCTCATGTACCTCACTTTATCG
The DNA here is from genome assembly GCA_030765045.1 of Tenodera sinensis. Taxonomy (NCBI): domain Eukaryota; kingdom Metazoa; phylum Arthropoda; class Insecta; order Mantodea; family Mantidae; genus Tenodera; species Tenodera sinensis. The sequence continues at coordinate 241,305,701 of CM060964.1, forward strand.
GAAATGGTCAGGAATAAGGAAAATCTAAATGCTTTAAATGAGTTAGCGACTCAAATCAGTATAGCAGAAAGATCTTTAAGACAAACTGAACAAGAAAGAAATCTAAGAAATTTTTATACACCTCCAGCGACTGTTGTAGCACCATCCCGTCGATCGTTAAGATTGTCAAACCAACTGTAAGCAGAAAGGAGAAGAATGAGGCCAAAACGACACCCTGATGAGACTTGGACAGCCTACCAGAGACTAGGGACAACTTGACAATATCACCAATTTTTCTTATTGTTATTTAGTTTAATTTAGCTTTAGTTTAATTTAGTTTTCTGCACATTCTATTGTGAACAAATTGTAATAAATAAGTTTAAATAAATGAAAATATCCGCACACTACGTCCAGATATAAGAAATTAGGTATCTGGACATAGCTGGCAGATATTATTTTTTTTTTTTATTTTTTTTTATTTTATTTTATTTTTTACCCTCACAACTTGCTTCTAACAAGTTCACTACTATACTGCAGGGTCCTGCTAAAACATTTAAATTTAAGATTGGCAACAAATTAATGGAGAAATAGTGCTGTTGGCAGTGCTGAATTAACACTGCAACTTTGGCAATTTTCGTAAGAATTCGCTCACACTGCCGAGTGGGACTTAGACGAAATTCTCACGAAACTCTCACGGACTCTTTCTAAAGAATATCCCATAACAGCTATATTGTAAATTAATATAAATGCTGTCTTAGTTAAGTAATGTCATTACACTTTGTATTAATTGAGAGAGTGTAGGCTTTCATGGCCAGAATCGATATAACTAGAAGTTATTTCCGGGCTGTTTTACTGTGGTCTGCTGGAGTTAGAGTTTTCATACATTTTGTCCACAACTGCGGCAGACATCTTCAGTGGCAGTTGTCTTCTTGGAGAAGTTTGCATAGCATCTGAAGTGTTGACTGTCCGAGCTGCTGTATTTATACCCCGAGAGACCTCTGCTGATTGGTCTGGATGGTGGATGGTAGTAGGGAGGGTACAGGCTTTATCCAAGGTGTTGCAGGATACCAGTTGCTGTTGAATTTTACAGCTTCTTGTTTCTTATTGAAATTGTGAGGACATTTATAAATTTCAATAGCTTCGCATTGTATCTGGACATGGTAGTATATTATGGATTACAGAATGCTCATGTCCTGGAATTTAATTATGTGTTCACCCTCCGCTTCAATGCCATGTTGGGCAAATGTGAACTTATCTGTCTGGCCCAGGCAGCAGCTTCTTTTGTGTTTGGTGAGTCTGGTGTTGATGCTGCACTGTATAATTCAAATGTAAGCCGAACTGCAGGAACGGGGAATACGGTATACACCGGCTGATGACAAGGGCTCCCAAGGATCTTTAGCTGAGCATAGTAGATTGTTGAGTTATTTTGTGGGCTTGAAGACAGCCTTGACACTGTGCCGCTGCCGCTGCAATATGTGTTGGATATAGTCGGTGACATTCTGGAAGTATGGCAGGAAAACTATGCCTTTTTGCTTGGGTTTGTCTGTTTTTTGTGAGGCAGGTTTTGGCCTGACAGGATGGCAGGCTCTTTTAGCTCCTTGAATTGAATAATCATTAGATAATAAAGTTTGTTCTAGGTGACAGAGTTCTTGTCGCAACAAATGTGGCTTGCAAATGCAAGAAGCACGATTTACATGTGTTTTAATCATGGCTTGTTTCTGTCTGGGATGATGATTTGATGCCTATTCAAATAGTGGTCCGTATGGTGTGCCATCTGTTTTTCTGCTGACCAAGATGTACAGAAAAGCAAGCTGTCCATCTTTCTCTTCCTCCGTGGTGAATTGTATGCGAGGATTGTTACTGTTAAGATGTAGTAGAAAGTCTTGGAGGGTTTCTTTTCCTTGGGGCTATATGATGACGGTGTCGTCCACAGGAGCCAGACAGTCGGTTTTTGTGGAGCTGTGTCTAAGGTTGCAGACCCAAAGGATTTCATGAAGAAATTGGCCATTACCAGGCTCAGAGGGCTCCCCATGGCAATGCCATCTATCTATTGATAGAACAAATGGTTCCACTGGAAATATGTAGTGGTGGCAACATGGTGGCAGAGTGTAATTATGTGGTCTGAGAATATGTGCTTCAGGGGGTCTCTTGTACTGGAACCATGGTGAAGAGTGAGATGACATGAACATCGCCACAATTTCAATAAGAAAGAAGAAGATTTAAAACTCAACAGCAACTGGTATCCTGTCATTGAAGGCAAGAAATGACACATAATAGGAGAAATTGAAGTGAACCAATCAGGAGGGAGCAACACCTTGGATGAAGCCTGCTCCGTCCCTCCTGCTGTTCACCATCTGGACCAATCAGCGGAGGCCTCTTGGGGTATAAATACAGCAGCTAGGACAGTCAACACTTCAGATGCTGCGCAAACTTCTCCAAGGAGATTATGATTTGACACTGAAGATATCCGCTGCAGTTGTGGATGAAACCTATGGAAACTCTAACTCCAGCAGACCATGGCATAACAGCCCAGAAATAACTTCTAGTTACATTTTGCATGAATTATTCTGTTAAATTTTAATAATGGGTTGTTTACTATAAAATTGTAACATTATAAAGTGGACCTGTGTGTGATTACAAATATACTACAAATTATATCAGTAAAAAGATGTTGGAATTTTAAGTGACGCTAAAACATTCCAATGAACAATAATTAAGATCAAATATAGACACAAAAAGCCAATTGGCCAAGTTAAATTATCTATAAGTACAGAGCCAATCAAATCAACCAGAGTGAACGCTTGTGTGTAAGAGACAAGCAGTGATTCACTTAGCCTGGCGTCACTTGGCCCTTATACTCTGAGCTAGACAGATGTGTGTTCCGAGCTGCTGTAAAATGTATAAAGACACACAGGCAAAGGGCACCTAATAGTTATGATATGTGTATGCTTATGTAACAAAGTGTCGATTTGTTCAATATATTTTAAACAGTGAATTTTACTTGTGTGTTATTTAAAGTTTCCTGTGTTTGTCCCACAACCTGTAAGAAATCTTGTTCTATGCTAAGCCAGCCTGGGTTAAAATCTGCAAGTCATTCAAAACACAAAACCCTTTATCTCCAAAGTGAATACACACACACAAACACACACACACACACCCACACAAACACACACACACACACCCACACAAAGTATATCAAATATTCATCATGGGAAGCAGCAAATTCAGAACAGAACTCAACGAGGAGCATTGGGAACTCTGTATAAGTGGAGCACCAAGTAAGAATTGAGCAAACCAGGAAAACTACAATTGTTTTTAAAGAAGGCAATGATGAGATACATGCATCATTTATTCAACAAGTACAGTTAGAAATACAGTATACTCCTGAGGAAGAGCAAGAAAAGCAAGGCAAGAGAAATGAAGAACATAAGCAAGAAAGATAGCAAAGTTGGGGAAGACAATATTAGCAGCAAGGTCATCAAGCATCAATGTCGACAGAAGTAAATAACACCTACAAAAATGAAGAACAGTAGAGCTATACTAGACATACAGCCATCCATGATAAGTGTATAGAAACATACAACCTACGTGATGAGCAAACAACATTGAGAATCTACTTGTTGACAACAAAGCAGTATTTAGTAATGTGGCTGGTAGATGTACAATACATCAAAACACCTTTCAGATTAGTAAAATAAAACCATATAAATCTTCATGTAAAATAATCTTATGCGTTGCACTCACATGACTTTCTCTACTCTTGTACTAACCATTCTTACAAACGCTTACTCCTATTTCTTCTTCATGTTAGTTGAGATAAACAGTTGCAGAAATTATCTTATTGTTATCTTCTTCTAGGTACAAGGAGAATATAGGAATTCAGCAGACTTTGAGTGATAGTCAAATCTTTTAAAGCTTTCAAATTCCATTATCTTTGCAAGGTTAACATATAAAAAATTAATAACGATGTTCCATTTGACAGAAGTATAAGTTCTCCAAAACTCACACAAATAACAAGGAATATCTCCAAAGTGGTTCACTCTACAACAAATTTATTTACACACAAATTGTGTTTTAGCAAGATCTACATTTTTTGTACAGTAATATTTGGTCTATCTCTTACGGTTTACCAGTTATGCAAACATCATTCAGAGTAAACAGGACTACATAGGGTATAGCCAGAAAATTCAAAATATACATTTCATTTGCCATAAAAATATCTAAAACATATGGCATTTTAATCAAAATCGTTAGAGCCATTTTTAAGAAAATTAAAATTTTGCATGTAAAGGGTAGTTTAGGAATTTTCTTCAAAATCTTTGTCTCGCTTCCTTGAAAGACATTAAACTTAAATACCAACTTTGGTTTTCACTGACTTTTCATTTTTGAGTTATACTGTCGACACCCACCCACCCATGCATGCACGCACGCACGCCCGCCCGCCCACCCGCCCGCCCACCCTTCCGCCCTTCCCGCCCGCCTGCCCTTCCCGCCCAGACGTATAAGTACAGAGTCAATCAAATTAGCCAGAGTGGATGCTTGTGTGTGAGAAACACGCAGTGATTCACTTAGTGTGGTGTCACTTGGCCCTTATATCCTGAGCTAGACAGAATTGTTTTGCGAGTTGCTGTAAAATGTATAAAGACATATTATAGGCAAAGGGCACTTAATATGTATAATATGTGTATGTTTATTTAACAAAGTGTTGATTTCTTCAATATATTTTAAATTGTGAATTTTATTTGTGTGTTATTTAAAGTTTCCTGCGTTTGTTCCACAACCTGTAGGAAATCTTGTTCTACGCTAAGCCAGCCTGGGTTAAGTCTGCAAGTCGTTCAAAAAATAAATCCCTCTAACTCCAAAGCAAATACACACACACAAAGTATATCAAGTATTCATCATGGGAAGCAGCAACTTAACAACAGAACTCAATGATGAGCATCAGGAACTCTGCATAAGTGGAGCACCAACTAAGGATTGAGCAGATGTCAGGCAGGCGGACTTGTGAGCATCACCGTTGTACACGAAAGTGCAACCCACTTGGGAACCATTGGTATACACCAGAGTGTAATTCCAGTAACTGCCCAGAAGTTCAGTGAAAAGTTGGCAAAACACTGATTGTTTGAACCATGCACATTGGAGTTGCCAGGGAGTATACGGATGTCCCAAAATTAGTCCGACAAACTTTGGGAGCTGATAGATAATATTATTTGAAACACTTTTTGTTAAGGAAAGTTTTTTGCTGTGATGCTTTAAGTGCTAGACGAGTTAATGTCATAGATTACGGCCTTCCACCCAATTTAAGTATTTAGGGTAACATCTGCCATGGCTCCTTTGGATATGACTCACTTAACCTCTTGAGGGATATCGACGTGAAATCACGTCCATTTAAAATGGCGGATGAGCGATATGGGCGTCCTGTGCGTTTAAGCATTTAACCCTTATTTATTCCTTATCCAACTCAACTTATTATAATTTTCCCTTTATGAAACATTTTAGTAAGGTCTATATACTTTATTGGCTTACCTTAATATGTTCGTTCTGCAGTGATTTACTTCAAAACAGGGATAAACACACAAGGGTATGTACATCTCCACATTCGCGAATTCCCTTCTTGCGGCACACGAAACACTTTCAAAATGGGCGGGACTTCTTTGCTGTTGGTGGTATCCTTTTAGGATAATGTTTTCCTTGAAGTCTGAGGGGTGCAGGGGTTTTGGATTTTCAACCCCCAATGTGGTATTGTTCAATTAGGCTGCGAGTTATTCATAGTCGGTAGTCAAGGTCGGTCATTGTCCTGTGTGGGTTTAGAGAGCTGTCCAAATCCCCAAACAATTGTATATGGTTATATCCAGTTGGTGCAAAAACACCTTTTTATACCACTTCACCCTTCAGCTACAAGCAGGAAAGAATACGTATGTATTTCAACAAAGAAAGACACGGACTCTACTCAGTTACGAAACTCGCGTAAGCAAAAGTTGTAATTAAGTAAAAATTGAAGCTATTAACAGTGAAGCAACAAGATTCTAAAATAAGAACAAATTAGAAACTAAAAACTTCACTTATCTTAGTATGTTGATATTCTTTTTCTATTTTTCTGACCCAGGGGTTTCAAGCTATATCCAGCTCATTCTCAAAGCCATATAAACAAAATCGTTGCCAAGCTTGGCAACGTTGCTTGGCAACGATTTTGTTTATATGGCTTTGAGAATGAGCTGGATATAGCTTGAAACCCCTGGGTCAGAAAAATAGAAAAAGAATATCAACATACTAAGATAAGTGAAGTTTTTAGTTTCTAATTTGTTCTTATTTTAGAATTAAAAGTTGTAATGTTGATCTATTCTGATGACTCAAGAGACCACGCATGCAGTAGCGATTTATTACACAGTATGCTGACGCATTAGCCACACATACAATGGGTGTTTCTTTACTGAATCTTTCCGAGAACTTATATTAGATGCGTTCGACAGAGCAAAGTTGACTTTTCACCACAGTGAAACAAAATTGTGCCATTTCAACGTTTTGTAAATAAAACTCAACTTTGCTGATGAAGTACATTTATACTGCAAATAACGAGTTTTATACCAGTTTTTGTTTCATTAAAATAACTTGATATTTACACAAAATACAGCTGTGTATATACGAAGCGCATTTAACAATTTAAATGCTAGCAGTTCTCGGCTCGCGGACGTTTAAATGGCCATCGCTCTAGAGGTTAAGAGCTAGGGGATCATTGAGGTCAGGTGTCCAGAATTATGATGCAAAAACAACACTGCCATTTCTGACATAACCAATGTATGTAATGTAGTATACAAGAGTATAATAAATAAATCAGAATGAAAAATCTGCATACTTTTGTCCTTTGTAACCATGAGGCAATGTCCGTACCCTATCCTTTGATACCACTCGCTTCCTGTCTTCTGATATCAGGGCTAACTTCTTCTGAAAGACATACACGGTGTCAGATTGTCATCTGATCAGATATTGATCCACAAATATGTGTTTATTCTCAAAGAGACGTATGTTATAATGATCAAAGCCTATCCTCATCTGCATATCCGATATGGTTGCCACAGCTGTGATGCTCTTAGTTTTGTTCAGAGTCACCATCATTAAATCTAACAGGATAGGTTTTAGCACGCAGGCCAACATACTCAACTATCCTTCAGTAATCTACCTGATCGGACCATAATCCTGGCTTCTTGTGCGTATCCGTGGTAAGTATCACGTAAGCATTCTCGCATTCTAGGCACCATGCCAAGTTAGGGTCTTTCACGATGGTGATCAGTGGATGCTTCTGACAGTTGTGGAAATGCAGTAACAAACTATCTGTGTAATGGTACAACAAACTCACCCTGTCACTGAATTTCAACTTCAGTTCGTAGAAAAACCTGTACATCTCCTATTTAGCTAATTCTAGAATAGCAAACCCAAGTTGTAATGGCTTATCCAAGTGAACAAGATTGTTCTCTACTTCGCATAAGTAGAACCTTCCCACCTTCAGGAAGTTTTTTACATTCCTTAAAAAGGAATTTGACGGCCGTACGGACCTTCATTGGTTGCAGTGCACACCACATACCGACGGTACTGAAATGTGTTCTCTAACGTCTTTCCATACAGGCTGTTGTTTAACAGTTTGTACATATTGGAAAGCACCTTGTTACTGCCACGCTCCCGTTGTTTAACTATGTTGTTTTCAACATACAATTTAAACATAGCGTCCTGGCCGAAAATCCATACTGCATGAACCTTCCGGATCACAAGGCCATGCCTTACGTAGAACTGAAGCAAGGTTGAATGCACCAGATAATCCTCTTTATCCCTCAGGGTTGTGCATAACCTGTTGTCATAATGCTCAGGTGCTAACGGAAATTTGCAATGCATGTCATGTACATTTTTGGGATAGATCAGATCCACCAGTGTTATGAAACATTTATCGCCAGCGGGGTCCCAGGTCAGTCAATTATCTGGTAAATGAGATAATCGCGTCTGAAGCTTGGTAGGCAGTATAAAGGTCATGACCCTGCTATACAGAGCATTGATATCAAGAAATAAAATGTGGTCATTATTGTCTTTGACAGCTGCATGCCGCAAACTACATTTTAGAAACACCTCCATGTATCTGTTTCTGAATTAAGGTGTACAGCTCCTGGTTATTGATTGCATGAATTACATTTGGATTGGGTTTATTGGCACAGTATCACGTATACGATGGCAATCCCTGAAAGTACACGGGATTGATGCTGTTGGCCTTGAATGCATTGCTTTGAAACAATTCAAACACATCTGCTAGGAGCATCACATCTAATCTCAAATAATAATTGCGATGCGATACTGCTCGAATTTATTGAAACCTTTCTCCCTCCAAATTCATACCTAATGCTTATCCTGTTGCACACCTTGCAACTTTGAGTACCATGCCTTGTCATTGGTGGGCAGAGGCATTCCAAGCTTCTCGCTACAGTCAAACCAATCGTATGGAAACAGAGCCTTCTCCATGTCCTTGTGGGAGGCGGACCAGAACACGGTGACAGTGCTTGTCAATTTTGATAATGGAAAAGCTAGCTAGTTGTATGTGCCCATGAAGTGCACACTGTAGTTCTCGGAGAGCACTGCAACCACATCCAGTTCTTCGAAATTTTTGGCTGACACCCTTATGTTCCTGCCAAATTTCGATATTAGTGCATGAACTATCAAGTAGCTATCGTATCCTCTGAAATTATGGAAGTACACGGGACATGCACTTCCATGCATGTCAAAATATTGACACTGGAACAATGGTGATGAAAACCATACTGAACATTGCTTAGCAGGTTGTTCATCTCTAGCTACCATACTAAGCGAGTGTTAATAATCCATCCATTGTCTTACAAACAACACTTGTTAGGCAAATAGGGCAGTAACTAAAGGGATATGTTCAATCTTTTCCCGGCAGAGCTATAGGGATTACAATACCATTTTGCCAGGAAGACCTGAAAACCTGCTGATGCCAGATACGGTTGTAAATGCCCAGCAGGAAGTAGAGAGCCACTGGTGAAAGATGAAGCAGCATTTGTCAGTGGATATCATTGGGTCCTGGAGAAGAGTTCTTTGCAAGAAGATAAACAATGTGCCAGCTCTGCACCAGTAAAAGGTGCACTGTTGAAATCGAGGACTATCTGCTCTGCAGAGACTGTTGAAGGATATCATTGTGCAACATTGAAGAACCTTCTAGAGCAATGTGTTCCAGCTGAGCTGCTTGCCAGTGAGCAGCAGTGTACTTGCCGCCTTGCGTGAGTAAGCCTGCAATGTGTAGTACAACTCTGCTCTGGGGTAAGCTGCCATCACAGCAGAGTGGGTATTGGCGGTGACCCGCAACAGGGGAATGAGTGGGGCTGTTATGACCTTCACGCAGTGACATACTAGCTGTCATCCCCTGCTGCCACGCCCTCTACAGCCATACTCTCCATGCAGCAGTGCCTTTTCTAGAGTTATGAGAGTTCCAGCAATGAATTAAAGAAGGGAAACATTTCTGCATGAAGGTTTCTTTACTGCTTGACTGCTCACGCTTGGACATTGCAATCTTGCTGAAAGAAAGATTTGACATTGAAAATCAAGCATTCTTGCATCAAATTCTTGCCACTGATGAAACGCAGAGTAGAGACTTTGAGCCCCTTTGAGTTGAAATCAAGCTTTGAGTGGAGAGCTGTCAATGAACTCAATCAAAGGTCAAGCAAATTATGATCTTTGCTTATGATCACCAAGGAGTCATCATGACAGATACAGTCCCACATGTCACTTGAGTGTACTATTGTGATTTCATACAAAAACTTTGCAGGAAAATGCACAAGAACCAACCTCAGTGGCTTGTGTCTGGTCTACCCATTCTCCATAAGAAGCTTGTTCACACATTGCAGAGATTGTAACCATAAAAACTTCACAATTATGGGTGGAAAAAGCTACCCCATGCACTTTGCAGTCCAGATATAAGTCCACCAAACTTCACTTATTCCCAGAGTTGAAAGAACCTATGTGTGGCAATATTTTTCTTCACTGAAAGAGCTTTCTGCTGATGTTACCTGAGCCATTTGACAGATGAATAGAAGTGGTGTCTTGAATGGAATAGCATTGTTTCCCAAACATAAGGACTGAGTCATTGAGAAGCTGGGAAACTATACTGAAGAATTATGAACACATAATCTCAAAGAAATAAAGATGTAAGTAAAAAACAAAATATGTGCATTACTTCTGGAATTCCTTGTATAGATCTCTTTAAAGCATACAGTTTATTTGAAATAACCTTTATGTACCTGTAAATCGCTTGTTGATAGTTTGGAATGTTAAACAGCAGTTGTAGCCTGGTTAGCATTACCGGTACAAGAACTGAAATGATTCCCATGTCAGCTTCCAATTCCACTTGGCTGAAGAACGCGTCCAAGAGAAGTGGCACAATCTCGCTGCATGCTATCACCAGCGGATGTGTACTCAACTCCCCTACCGCCTTCATGAATGAATCTAGCCTGTAATATATAATTGAGTGTCTAGTTTGAAAGTGAGAATTATCCAATTTTTTTATAAAAATAAGACATACATGTTCATAAGACATATGTTATGAGGGCTGTTCCAGAAGTATCCAACCTAACAAAGAAAGCACAAACATTTTGTGTTAAAACATTTTATTTCTCCACATAGTCCCCTTTCAACTCGATACACTTTTCCAAATGATGCTCTATAGCTTCAATAGCCTGTTTATAATGAGCACCGTTGAGCTTTGCAAAATAGCCATCAACTGCAGACTCCACCTCTTAGTTGTTGGCAAATCTTTTATCACCAAGTCATTTCTTCAAGTTTGGAAACAGAAAATAATCAGAGGGGGCTAAACCTGGTGAACAGGGTGCATGAGGAAGCAACTGGAATTTTAACTCATTGATTTTGGCCAGGGTGATATGTGAACTGGTGCATTGTCTTGATGAAACAAAACTATCTTTTTCACTAAATGTGGCCGTTTTTGCTTGATTTCATCACTCAAATGCTGCAACAACTTCGCATAATACCATTGATTGCTTCTCCCTTTTGGAGATAATCAAAAATTATCCCACGTGCATCCCAAAAATCTGACCTTGCCTGCAGATGGAACTGTGTTCGTCATCTTTGGAGCTGAATCTCCCCTTTCAATTCATAGTGTGGACTGTTTCTTGTCTCAGGTATGAAGTGATGGACCCATGTTCCATCCATGGTTACTAATTAATGCAAAAATTCAGCTTTATTGCAGCAAAACATGTCAAATACTTGACTGAAACATCCTCATGACACTGTTTTTGTTCCATTGTAAGCAAATGCGGCACCCATCTTGTGCACAGCTTTCTTATGTCCAAATTTTCAGTCAGTATGCAATGTACAGCCTACAATGTCTGCTAGCTAGCACAATTTCAGTCACATTTAAATACCATTTTGTGCATTTTCTTTACAATTTCTGATGTGGTCACCTCATTTGGTCGACCACTAAGATGTTCATCTTGGCAGCTCATATGGCCCCGCTTAGACTATGTCACCCAATATTTTACTGTTGTAAACAAAGGAGCAGACTCCCCCAGCGTATTGTGACTTTGGTGGGTGTAAAGTAAGGAAGACAGATGTAGTCGAGATAAAGAAACACTTTTATTTCCGTAAACAGTAACTTTGTACACTCGTTGCAACAGCAAGAAAGTCTTTACCGATTCACCAACAGCACGGCTCCGAATTAGTAACACAAAAAATTGTCCCTTCTCACACTTTACCGCTATTTATATCTCCCAGGCACTATTCTGGAAACTTCAGGAAAGTTCAGTTATTATTGCGGTGAAATACAAAGCAGAAAATTCCAGAAGTCTCTATCCCTTTCTCTGTTTCGGCAAGCGCCCCAACAATGCGGCCATTCTCTGTCTCTTCCCTTCGGCTCCTTTGCGGTAGTGCCGACAATAATGCAATAGGCGACACTGCTCCCTCCTCAAGGCTGGTCGTCCCGAACAGCACCATCGTGACGGGCCAGATGATCCAAGTATACCACTAACATCTTTCCTCGGGGCACCTTCTGGATGCGGTAGACTACGTCGTTGTAGTGTTTAACGCCCGCTTTTACTACAACTACGTCGTTAATCCTCTTTACCACTCGGTATGGTCCTTGCCACGGTTGTTGAAGTTTTGGGCAGCGTCCCTTGGTCCGGGTAGGGCGGTACAACCAGGCCATGTCACCTTGCTGTTGGCTTGCTGTTGTCGGCTGTTGGCTTGCCTGTCGTACCGGGTCTTCATGCGGTCGCTCGCCATCTGGATGTTCTAACGAGCCATCTCGTGCATGTCGTGGAGATGGTCTACTAGATTCTCCACATACTCGGTTGCCGGCTGTTTCGCTTCCGGGGGGCTCCCAAAAGCCAGATCACAAGGGAGGCGTAGCTCTCGGCCGAACGTTAGGCTTGCTGGTGTCGTGTGTCGACGAACGGTAGACCAGCAAGAACAGTGGTACCTTGAGGTCCCAGTTTCGCTGATGGCTGGCCACGACCTTCCTCAGGTGCTCCTCTAGGGTCTTGATGTATCTCTCGACCATGCCGTCCGACTGTGGATGTAGGGGTGTTGTGCGGGTCTTGTTCACCCCAAGTCTTTCCAATGCCTCCTTCATTAGGTGGGACTCAAAATTGGTGCCCTGGTCGCTGTGGAGCTCTAACGGGACGCCAAAACGGCAGAACAGCTGTTCCACGAGGCAGTCTGTAATCGTCTTCGCCTCTTGGTTCGGGATGGCATACACCTCCGGCCACTTGGTGAAGTAATCCACAGCTACCATCAGGTACTTGTTGCCTAGATCGGACACTGGGAATGGTCCAGCTATGTCGACGGCGATGCGTTCGAAGGGAGCTCCGACGTTGTACTGCTGCATGCGACCCCGGCTCCTAGTCTGGGGGCCGCGACTCGCCGCGCACACGTGACATTGACGGCACCAGTTCTCAGCGTCTGCTCGGAGCCTTAGCCAGTAGTAGCGCTGTCGGAGTTTGTCGATCGTCCGGTTTGCTCCTAGGTGTCCACCCGAGGTACCGGCGTGTACTTCCTCCAAGACTTCCGGGACCTTACTTCGGGGAAGTACCAAGCTCTTTCTGGGTCTTCCCATCAGGTGATTCCCATACCCGGAACAGCACGCCCTCTTTGGTCTTCAACGAGTCCCATTGGGCCCAGTACGACTTGTATGTAGCGCTTCTGGGTGTGATGTCCTCCCAGGTTGGTCTCGTCCCTGCCTGCACTTCTCTCAAGAGTGACCCCAAGTCGGCGTACGCCAGCTGCTCCCTCCTCAGGCCCGCGCTATCCCATCCATCCGCAGGCACTGCCGTGACCACTCTGATAGCTGCGGTACGCTCCTTCTCTTCCACTCTTGCGCATTGGCCACACTCTTCTGGGCAGGGTCTTCGGGACATGGCGTCTGCGTTGCCGTGGCTCTTCCCTCTGCGATGTTCGGAGGTAAAGTCGTACTACTGCAACCTCTGGACCCAACGGGCTGTCTGGCCCTCCAGGTTTCTAAAGCTAAGTAGCCACGTTAGGGCGGAGTGGTCTGTCCTCAGGTGGAATGGCTGACCGTACAGGTACTTGTGGAAGTGCCCCAAGGTCTTCACTACCGCCAGTAGCTCTCGTCGGGTGACACAGTAGTTCTTCTCTGCCTTGGACAACGTCTTGCTGTAGTAGGCTATCACCCGCTCGTGGCCGTTCTGGACTTGGGATAGAACACCTCCAATGCAATGGTCGCTGGCGTCGGTGTCCACAATGAAGGCGTCGCCTGGTTGTGGGAATCGCAAAATAGGAGCACTGCAGAGCGTCCTCTTCAGCTGCCGGAAAGCACCTTCGGCGTCCTCCGTCCACACATAAGGTCGATGTTCTTCCGTCAGGCGAGTGAGGGGTTTGGCGATGCTGGAGAAACCCTTTATGAAGCGGCGGTAATAACTGCACAATCCAAGGAAACTGCGCAGTTCTCGCTTATCCTTTGGGCGAGGCCAATCTCTCACGGCCTGTGTCTTCTCCGGATCCGTGGCCACTCCGGTTGGTGAGACTATGTGGCCCAAGTAGTTGACTTCCCTGCGGAAGAGCTGGCACTTCTTGGCGTTCAGCTTCAAGCCGGTCGCCTGCAGTCTCTGTAGCACCTTGGTCAGTTTGTCAAGATGGTCTTCGAATGTCTTGCCGACGATGATGATGTCGTCCAGGTATAACAGGCAGGCGTCGTAAGTGAATCCTCTCATTACTGACTCCATGAGGCGTTGGAAGGTAGCTGGTGCGTTTAAGAGACCGAAGGGCATAACTGTGAACTGCCAAAGCCCTTGGCCTGTCGAGAATGCGGTCTTCTCCTTGTCTCTCGGGTCTAGAGCCACCTGCCAGTAACCCGATTTCAGGTCTAGGGTTGAGAACCACTACGCACCAGCAAGCGTGTCCAGGGTGTCGTCAATCCGGGGTAAGGGGAAGCAGTCCTTCCTGGTGACAGCGTTCAGCTTCCTGTAATCTACGCAGAAGCGTAGCTCGCCATTCTTCTTCACCAGAACTACATGGGAACACCAAGGACTGTCAGACTCTTCGAGCACTCCCTTGGTTCTAATGTCCTCCAGCATGTCTCGTACCGCCGCTTGTTTAGCCAACGGAACGCGTCTAGGTGGTTGCCGAATAGGCCGGGCGTCTCCGGTGTCGATGTGGTGAAGCACTCGGTCCATGCGACCGTAATCGCTGCTGCCTTGGCTGAAGACGCGCTGATATCGTCTCAGCAGTTGTTCGACCTTCTCTCTCTGTTCAGCGGTCAGGTGGTCGGCCGCCCTCTCCAGTAAGCCTTCCAGCCGGGGCCCCAGGTGTTGCGTCGGGACCGGCTCCTGGGTCTTGTCTATTGGTGTTACGCTGACCACGGGCTCGCACGCCCCCAACTCCGTCCCGGCCTGGACGTCGTGATCGGTGTCTGTTGGGTTGAGAAGTCTCACCGGCACCTCCTCTCGGCACGGCAACAATGTCCCGGCTACACAGAGCCCGTGCACATGCGTCTTCCGGTCCAGCAGCATGTTCTTCTTGCGCTGGCCTTCCAGTCGCGCCGTCACTACCATCTCGCTTCTCGCGGGGACAACTACGTCTTCCCTGAGAATTACCCTGTAGATTCCAAGGCGTTCTTCGGGGTGCCGGAGCATTACTTCCTCTCCCTTAAGCCGCAGAACCTTCTTGCCGATGTCGACCGTCGCCTCGTGGCTCCTGAGGGCATCCAGTCCCAGTATCACCTCCTCAGCCACCTCCGCGACGAACACCCACAAACGCAGGACACTTCGCCCCAAGGTCAACTGCAGCAGGGCCTCCCTCTCCACAGGCAAGGTGTCACACGATGTCGTCACTAGTTGGTACGGTCGGCTCGGTTTTCTCGACGGCAAGCCCCTGGCTACGTCAGGTCTGATGACAGTCACGGCTGCTCCAGTGTCAACAAGCACGCGGCACGGCTTCCCTCTCACCCAACCGTCCGCGATGAGGCTGTCATCCATCCGTCGGCTGACGGCGCGCAGTGTCACTCGAGGGGATGATGGTGATGGCGCCGACGTGCCCCTCGCAACGCCGGCCACTACTCGTTTTCCGGCTGCTCTTCTTGGTGCCGGCAGTCTCTCATCAGGTGTCCCGGCTGGCCACACCCCTAACTCACGCCACCTGGTCTTCGTCGGCGTCCCTGGACTGGTCTGCGGTCTTCATCGTAGCGGACACTCCTTGTCTTCGAGGTCGGGGTAGCCGTCGCTTTGGCCGCTTCCATCCTTAATGCGGCCGTTAGTGCCTCGTGGATGGTCTTGTAGTCGCCGAGCATCAGGCGTTGACGTATCTCGGCATCGCGTACCCCGTCGACGAAGGTATAGGCGGCTTCTCGGGATACGAATTCGGAGGGGAGGTCGACCAAGGCTTTGCTGGCTAGCTGTTCGATTGCCAGGGCGAACTCCTGCAGCGTCTCCACTGGCAGTTACATCCTAGATTTCAGTTGGCTGCGGTAGGGTGCGGCTAAGCGGTGGTTTCCGAACCGGTTCTCCAGGGCCTCCCAGATGTCCTTGGGCGCCGCCGCTATCTGGACTGCGTTCAGCACCTCTGCGGCTCGTCCCTGGAGGCTGGCTATCAGCTGCGCGGCCTCTTCTTCTGGCGACCATTTGTTGTGCTTGGCCACTGTGTCGAATTGACGGCGGAAGACCTCAAACGTTGACGTGCCATCGTACTTCGGTGGTTTGACGCGCGTCGATGTTGTGTCACGTGCTGGAGCCTCGGCCTTGTAGTTCTTGAACTTTTCACTAAGCATCCCTTCCACCATTGCATTTAACTCCTTGGCGCTACCGTCGACCCTGTCTTCGAGAACGCTAAGCCGTTCCCCGACATTCTCCAGGGCGTCAACGCGTTGGCCGAGGTCCTCCATCTTTCCACCGAGCTCTTCCACCTTTCCACCGAGCTCTTTCACATCCTTCCTTACGCCAGCCAGTTGCTCGTCAATTTTCGCCGAAGGCTCCGTCTTCATCTCTTTCAGCTCGGCAGCGAGGTTGTCGTTTGCCGTCTTCATCTCTGCTTTCAGCTCTTGTAAAAAGCTCACCAATGTAGCCTCCATCGTCATATCCCGCTTCTGACACCAGTGTGACTTTGGTGGGTGTAAAGTAAGGAAGACAGATGTAGTCGAGATAAAGAAACACTTTTATTTCCGTAAACAGTAACTTTGTACACTCGTTGCAACAGCAAGAAAGTCTTAACCGATTCACCAACAGCACGGCTCCGAATTAGTAACACAAAAAACTGTCCCTTCTCACACTTTACCGCTATTTATATCTCCCAGGCACTATTCTGGAAACTTCAGGAAAGTTCAGTTATTATTGCGGTGAAATACAAAGCAGAAAATTCCAGAAGTCTCTATACCTTTCTCTCTTTCGGCAAGCGCCCCAACAATGCGGCCATTCTCTGTCTCTTCCCTTCGGCTCCTTTGTGGTAGTGCCGACAATAATGCGATGGGCAACACTATAATCTAACTCAGCTTTAAGTCAAACCAATACTACACAATGTAGCATCATCAAAATTCAAACTTGAGCTTTATAAGGTTGGTACTTTCTACCACAGTCATCTGTTTTAAATAGCAACTGCTATCTATATGTCAGGTTGGGTATTTCTGCAACACCCATTGTAGCATTCCTGTCATTCAGTATAAGCGATAAGTTGTAAACTTCATTTACTCCCACTTAAGACTTATATTCTATTAGCAGGTTAGTTTCAAAGTGAGTCCTTTCCATTGGTAACTTACTTTCAAAAATTTCTTTCCACTTGGGAAATCAGTTGTGCATATGTAGTCACATGATGAGGCATACCAAAGCAATGAACAGACTGATTGTCACATTCTTTGCTTTTTCATTAATTTAAATGTCATAACAGTTTTATTATACATCTTAGATATTATTAATTGACCGAGTGTTTGGAAGTATAGAGAAAGATATAAGAATATTCCAACAATAATATATCCAGCTGAATATATGAAGCGCAAACTTAGTTGAAAACTATGTCAACATTTATAAACATATTTTGCTCCAACTTACTCATAATAATATTTAAAACAGTACTAGTTTTGGAGAGGGTCCTCTGCATCATTCAGCTGTTCAGTCGACTGATTCAACGTCAGGTAACTGTCTCCCCCTTCCCTCATTGCCTAGCCTGCTGCTCTTCCTATTGTACAGTTGTAAGACATTGTCTATGATTGGTTTATCAAAATTCATTAACCGATCTCTATTCTTAACAATATAAATGTTCTCCCATACTGTTAACCCCCAATAATCTTTTGCTGGTTTTAAAAGCTTGATATCTTGGCTAATGTTATAGTTGCATGACCAAAAGTGGTGAGCTAAGGCTGATTTATCTGCCTCTTTGTATTTGATATTTCTGACATGTTCCTTCATTCTGGTTTCTAAATTTCTGTTTGTTTCACTGATATGTATATTATCACAGTCTTGACAGTTGTCACGGTAAGTTGGAGCAAAATGTGTTTTTAAATGTCAACATACTTTTCAACTAAGTTTATTAATATGCTGCACTGTTTAAACGCTTCATCATTGTGAGACAGAACATTAGAAGACCCCAAAAGAAAATCGTTTATGTGAATATTTGTTAAAAGATACTCAGGGGTCTCTGTCTAGGGGATATGTGAATGGCGACCACAAGGTACCCAAGCTGAGCAGAACATTACTTCCACTGACTGGTGTTTTGCTCCTCACTGTAACTTTTCTATTTGACCTTACCTTGGTCATCTCTTGTTCTCTTCCGACCCTGATGCTATTAGGGTTCCCGAGGGCTAGGGAGTCTTTATTTTTCCAACCTCTCCATTTCTCTATAAAATATTAACCCCTAACGTGCTGACCTGTCATGGCATGTAATACGTCCTCTGATTGGTAATCAGAGGATATGGTCAGTGAATTTATTTTGTTAATTCTCCTGGTCAGGTCGGTGAGACCCATAAACCAACGACAGGTGTGGTCCTCCAGACATTCTGGGGGTTGTGAGAGAGCGATGTGACCGCCAAAACATAAAAATATGGTGCTCTCTAAAAAGCGGTTACTATACTGCTATTGCTCTATCAATATATTAAATATTGGAGAGCAAGAGGATTAATGACTTCACTGTCAGAAATCCAGCATTAGCTAACAACATATTTGTTAAAAGTGTAATTTGTTTTTGATGTTGGTATGAAGTGATCAAATGACGAAAACGTGTTGCAAATGTTCATTATTATGAACAACTAAGTTAGTTTAAAGACGTGATAAATATTTCCATATTTGATTTTAATATATATGTATAAATATTAGAATTATATGTGTTCGATAATAAAAGTAAGGGAGGATGGTTGGGGATCGCTTCCCTAACAAGAAAGAACTATTTGATGGACGCATACACGGATGTATACGAAATAGGCGGTGTCACGTGAGGACGCCATAAACTGTCCACTCGTGTGTGTGTAATCGAAGTGAAAGGACATATTTAGGTAGTGTGAACATAGAATTTTCACCAGACTTTCATCAAGCATTGGTCCCACTAAATGAGAAGGTGGAAGCGTTTTAAATCATTTAGAATGGTGCTGAGAGGAATTATTTAATGTAAAGTATCGATGAAGTGTTAATAAAATAATACATTGTGGTGAAGAAACATCGTGTGATTTTTCATTCCATCCGTTACCAAGCCCTGAGATCACAAAGATCTCATTAGCACAAAGACACAACGATATTAATAATTGCAAAAACTGCACCAAATGGCTTGCCCAACATGGAACATGAATTTTGGATGGAATGGAAATTACGGGAAATCAACTTACGCGAAATACCAAGTGACGCCATATCTTCGCGCCAAAAAGAAAGAAGACACCATTAGACCATCGTTTGAAACCTAAATACATCAGAACACCAATGAACGGATAATCAACGTGGGAAAACACCAGAGATCGTCTAGCGAAGCCAACTGCCCAGGAGACGCACATAACTGGACAAATCAACGGAAAAAAAAGTAGGACCAAAAATTTTTATTTTTACATCCAGTTTATTTTTATTTGTATGTTACTGCGAAGCGGCAAAATAGTGGGACTTTTGAACCAAAGTGAACCGAATAAAGAAACTAAAATGTCGCGAAAAGAGATAGAAACAGGAGTAGGGGAAGGGGCAGATAGGCCTACTTATCAAATAGAACCAGAAAGTGAGGAACAGGTGGCAATAGGAAAAGACCAAAGGTTATTAATGATCATGTTTGAAAGACTAGAACAAAAACTAGAACAAAATAAAAAAGAAATAAGTCAGAAAATGGAACAGAATAGGGAAGAGATAGGTCAGAAAACGGAGGGAGCGAGACAGGACATAGAACAAAGTTTAGGTCAGAAAATGGAACAAAATAAGGTAGAATTAAAACAGGACATAGAACAAAGTTTAGGTCAGAAAATGGAACAAAATAAGGTAGAATTAAAACAGGACATAGAACAAAGTTTAGGTCAGAGTATAGGCCAGAAACTAGAACAGAATAAGGAAGAGATAGGTCAGAAAATGGAGGAAGTGAGAAAGGGCTTAGAACAGAAAATAGAATTAGGAAGACAGGAGTGTAAAGAAAATATGAAAGTAATGGAAACTAATTTAAAATTAGTACATAAAAACTTAAATGAAACAAAGGAAGCCTTAGAAGCTAGGATAGAAATCATAGGAGATAGGATGGGAAAAATTGAATCGGAAATGAGAGAAAATAAGATTGTATTAGAAGAAGATATTGCTAGATGTAGAGATGAAATAACAGAATGTAATACAAGTGTAGACTGTAAGATTACAAATGTAAAAGCAGAAATAACTGAGGAATTAAGGAAAGAGATTGAAGTAGTAAAGAAAGGCATTATTAATGAAACTGTAGAACAAATTGTAATTCCTAAAATTAAGACTATGACTGATGTAGTACATTCGCAACAGGATGCTATAAATGATATGAAACAAAGTCACTTAGAAATAAAGAATGGTTTAAAATCAATTTGTGAAGAAATGAAAAAAGGAAAAGAAAATTTGGCTAAAGTAAATGATGTTGTGAATGCACTACAAAGGCAAGATGATTTAGATGTAAGTAATGTACCAGATGAGAGTTATTTGAATAATGCACAAAATGTTGACTCACCATACAGAGAAAGAGGTTCACAATCAAACAATGACACAACACACAACACATGCAACACCAACAGCATACTACATGAAATCACACCACCTACATTTGATGAGGAGAAGGGAGACGATCCAAAACTCTTTGTTAAAGAGATGGAAGAGTATTTTAAAGTGAAAAGGATACCAAATGAGCTTAGAATGATGATAGTTAAGAAAAGCTTAAGAAACAAGGTATTAGAATGGCTTAGGTTAACACTAGCTGGTCATGAATCGTATAGCTCATTCAGAAATCTATTCCTATCAAGGTATTGGGGCCCAGCTAAGCAAAACCAAACTAGGGTAGAGCTAGCGACAGGTAGATATGATCTAACCAAAGGATTATCGCTAGTCAATTATTTTATGAAAGTAGCCAACAAAGGAAAGTTATTAGACCCTAACCTGTCAGAAGCAGAGCTAATTACCAGCATAAAAAGGCATTTCCCAGACACAGTGAGAACAGGGTTAATTGTTGCGAGGCCAGTAGATTTTGCAGACATGATAGAATTAGTGACAGCCTTCGAAACACAAAATGGTCGGCCTAATGAGCATAGACATAGGAACGGTCACCCAAACTCACCCATCTTAAACCGGAGCATGGCTACGAACAACCAGAATGAGGGAGAAGATAGAAATACTAGGAGCACCCATGACAGGGGGAGAGGGGCACACCATTTCCCACAACCACACAATCATGGCGAGAGGATGGAGAACACAAGACAGCGGTACCACAACACAATACCAAGGGGTGAATCGAGATACTGAACATATACATATGATCGTGGAAGAACAGGAGACCGTACCCATCAAGTGAATCACATACGATTCTGTAGGGAATACTTCAACAACCAAAGACCGTCATACAACAGGGGTTCATGCCAAAGGGGCAGAAACCAATGGTACACTGGCAACATAAGACAGCAGGAAGTAGATGAAAATGTGCCAAATAGGGCAGATGTTGCACAGAATACAGAAACAGCAACCACCACTAACACTCAGGGAAATTACCACAACTAAGTTCGTCCCAATCGAGTAGATGAGCAACACAAAATCTCAGCAATTTACAATTGACATCGACACGTGATGGCCACACAAAGAGAAAGATGGAACTACTGTAAACTGGACCACTGGTCATAACAAAACAGCTGGGTGACCATACGTATGAGCTACAGAATACAAATGGCAAGTTGGTAGGAAGATACCATAAAAATAAGTTAAAACCATACAAAGAAAGGACCAAATAGTCTTTGCCAACAACCATGTAAGACAGGAATAATAGAGATGATGGAAAATAATAATTTTTAATGGGTTACTTATAGAAGATTATGTTCAGATTAGAAAATACAACAAGAAAGAAAATCAACATAGTCATTGGCTATATTGACCACAAAGAGCATTGTCAACAAAGACAGATGAGGACACTGATTGTCATTAAAGAAGTGAATAGCGACGGAAAATAATGTGTTTTTGACATAAGTATGTCAGGGACAAAAATAAGAATGAATCAATTGTGATGACAAAGATAAAATATTTTTGACACAAAGGTGTCGAGGGTGAATTGAGAAGAAAAATACTACAATTGCAGAATAATTATAAGTATAGAAGTTTTCTCTTATAGAGATAAGAGATAAAGAGGTGACAATTAGTGAAGTAAGAAAAACCATAATCAGAAAAGCAATGCCCATGAATTAAGATGGATATAGCCAATGCTAAGCTTGAAGAAATATTGAACCAAACAATAATGAATAAGAACCCAATTAAAAAATGGTACCATTAGTAACATCAGAGTTTAAGAATTGACTCAACAACCTGCCTATACATAATAAGCTTACAAGACAAAGAAGACAAAGAACTGAATAAAATATTGCCATAAACATGATCATAATCGTTAGCTCAAGATCTGTATCCTGTTTTTCTCTCCTCATAACAAGGAACATAAGTCAAAAGCCACACAATAAACCATGATACACTTAAATTATATTTATGTCAATGTCAAATGTAAAATAACTGAATATGTGTTGTATAATAACTGAACATATGTTGTATAATAACTGAATATGTTGTATAATAACTGAATGTGTTGTACAATAACTGAATATGTATTGTATAATAACTGAATAAGTCATGTATAATAACTGAACATGTATTGTGTAGTAACTGAACGTGTGAAATTTATAAAGACATGCTGTGTCATGCCAAAACAAAAAGACAAAAACAAACAGCGAGGAAGACTGTAAAAAAAAATATATATATATATATTGTACAAAGTGATTGTATCAGAGGAGTAGGGAGAAGTATTGTATTGTGTTTCAAGATTGTAAATATAGGTGACAACTTGAAAAACAAAACAAGGGGCATGTGAGACAGAACATTAGAAGACCCCAAAAGAAAATCGTTCATGTGAATATTTGTCAAAAGTGTAATTTGTTTTTGATGTTGGTATGAAGTGATCAAATGACGAAAACGTGTTGCAAATGTTCATTATTATGAACAACTAAGTTAGTTTAAAGACGTGATAAATATTTCCATATTTGATTTTAATATATATGTATAAATATTAGAATTATATGTGTTCGATAATAAAAGTAAGGGAGGATGGTTGGGGATCGCTTCCCTAACAAGAAAGAACTATTTGATGGACGCATACACGGATGTATACGAAATAGGCGGTGTCACGTGAGGACGCCATAAACTGTCCACTCGTGTGTGTGTAATCAAAGTGAAAGGACATATTTAGGTAGTGTGAACATAGAATTTTCACCAGACTTTCATCAAGCATTGGTCCCACTAAATGAGAAGGTGGAAGCGTTTTAAATCATTTAGAATGGTGCTGAGAGGAATTATTTAATGTAAAGTATCGATGAAGTGTTAATAAAATAATACATTGTGGTGAAGAAACATCGTGTGATTTTTCATTCCATCCGTTACCAAGCCCTGAGATCACAAAGATCTCATTAGCACAAAGACACAACGATATTAATAATTGCAAAAACCGCACCAATTGTCAGTTTCATATACGATGAAGTGTCCTTAAAATATGGTACAGTTAGATATTCTGGACTGGAAAACAAACATGCAAGAGACATGAAAATTAACAGGTCAGTGGTTTAAATTCAACAGCGTCAAAACAATAATACAACACCTTCATTCCGTAAGAGGAGAACAATTTTATAAATCACACATGTTCACACTAAAGTCAAAAGAAACATTATTTCAGAGAATATACCATTAGGAGGGTGGTTCAGTAAGTACCCATGTTTCAGAATATATGCTGTTGCTAAGGGAAGTTTGTTATCATCATGTACTGTCACTTGTTACATGTCAAAATAAATTTGGTGCTGATTCATTGGTTAGTTTGGATTTTACATATATTTCAATAAGTTGTTCAATGTGGTTTTACTAAAATGGAAAAAGTGCACTATCGTTCAGTGATTCGCTTTTTACTTTTAGATGGGAAAACTTGCCAGGAGATAAAAGCAAACCTGGATGCTGTCATGGAGATCTTTTGTCATCTATGACAAGTTAAATATTGGTATAATGAATTTAAATGTGGTTGAACATCCATTTTTGATGAGGAGCACCCAGGATGCCCGGAAGATATGGTTACCGAAGAAGTCATTGATGTCCAAGATGTGATTCTTGCTGACCATCAAATGAAAGTTTGTGGAGTTGCAGAGGCCATAGGTGTGCTAATGAGAATAGCAATTCATATTTTGTACAATAAGTTGGAGATGAAAAAGTTGTCGGCCCATGGGTGCCATATTTGCTCATGGGGACAACAAGTGGGTGCGGCTTTCAACTTTGAAGCTGTTTAAGCAAAATCCAAAGGACTTTCTGCATTGAGTTGTCACTGTCGAGATACCTGAATTCATCATTATACTCTGGAAACCAAGCAACAATCAAAACAATGGGTTGCTTCCAGAGAATCTGCTCCAAAGAAGACAAAGGCGGTCCCTCAGCCGAAAAAGTGATGGCGATTTTTTGGGATGCGAAGGATTATTGACTCATTGACTTCTTGGAAAAAGGAAAAAACAATTGCTGGAGCATACCTCAGGAGTTATTGGCTCAATTCAACAAGAAGTTGAAGGAGGCATGCCCCATTTGGCAAAGAAGAAAGTGCTGTTTCACCACAACAATGCACCAGCACATTCATCCGGTGTTGCTGCTGCCAAACTGCATGAACTGCATTATGAATTGCTGCCACACCCACCATATTCTCCTGACCTGGCTCCCTGTTCCCAAACATGAAGAAATGGTTCGCAGAAACAAAATTTAGATCAAATGAGGAGGTCATCATGGAGAAAGAGGCATATTTTTTAGAGCTTAATAGTTCTTATTTTTGGAGGGGTTAAAAAAATGGCAAGAGCGTTGGGAGCAGTGTACATCCCTAAAAGGGGGCTATGTTGAGAAATAAATCATTTGTGTTAGAAAAAACTGCCGTCTTCATTCCTAACACTGGTACTTATTGAAGTGCCCTCGTAATAATACCATGAAGTACAATTTCCTTTAAAAAAGAGAAAATAGAGTATATGAAAAAACTGCTCTCTAAACATTATGGAAGCAAATGGAAACAAGATGTGAACTTAATTTTCTAATAAAAGCTTAACAGTAAACAATGAAACAAACAGTGCGATGTTATCAATAATGAATCTCTTCATGAAGATTTTTGCTAAACTTGTTACAAACATTATGTTGTACAAAGCTGGTGATTAAAATTGGCAAACACATGAAGTTGACTGTATCTACATAGCTAAGAACAAAATAAACTTCATCATGTAAACATAAACCAATAAACCTTTCATTATTTACATTTAAACACTATTATTTCAATGTTAAGTCTTTAGCACCTTGTAGAGTAAGTTTCAAAGTAAAGTATTTGTGACATGCTTAAGAATTATTGACCATTTATATAGGGTTATCGACAAATTCCTCTGCACCATGCCAATGCCTAGTGCTCAAGACAACATTGGTATTCTGTTCATCTACATTACCTTTCATGAATTACATACCTGAATCTATCAGATGTTTTATTTCACGAAACGTTATAACTAAAGCCCGGATTTCTAAGCAAAATGCTTAACTTTTTCTACAGCTTTAAAGATAAGCAAAAGGGCTATACTTCATAAGACACACCTAGATGAGCAACTTTAACTATTTTTGTTTGTGCTTATCTATGCTTATTTCGCAGCAAAACGTTTTTGCTTACTTATTTTACGATGTTTAATTAAAACAGCATATTTTACCCCAAATTAAAACAGCATATTTTACCCCAAACTGTAAATTTAAAAGTGCATATTTCACAGTTATCTATGATTTATCAATGATTCGCTATTTTCTCGGCTAAATTCATAAAAAAGAAACACTAGGATATAGATCAGTATTGTGAAATCATACTGCGAGGAGAAAAATTATTTGTTGCGATTAGTAGAGTGAATTCATCAGTCACTTATTGCCTAAGATAACACAATGATGTCATGAACAAGCATGGCGATTCCCCGAGTTCCAAGCTGCAGCATTTAGTTTAGGTGTGCATGATTGTGTAGCGAGATATCTCAATGTTGTCATAAACAAGGACCTGATACCCAGTGATCGGAGCTGCATCTTCTTGCGCTATGTATTTCAGTTCAGTTCTATATTGCAGTTACGCAATGCCGCCCACAAAAACCTCTCAATCAGCTTTCCTGTGCAAATGTGTGAACGAGTTTGGAAAAAATATTTTCAGTGAAGATGGTAGTGTCTTATTTTGTTTGGTGTGTGAAAAGAGTGTTTCTGCGAAGAAAAAATATGATATTGTGCAGCACATTAATACAACGTGGCATAAAGAGAGGTTTAAAAATAAATCTAAGTTAAAAGAGCAACTGGTTAAAGGCGATGTTGGTGAACAATCGCGTTCTAGTGATACATTTTCCAAAGACTTATGTTTAGCATTAGTGGGTTCAGATATTCCATTGTATAAATTGAATAATATGCAGCTTCGTTTATTTTTAGAAAAATACACAAATAAAAGGGTGCTGGATGAATCTACATTGCGCAAAAACTATATGCCACAGTGTTTTCAAGAAGTGATTGGTAATATTCGGAATACACTGAAGCATGGATTTCTATTGATGAAACCACAGATGCATCGGGACAGTTCTGTAGTTGGTGCTATGAAAGCAGGTAGCAGATCATTTCTTCTGAATATAAAATTCTAGAACAAGTAAATCATTCAATTGTTGCCAAATTTTCCAAAGACTCGTTATCTTTCTTGTGGCCAGAAGGGATGCGGTATGACAATGTACTGCTATTTGTCAGTGATGTTGCCCCATATATTGTTAAAGCGGGAGCTGGATTAAAAGTCCTTTACCCTAAATTAGTTCACCTGACGTGCCTTGCTCATGGTTTACATCGTGTCGCTGAAACTGTTAGAAGTCAGTATAAAGACGTGGATCATTTTGTTCTAGTGTGCAGAAAGTGTTCATATAGTCACCGACTAAAATTAAAAAATTCCGTGAACTACTTCCAAATTTATCTTTGCCTCCTCAGCCAGCTTTAACTCGGTGGGGAACGTGGTTAGAGGCTGTGTCATACTATGCGAGACATTTCAGTGAAGTGAAAACTGTTCTGAATTCCCTAAATGCAGATGATGCAATCAGTATTGCCACAGAACAAGAATATTTTGTTAAAAACGGCATACAAGGAAAGATACAGTACATCTATAATCATTTCTCCAAAATACCTGAAATTTTAAAGCAGTTGAAAGCTCGAAATAAGCCCTTGGAACATTCACTTTCTCTGATTCATGAAGCCTTAGTAACATTGTCATCAGAAACACACGGGGTTGCAAAAATTGCGTTTGATAAACTCAATCAGCTTCTACAGAAAAATTCTGGTTACAAAACAATGTGTCAAATTTCTAAACAGCTTTCTGGTGAAGAAACAAACATTGAAGAGCAATTCACCAAAGAGCTGTGGTGCTTTTCTCATGAACCTGTGACATCGTGTGACGTGGAAAGAACATTTTCACTGCACAAATCATTTTTCACTGATAAACGCAGGAGTTTTACACAGGAAAATCTCAGGATGACCTTCCTTGTGTACTGTAACAGCCTTCAATAAGGTAAGCGTTCTGCGAAACTATTTATTATCATATTTGCATGCATTCGTTTTTGCATTTTTTGGTGCTTACTTTCATCATTTTTCGTGCTTATTTGCTTGCTTATTTTGCTATTTTATTTTGCTTAGAAATCTGGGCTTTAGTCATACCATATGCTCGTGGCAGCCAGTGCTGCCACTGGAATTCCCTCTCTAGGGGAATCTTGGTTACACAAGAGCTGCAGAGCGACTTCTCGATAACCCTATATTTAAAATTTAGGATAGGAGTATAAAATCCATTTGAAATACATTTCAGAAAACACATTTACAGCTTACCCATATTAATATTATAATTATGTGAAAATATACATTGTATAGAGGGGACTGAAGGGAGAGTAATACAAATTCAGAGAATAAGCTAGCAAACTCTACATTCACTTACCACCTGTGGTACAACTTACTTGTCAGTTATGTATGTTTTCCCACTTTCCTTCCTCATTATATAGCTGAACACTGGTCTGAATGTGGGCGATTTCACATTTTCCAATAAGGACATCCATTGTTGTTCTAGCTGTTGTCCTAGTGGTGCTTGATGTACACACAGCATTGCAGAGAGCAGTGGCAGATCGATTAGACTGTGAAACACCTGTGAAATACGTTTTCAGAAAACACTTTTACAACCTATCTATATTAATATTATAATTATGTAAGAATACACATTGTATAGAGAGGACAGAAGAGGGAGAAATTTTGACATTAAACATTTTTGGAACCAGTAGCAAACAATCTGATGTATTTTACCATTCTTGTACAAACTATGCTTACAACATTGGGGTATTACTCACAAAGTATGAAATAAAAACCGTGATCAAGCCTCTGACCAAAATAAAACAGTGTTTAGGTTCTGCTAAAGATGATTTGGGTCTAAATGCACCAGGCATTTATGAAATCCCACGCAGCTGCGACAAAGTTTATATAGGACAGACAAGTAGAACTGTAGAAGATCACATCAAAGAACATCAACGTTGTATTACACTAGGCTACCCAGAAAAATCAGTTGTGGCTGAGCACACATATAATATAGATCACAAAATCAATTTTCCTCTACAAAAATGCTAGGAAAGTCCTCAAAGTATGAAAGGTTGATTAAAGAAGCTCTATACATTAAAGCTAATAAAAACAACTTTAACAGAGATGAAGACTTTCAAATCAGCTAAACATGGACGCCAGTCATTCAGCATGTCTCTCCACTACATCGCAAAGAAGCATCAGCAGTTAGCTGATTGCTCCATACTTGCATCTCTATCGGCCGGAGCTCGACCAATGGGAAGAAAGTAGGTGGATCTTATCTGCTGCTGGCTAGGTATAAATATTATGACACCAGTAGTCTAGCTTCAGTTCTGCTGAGGATGGCAGCAGAGCTAGTCGCTGAAAGCTTGGGCAGTTACCCAAATTTGACATGGCTGTTAGCCTGAGAAACTATAGGTAATCAATAACCAATGCCAGGAACGCTTGAAATCATTAACTATATTTACAAACACTTATTCTTCTCTCCAATTCATGTTAATTAAACATTTGCATAGGCACATCATTTAAGGGCTGATTCCTATGTACTAATTGCTTAAAATTCTGTTCTCTTTGCATGGCCAAAAGAGAGAGAGAAAAAATATAACAGCTTCCTATTTGAGAAGCACAGTTAATCCGAACCCCAAAAATCTAAAATTCTGGATAATCTGAAGACAGAATCCATAATTTAAAAAAACAATAAAATGCTTATTTGTAGTGCAGGAAGAGCATTTGTATTATTGAAACAACACACATTGGAACAAAATGTTTATTGCACAAACACGTTTTGCTGATATTTGCTATAGGCAATGTGCCTGTATATGATACATTTAGTTACTGGTAAATGACATTTTCACATTTACTTAGGTACTGTACTGGTAACAATCAAATAAACAAGCACCCATTCTGCATTAATTTATGAGCAAAAAGCATAAATTGCTGTACACTGATCGCTAACAGTAGCAAAACAAACTGAACTACCTATGTAATGCCACTATCACATGTGATCAGTTATGTCCACAGGTCACAAGAATGCATAGTTGTTATGTTGCATACTTTGTCATTATGTTGTACATGGTCATCGCAATGTCACTTCCTCATACCACTATGCTACATTACCTTGTAGTTGTTAGTCCTATACCTGAATTTATATACATTTTATTTTTGTTTTTGTTTTTTGGATAATCCGAACTTTTCTGGATCTGAACAGGTCACACCACCAATTAATTTGGATTAGCAGGGTTCTACTGTATTTGGAAACTGAAACCAATAACAAGAATTATTTTGAAAATGGTTTGCTCTACAAAACAAATTATGTGACACAAAGGATGTGCTTTAATGAGATCCATATTTTTTGAGTAATAAGATTTTGTCTATCTCTTACACCTTACCAGTTATGCAAAAGTCGTTCAGAATGAAGAGGACTTCAGAGGCTATTCCCAGAATATACATTTTATTTGTCATGAACATATGGTATTTTAATAAAAATCATCACAATCATTTTTGAGAAAATCAAAATGTTTTAAATACTTGTATGCCCATGTCATACCAGCTTGTCACCATGCTATTGAGGAAGTGCTGGACCTCATCTTTTGCACTGTCATTGTTGTTGAAGCACCTTCCAGCCAAGTGTTCTTTCTACTGGAGAAACAAGTGATAGTCACTGGGTGCTAAGTCCGGACTATAGGTTAATGGGTG
This sequence comes from Tenodera sinensis, assembly GCA_030765045.1. NCBI lineage: Eukaryota > Metazoa > Arthropoda > Insecta > Mantodea > Mantidae > Tenodera > Tenodera sinensis. Next base: position 241,336,174 of record CM060964.1, read on the forward strand.
ATAATGACCCATTCAAACTTTGCAGAAGATCCTTGGTTTGATGGGCAGTGTGGGGAACCAGTAAGGTCATGGAGAAGGCTTATGCCCTTGCTCAACTTTTCTCATCTCTGGTTCTGAATTGCCTGTCTGAGTTATTTTAAATGTGTCATAATACCTGTCAGCATTTATTGTCCCAGGAGCCATGAAGTTGACCAATAATATCCCCCTTTGATCCCAAAACACATTGGCTATGGCAGTGAATTTTTCAGTCTCATTCTACCCTTTCCAATCTTGTCCTATATACGGCTATTGTGTGGAAGAACAATTAACTTCCACAGTTGCCATAACTTTACTGGCAGATTGTGTTCCTTTGAATTTTTACAGTTTGGGTGAATCGGAATGCTGCCACTTCCGTGCTTGCTGTTTGGTCTCTACACCACTTACAGATGTTTCTAATATCCATACACGACTCTCCATACACTTCCGTCAACTGTCAATGAATTTTGATTGGTTTAATGCCTTTTGCATTAAAAAACGGAATTACTGCACAAACTTTGCACCTGGTGCTGGTGAGAAACGGGAGCTCTGCTTCAATTGACCAAGTCTGAATGCAATAGGAGCTGTATGACGTTTCTGTAGAGAGTGAGCGAAGCAACAAATACAACAGTGTGGCCAACAGCCACATAGTTTTCCTGGGACCCCAGCGCTTTAAAGATCTTACTTTAGGGTTTACCCTCATATATGTATATCATACTACTGGAAGAGCAAACAAGCTCTGAATGAACTGCATGGTGTTTGGCCTCTCAGTATCCTCGGCGCTTGTTGCCATCTGCCGCTATCATAGAAAAGTGTGGATGAAACCATACAACACTTTTAAAACTACTTTTAAAGGCTTTACTGACGAACTTTATGAAAGGAGATGCTGAAATAGTCACTGTCGTCCATACATATATTTTTGGCACCTCTTTATGAAACTATCCATCACTCGCCATAGTTTATGTTGAGAAATGCTGGCAATTTCTTGGAAAATATTTTGTTTTAATTTTTCCAGGGTGTGTGGGTTTGTCTTGTACACTTTGTTTTAAGTTACCTCAGAGACAGAAATTGGTTATTGGAGCTCTGAGAAACCTTTCTCTGCTAATGGCAAACTATATACCAATTTGGTCATCATCAAGGGGTACTTCATGAACAGTATTAGGTTCTGAGTTATAGGGCCAATTATTTTTGAGTTAACAGTTGATACCCGTACATATGTGAACACAATTTTGCCCTTCTGTTTAGAGAATTAACAGACAGGGAACATGATTTTGCCTTTTTTCAACAAGACTGCAACAGCTCTTTCAATGAGAACAACTGAAAGTGTGTTTCAGGACAGAATTATTAGTAGAGATTTGTGACCCCCTTGGTACCCTGACCTAAACCCCTGCGATTTCTATCTCTGAGGTAACTTAAAAGATAAGGTGTACAAGAGAAATGCACACATTCTGGAAAAATAATTCTTGTTTTAATTATTAAAATAAAATATCCACCAGGAAATGACCAGCAATTCTCAACGTGAACTATGGCAAGTGATAAATAGTTTTCCTAACGAAGAGCCAAAAGTTTATGGACAATGACAGTGACCAGTTTCAGCATCTCCTTTCATAAAGTTGGTAAGTAAAGCCTTTAAAAGTAAGAGCGGTAGAAACAAAACTGAAAAATTCAATGCCACAGCTGGGATTTGAACCACAGACCTTCCACTTCACGTGCAGCTGTTCTAACCACTGAGCTACTGTGACAACTTGCCATTATGACATTGAATTCTCCAACTGATTTGTACTTTCCCAGTTAGACCACAAGGGAATCTCGCATCAGAGATAAATACCCTAAGGGTGACTTACAATCATAAGTACTTTATGTCCCGGGATTAAATAAGCTTTAGAAGGTAATTATTGTTTATTTATGGCAACAAACTTACTGCTGGTGTTTTTAAACACACACCAGCAGTAAGTTTGTTGGCATAAATAAACAATAATTATCTTTAAAAGTAGTTCTAAAAATTTTGTATGGTTTCATCTTCACCTTCCTATGATAGTGGCAGAAGGTAACAAGCACCGAGGATTCCGAGGGGTCAAACACCATGCAGCCTATGATAATGACAAATATTAATACTATTAAATTATAACTGAAACACCTATATATAAAATATTTAATAAAATATTAACTAATAATAAATAATATAAAATAGGTAATACATATAATAATATAAAAATGTTAAGGATGGGAGGATTTTTTAAGAATCTTTGTGTTGCATTCTTGGAAGATGCTGAACTTAAGCTTGTTATTTAACTGACTTTTGTTTTTGAGTTATGCTGTTCAGACAGTCAGACAGATTCACAAACCAAATGTTTTCTAAAAATATTTTCTTTGGATTCAAGGAGTCTCAAAACGTGTACTGCTGGTGAAATCTTGGTATCAAATTTTCGGATGGGATACAATACTTCCTTCACTTGCTGTAAGTACATAGTAGAGTAGTAAAAATGTTAGGAACAACTTGACAACTCTTTAGCAATGGTAATAGAGAAGTAGTAAAATAAAGTGCTTAAGGAAAAGAAAGAATTATTTTAATGATAAAGACAATGTGAATGAAGACAGTAAGAAAACAGGGAAGGAAAGGTGATGTTGCATAGGAGAAGCTAAATATGAATGTGTATAGCTGAGTAGGATCCTTTATACACAATAAACAAGGTGTTAGCTGTATAGGATCTAAAATACCAAGCACTCTATGGACACCTCGTATCTCAACCCAATGTAGATCTTTTGTGTTTACCCCTCCTGACCCCAGGAAGAAAGAATAAGGTGAAGGAACTGCAGGGGGCTATGGGCTGCAGACAGGGTAGCTGACGGGGACATGCAGAGGTCCCTAATGATTCTAAATTTGATCACCAGGTCAGACTGATGGGCTGCTCAGAAAAGGCTTCCCTCTGGTGGGACTGGGCAAAATTCAAGCCGGCTGCCATCTGGCAGGGCTGAGCACCTTCTAATGAATAAGCATTAGCACCATCTGTCTGTCAATTATTGAGACTGCTGTTAAATACTCTAGTTTTTATCTAAGAATAATTGTAGGTATTGAAATAAACAACTGTTGGGTAACTCCGGTCACTGTATTTTTCTGCTCTGTGTTTTAAAATAACAAAATACAACTTAGTGATGTAATGATGCTAAAGAAGATAGCAAAGGAATATATTTCTTGCTCCCGTTATGGGCCGCATGTTGTTGGCTTTTTTAAGTAATTAAAAATTATGCCGATGTTTTGCTGCAAAACTATGTTTGGCTTATATAATAAGCCAAAATATGAATATGTTTGGCTTCTTCAATGAGCGACTGCAAAACATCCATCCAATTAGTCCGCCTACTCTGATTGGCCTCGTCCCATCCTACTCATTATCCTATTGGTTCCTTCCCCTCCAACAGGAAGTTGACCTGCTAATAGGGTCTTCCATATCGTGTTGAGAGGTTTGCCTGTATCATGGTTCAGACTGCTTTCCTCCAGAAAACATTACAAAAACATTGCAACACCACAAAATTCAAACAAGATACACATCAGTGAGAAAGCTGCATTCCTTTATAAGACCAGTCAAGGATAAGAACTCTTTGCAAAATAATCCAGAAGTTCATAAAATTACCTGTGATTGTGGTGAATTATGCGTAGGTCTAACAGGCAGATCTGTCAATACAAGAAAAAGAAACATATAAGATACATGAAACTCTCTCAACCAGAAAAATCTGCCATCACGGATCATGCAGAAAACACTGGCAACCACAATAACTTTCACAATTTAAAAATTTTAGCAATTTGTGACAATTTCTCTCAATGAATAGTAAGGGAAAGCATAGAAATATTTAAAAAAAGAGATCAGTCTGAACCGTGATACAGGCAAACCACTCAACACGATATGGAAGACCCTCTTAGCAGGTCAACTTCCTATTAGGGGAAAGGAACCAATAGAATTACGAGTGGGACGAGATGAGGCCAGTCAGAGTAGGCAGTGACTAATCGGATGGATTTTTTGCAGTTGCCCATTGAACAAACTGAACATAGTTTTGCGGCAAAATGTCGGCATAATTTTTAATTTCTTAAAAAAGCCAACAAGTTACGGCTCATACCAGAAACAAGAAAGAAGTAATGGACAAAGGCCATGGAAGTCTATGTAATCATTTAATATACAAAATGAATTCCCTCTTAAAAAAAAGTTTATATATATGGTGTGTCAGAATTCGACCAAGTAACTTTAAGGGATTAGAGGGGTAACAATTAAATTAAAAAATTATTCTGTTGTTTAATAACGTCAATTGCTAGGGTCATATGAGCGTCACTGGTGTGCCAGAATTTTGTCCCGCAGGAGTTCTTTTACATGCCAGTAAATCTACTGACATGGAGCTGTCGTTTTTAAGCACACTTAAAAATCATCGGCCTGGGCTGGTTTTGAACCCGCAACCTTGGGAACAGTAAGCTAGCGTCTAACGAGGGGTAACAAGGGAACAATAGTAGATAGGACATTTACTGTCCCAGAGCACATGATTATGAACAATAAATTTGAGCCAGTATGCCACTGACACCACCTCAATGACACACGTAAGCATTTCATGCACTGTTAAGACCTGTACCTGTGAGACTCGGTGGTAAACTAGGGAGTTCCAAAGCCAGTGGCATCAGATTCCAAGTTTATGCCCCGCCAAATGTTTTTCTCTTTTTTTCTATTTTCTCTCTTCAAATTGATGATTGTGAAGGATATGGAATACTGCAAGGCTGCAATTGTTACTACCACTACTGTTAAATATAATCGAGCAAATCATACAAACGAATTTTGAACATGATATTATCCTGAACTGCGACTAATATAATGGGAAAGCAAAAAAGTTCCAAATGGGCTGCATGGCATTTTGCCTGTCCACATCCTCAGTGTTTGTTGCCATCTGCCGCTATCATAGAAAGGAGTGGACGAAAACATACATTTTCAAAACTACTTTGAAAGGCTTTACTTACCAGCTTTATGAAAAGAGATGCTGGAACTGGTGACTGTTGTTATCTGCAGATTTTTGGCACATTTTTAGCAAAGTATCCGTCAGTTGCCACAGTTCATGCTGAGAAATGCTGGCAATTTCCTGGCAGATATTTTGTTCTAATTCTTCCAGGATGTATGTATTTGTCTTGTATACTTTATGTTTTAAGTTACCCCAGAGATAGAAATTGCAGGGGGTTAGGTCGGGAGGACCACAAATCTCTATTAAGAATTCTGTCCTCAAAAATACTTTCAATTTGAGAGGTAGAATTGGAACCGAAAAATTCAATGCCACAGCCGGGATTTGAACCACAGACCCTCCACTTACTAGGCAGATGCTCTAACCATTAAGCTACTGTGACAACCCACCAGAATGACATTGAATTCTCCAACAAATTTGTATTCTCAAACATTGCCCACACACGGCTTGTGTGTTTAAGAACACCAACAGTAAGTTTGTTGGCATAAATAAATAATAATTAACACTTTCAGTTGTTTTCATCGAAAGGTTGACCGTATAATCTGTTGCAGAGTCTTATTGAAAAAAGGCAAAATCACATTCCCTGTCTGTTAATTCTCTAAAAAAAAGAAGGCAAAATTGAATTCATGTATGCACAGGTATCAACTGCTGGCTTGAAAAAAATTGTCCCTATAAGTCTTCATCTGCTAATGGCGCACTAAACCCCAATTTTTTCATCATGAAGGCATTATTCATGAACAATATTAGGTTTCTTGGAGCTCCAATAAGGATCTCCTTCCATAAAATTGGTAAGTAAAACCTTTAAAAGTAGTTTTAAAATGTTGTGTGTTTCATTCGCACCTTTCTATGATAGCAGTAGATGGCAATGGGCACTGAGAACACAGACAGGCAAAACACTGCACAGTCGGCTCAGAACCTTTTTGCTCTCCTGGTACTATTGTGCTTACGAATGCACTGTTGGTTTTGGAAAAGAAACAACTAATGTGCAGGGCAAATTACAGTCATATTCCTGCTTAAGCTTTATTTATTTGCTCCCAGGAGCCACAGAAAAATCTATTTCTTCTTCAGATATACAAAAAGAACTAATAGTGAGTAGTCCCATTTGTGAACTCTGATTTTTTAAAATGTTTTCCTTTAGTGAAGTGCCAGTGAATCATGAGATAGCACTTCTATACATTTGCAGAAAGTCAAATATGCCTATGAAAGCACCTCTTGCCAGTTGCGGCTGGCAATGAACGACTCTAGGATGATGTTGCCACAAAAGATAAAAATAAGAAAGACAAGGTAACATTACATCATAAGCACTAGTTCAAATATCCTTAACATCAGACGTCATGCCCAAATACATTTCTTTACTTCCTGTTTCTATTTACCCATTTTGTTTTGTTTAATTACCCATTTTGTTTTGCTTAAAAAGTTTTTATACCGCTAATACAAGGAAAAGCGCCAATGTTTTCATTATGGGTGTCGTCTGTGAAGAGCATAACCAGAGCGAGTAGAAGGAGAAGTGTGATCACTGCTGTAGTTTATGTGTTCCGTCGCACAGATGGCAGCGCAACTGGTAGTGCGGTACAATGCTAATACAAACACTAGCGTTTAGCAGGAGATTCACTTTTTTAATTGTTGCTTAACGACTCTGTCAATTGCCAGGATCAGATCAGCGTCGCCGGTGTGCCGGCATTTTGTCCTGCAGGAGTTCTTTTACATGCCAGTAAATCTACTAACACGGAACTGTCGATTTTAAGCACACTTAAAAACCATCGGGCTGTGCCAGATTTGAACCCGCGACCTTGGGATCAGTAGGCCAGCATCTAACCAACTGAGCAATGATGACCGACAGGAGATTCACTGGAAAAGTAGCAAAGGAGAAGAATAGTGTCATTTAACAATAACTAACTCACGCATGCACATTCTGACAGCCATTCACGGAAATCGAAGACAATGTTACCACTTGAATGCAAAATGGCATTAAAGGAATAAAGTAAAATATAATTTTCTGTGAATGAAGAGTTAACTTTGCTGCAAGAATAGTACAAGCTACTTGTATTTTGTTCTACAGATAAAAATGTACTCACCAATGTTGAAATCAGCTGTTAGTAACTTTCGAAAATTTCCGAGATGATTTTGCAGGCTTTGATGACTGTAATTCCTTTCTTATTTCCTTGGTGCGGATAAAAGAAGCGACACTTCATGTAATGCAGAATTAGTTTGGGGACAAGATCCAGTAAATGTTCCTCACAACACCCAATTCCACAAGCAACATGAATTTGGTTAATACTGTCACAACAATCGAAAAATATATCACCGCACAAGTTACTTTCATTTGAAAGTTTCTCTACTGAAACCCTCTCTACTTGCAAAAGAATGCCATATACAGATTTAGAGGGGTAAGTAAGGCATAAATTGTCTGTACTAGTTTTATGGTCTTTAATTGTAGTTAAAAGTGATATGGGGGGGGGGGGGGGGGGGGAAGTCTGCACACTTGCCATGGAGTAAATTAACACATGCTTTGAACAATTGTGTAGGTACTATATATCCACTCAAGTGATATACCAGACATTCTTTAGCCAGATCTTTCTGAGTAATTTCAGGTACATTGTTTTCCCATTCTGGTATATGAGGTTCCTCAATCTCAATTTCGTCCTTAATTTTGCTCTCTATATTTTCTGTAATTCCCCTATTGTGGCTCATGGTTTTTTATTTTTTGCTAATGACAATGATGATATTAAAGGCAGCTCTTGCCTCTACTCACAATTATTGCCTCCAGATGATATTGCTAATTTGGTTGGGACATAAATTGACTGTGACATATGCAACTGGAGAAAATCGACTATAGATGGATGATCGTCGCAACATATCTCATACCTTTCTTTTTAGTTGTCTTTGATCTTTTCAAATTTGCATCAACCATTTTTTGTTTTTACTTAGGGATTTTGTTTCATCAGATTCATTGATATTGTACTTGAATCTTGGCATCAGCTACTTTCAATTGGCATTTTAGTCTAATTATATTACGCTGTTGTTGCTTTAACCTTTTCTTTAGTGGGCCTACCTTATTACTAAAATGTCTACTGGTATCCCCTGCGAGGGGCAGATTGACAGTCGTATTTTGAAAGCCACCTGCATGATTCCCACTGTCTTCTAAATTGATATCTCTTTCAACTCTTTTTGATGGTCGCTGTGAATGAGGTTTATGGGAGTCTATTGGCCGTGATAAGTATTTAGGAAGATTAGGAAAAATACGTGCAACTACATGAGGCATTAACTTCCATCTTTGCCTTGCAATCTCTACATTTTCTCCATTAACTACAAACTTGTCTACCTTTATCAAAAGCTCTTCTGAAAAATGTAAATCACACACGTAACCATTAGATGAAAGGCACTTGTCCTTTCTTGGTATGGCCCTCTCCCATTTAGAAAATAGTAGTTTATCTTTTGGAGGTGTAAAGAAATGTTTACTTTTAGATTTGTCAGATCCAGATCTACAACCAGGCATGAAACACACAGGCATGTCGATTATTTCTATAAATTCACAGTTTCATAAAATTTAACCACAATTCATTGCACTGTAACAAACAGAGCAACCATACACAACAATACTCCAATGCAATGCCCAACATAAAGTGCTGTAAATAGCCACACTAACGACTTTGCTGCCACCTGACGGAGGTGCCAGGTAGCTCTTGTATAATCATATGGAAGAGCAATGGAGTGATCACACTTTCTCTTTCTATTCGCTCTGGCATAACTAAAAAAAGAAAAGCTGGTTAAAAACCAAAGTTGGTATCTAAGTTTAATATCTTTCAAGGATGCAACACAAAGATTTGGAAGAAAATTCCTTCACCTTAAACTAGCCTTTACATGGAAAATTTTTCAACAATTTTGATTTTCTCAAAAATAGCTCAAACGATTTTGATTAAAATGCCATATATGTAAGATATTTTTAATGGCAAACGAAATGTGTATTTTAATTTTCTGGCTATAGCCCATGTAGTCCTGTTTACTCCTGATGACTTCTACATAACTGGTGAACCATATGGGATATAAAAAATGTAGATCTTGTTAAAACATACAATTTATGTCTGAATAAATTTTACTGTGGAGTGAACCATTTTAGAGATATTCCTTGTTTAATTTAAAAGATGAGTTAATTAATAACACTGAACAACACTTACAAAATATTTTTTATTTTAAAAAATAGAAACCGAGTATTTAATTTCGACATTCCTCAGAGGGACATTTTCAGTAAGTTCATTGAACCGTTACCAGAAGAAACATCAGAAGAAGCATCACCATCTGCACCATGAAAGACCATGGAAACCCAGTTGTTGTCCGGTTGATAATGGAGGAAAGTTAACCTTCGAAACGCGTCCTGGAAAAATATTCTGTAAGTGTTGTTCAGTGTTATTAATTAACTCACCTTTTAAATTAAATTAATTACAACACTGTTTTCAAACTTCTATGAAAGGAAGATATTCCTTGTTATTTAAGTGAGTTTTGCAATACTTATATTTTCCACAAATGGAAGATCGTTATTCATTTTCTTATATCTTAGCCGTGCAAAGACAGCAGTATTTCAAAGCTTTAAAAGATTTTACTATTGCTCAAAGCGAGTATTCTCATATTCCCCTTGTACCTACAAGAAAATCAGTAATAAAATAATTTCTGCAAATGTTGATGTCAACTAACATGGAAAAGATAGAGGAATACGAATTTGGGTCAATCCACGTCAAATCGCACACCCGTAAAACATGACATTTTCATAGGAGGTTCAAATTTTTTTTATGAATAACAGGCATCAAATAAGGAGACCCGTAGTTTTTTATTTCTGCATTTTTAAATTATTTGCTTAGTTATGGCTATTAGAAATTAAGCAATTTCTGTGCGCACCGTAATATAAAATCCCTTGTTACTCTAAGGCCATATAGAGTTGACAGTTGGGGTTTAGTGCACTGGAAAGGTTAAATACAACACTTTTAATAACTTTCGACCAATCATTATTACACACAAATTTTGGACTGTTTTTTTATGCTATATTTTGTAAAACCAAAAATAGAAATTCCTCTTCCTCACACTCATAGCTGGTGCTTGGCTGACCACCTGCTTCCAGGTCTTCACTCTATCCGGTCCATAGTTTCCTGTGTTCTCCGACAGGCGTCTGACCCTATACGTTAGCTTGTAAGTCCTATTCTGTTTCATCAGCTCATATTGTATAATTCTACAGACTTTAGTGAAACAATTTTCTTTAGAAGTAGAAATTTAAAGTTTTGTGTTGTATGTAAACATTACTTTAAAATGCATATTTTAAAAACATTTTGAAGATGCTAATAGTGTACATATAATAGTGTCAGCTTGCAGCGTTCTCCTTAATATACTGTTGTAACGTTCATGGAACCTCAAGCAATAAACAATTACCGTAATGGAAGGTGCCAATTATTGTGCGACATTACGGTAGCTATCACTGCTGCTGCACGGGTCCACTGCACTGATTTGTAAGTGAGTTAATTACAACTGAATATTAGAGACTCCATTTTGATTTTTTCTGAGAATATTGAATAAACTTCAGTGTATTTTTACTTTTTTTTTCAGATTTTTAAATGGTCGAGTTTGTTTTATAATCTAACTTCAAAAATTTAATCGTATAAGATATAATATTAATAAAATTCTCTAATAAATACCTCATGAAATACTGCGATTTGTCTTTAATTTGAGCCAAAGATCAAGTAATTTGCTTGATTACAGTCGGAGGTATGATTGATCGAAGGGTGAGGAGTGCACGATTTTTGGGAGAGTTCAAAAATTAATACCTACCAAAATAAATTTTTTTTATAAAACAAAGAAACATGGGTCAAATGTATTTTGTTCCAAAACACCAAAAGAATTTTCAAGAAAATCTGAGATTTTACTGTCAATTTTTACCATATTTTGTGCGATTTGAAGTGGAATGACTCATTTTTAAGAATAGTTAATACAAGAGTAGAGAAAGTCATGTGAGTTGAACACATCAGATTTTTTAAATTTTCATTCTTGTTATTTAATGTATCAACTTACCTCAACAGTGGATGAAGGTCCAACAAATTGTGGAACCATTTCAATATACTCCTCAACTAAATTTGCTGGATGACATGCCACTAATTTAAGTAAATTTGGAAAATAGTTTTGTAAGAGGGGTTGTTGAAATGCAGACAGTTTATCCTTGTTATCCAAAATGAAGGTTGCTGTCTCAATGGCTGCTAATCCTGATGAGTAACTCTGGTGTACTATATCCCTTAAGAACTGATTAAAAAACTGTTGTGGATCATATCCTGTATTGTCACCTGGAAGAAAAGTCACATTCATAAGTTCTAAATGAAATATAATTATTGTTCCACAAATACAATAAATGAGTCGTCTAGTATCAAGATCGGCCAAGTCACAAAATTTTGAAAAGTAAGTTTTTATTATAAACTGAAAGTAGAGCAATACTCTTTCTGCTGATAAACTAATATGTACCAAATCTGGCCAAGACAGCATATTACATGTCGTTGAATTTAGAGTTCTGCAACAGAATGAGCCAAGTCATGCAGGAAGTGCATTCAAAACCGGCCAAGTCAATGAGGAAAATTATTGTAACAATAACATCCCACTTCAGTGTTTTCACTTTGAAACGTTATTATCACTGGCTCAACAAACCATCAGCTTTAAATGGATAAGCAGAAGTTAAAAATAGTTTATTACTTTAGCTGCAGATGTTATGTTGGTACAAGTGACCTTTTTAATTGGCACAAAAGCATTTTCCTTAATGCCATGGTATTCACATATACCAAGATTGCCAGATATTGTAATCTAGTGTAAAGTAGGATTGAAGTGTGTAAAATTATATCTGTTTTAATAGAGAATTTGGATTATTTTTCATGCCAAATCTCCGCTGTATTAAAGCTTAAAGTGAAAGGAAAAAAGTACTGTGTTGTTTTTTAATTTTGTTCTTACTAATTTTTGTTCTACTTCAATATTACACTGTATTTTTTATAATTTATGAATAAATTATGTTTTTTTATTGATGTTGGGTACCAATTGAAATAAAGTCTTTGTTATTTGAAAGATTTAGAATTGAAAAAAATGTCTGCAGCAAAACCACCCAAGTTGAAACTGAAAATTTTGAAAAAATATAGTAAATCATTAATATGATTTTCCATATTAAAACAACATGAACCCATCATACTGAGCCTAATAAAAGTGAAACAAAAATATTACTAACTTTCATTGGTTTGTCTGCAGAAGCGTTTAATGAAAACTGAAAAAAACGTATTTTGTGACTTGGCTGGTTTTGATACTAGATGACTCAAATATTTAGGAAGTAGGGAACTAGACTTCACTTATTTTTTATGGGAGTTGTGAACATACAGATAAACCACAGTTTTGTGATTTTTTTAATCATATTGTAATGTATGAGCCAGGTTATTCTTAAAGCCATTTCTTACAAGATCACGGCTAAGACTAGCACCTACCTAGGTCGTTCACCCGCAGTCATTGCTGACATATTGCTGACCAAGTATTGACTAAGCTTCCTGGTAAGTGAGGTTCATACGCTTAAATCCTGAATTCTCATCAAGCAGAGAGACCAGTATTTTATGTGCAAAACGATTCCATATCGCTGGGATGTTTGAATGGTCAGCAGGGCAGACCGGAGGTGCCATGGGTTCTTCAAGGCATTGCCCCTAACCTAGGCGTACCTTACAGCTGCTCGAGGTAACCTCTATTGTGCACAGAACAGCTTGCTTGCTTTCTGTAATCTTATTTAGCTATATGAAAAATCTATTTTTGTAATTTGTGTTGGTGCCATGAGTTGCCCCGCCTACCCCTAACTACCCAGCTATGCTCCCATGTTATGTCCTGTCACACACCCTTCCAGGGCAGGGCGTGACATAGTGGTCAAGGTGCCGATTCTTAATATTTTGCCTAAGAATTTGGTTTTGATCCTGAACCCACTTATTAGCTTATTACATTTCATTTTTGCAAGTCTTATCTCTCCACCTACATTGTAATAGAGATGATATTTTGATGCCTTTCTTTCCTATTGTGAAATGTAATTCATTCCCATTTATAAGAAAATTTATTTTAATGAAAGCTGTTTTATCACATTAGGTAATAGTAATAAGCTTTGTTTTTCTGATAATTGTTACTATGCTTAAGCTACTGCATTCAATTTTGTGTGTTATAAACAATTATATTGAGTTACCAGCACTTTAATGCTCGTTTTAATGGTTATTAACAGTAGATGGGATAAATAAGTTGCCTATTCACAAATAAATTCATAATCTGTACATGTCATTACATAATATATTATAGCTGTAGGATAATTTCTATTCACATTTGATGTTACTTGTAGAATGCATGATTAAGATTTTTAAGGTTTTCAATTGCATACGCTAATTTTCTCTAATTCTTATATAAAAAGAGAACTTACAATGCCTCAGACTAAGAACCCACCCTCTGCCAACCCAGTACCCATTGGTCTACCCTTTGTACAACCATTTATTAACCCAGGTCAGTTTCATGGGAAACCGGATGAAAATGTTTTAATGTACTTACAAAATTTTGAGATCATAGCTAAAGCTAATGCATGGGAGGAGCTCCACAAAAAGCAATACCTCCCCTGTTCTTTTTTTTTAAATGATTTATTGATCGCTCAGCGCATGTGCGCTCTACAGACCATTGTTGAAATACACATAACAATAAATAAAATATAGATAACATTGAAATGAGGAAAACCCCATTGGGCCCCTCACTGACAGTATTAGTTGAAATTAAATCAGGGCTTGCTGTGACAACTGGTCCAGTGGTAGACGACTCTTGATGCGAGTTGGAAAGCTGGATTTTCTGGCAAGAGAATAGTGAATAGATCCAGGGACGTAAAACTGTTCGGCTTGTGAAGAAATTGACTGTTGAATGGTATTGATTCCAGTTTCTCTGTGTAGTTGACTGTTTCTGACAAACCATGGCACATTAGTTGAGATACGTAAGATTTTGTTTTGAAATGTTTGGATGCATTTAATTTCTGTAGCACTGGCTCCTCCCCAAATTGGGCAGGTATATAGTAAGAGTGGCCCTAAAAGTGTTGTGTAGAGTAGTATGCAGCTTTTTAACTTAAGCGAAGATCTTTTGTTGAGAAGTGGGTAAAATTTTGTCAGTCTTATTTGGGCAAGTTAGAGTTTGTTACTTATATGTGGCTTCCATGTGAGTTTTCTATCAAACAGTATACCAAAGTATTTCACCGTTTCTCTGTCACTTTTCCAGGGTATAGAATTTGTTGCTATGGTTACTGATGGTGGATATTCCGGTCTGCATAATGTAAACACCATTGCTTCACATTTGTTATGGTTGAGAGAAATGTGCCAGTTGTCAAACCAGGGTATGATTAAGTTTAAGGCCTCTTGAAGGCGATTTCTAGCGGTGTGTAAATTGCGATGGGTTGCATAGATGGCAGTATCATCGACATACATCGCTATTTGAGCTGTGGACATTGTAGGCATGTCAGAAGTGAACAAGTTGAACAGAATTGGACCCAATATTGAACCTTGTGGAACACCTGCTGTTACAGGTCTCGTAGAAGAATGACTGTTACCTATTCGAACTGACAACATATGGTATGATAGAAAGGAGGATATCATTTTGTAGAGATAGTCTGGAGTGCCATAGAGAAATGGTTTGTATAGTAGACCTTGATGCCAAACTCTGTCAAAGGCCTGAGAGAAGTCAAGGAACGCGACAGCAGTGTGTTCTTTCATCTTGAAGCCTTGTGCTACTTGCTCTGTAATTCGGAGAATTTGATGAGTAGTTGAATGTTTGCGATGGAAACCAAATTGAAATGGAGTTAATAGTGACACTTGTTCTAGAAATTTTCCTAAACATTTCAGTGTAATCTTTTCATACACCTTGGACAGAGTTGGTTGCAGACTTATTGGACGATAATTTGTTGGATTGGAAGGGCATTTTAAAGGTTTATGAATAACAATAACTATGGCGTGTTTCCAGATTCTTGGGAAATAACCCATTCACATAAAACTGTTGAACAACGAAGCTAGGATAGCTAATGCTTTGCGACTCAAATGTTTTAATACAAAATTTGTTATAAGATCATGTCCAGGTGATTTTCTTGCGGGAAGTTGCTGGATGATAAAAAGAATTTCTTTGGGTGAAGAGAAGTCAATGGGTAGTGGTGCTGTGGTGTATGAACCAGTAAACTGTTCAATTTCATGGTTGAATTCTACGTTGCTTCCTGGATTAGATCTAAACGTATTTTGTAGAGTATCTGCAAATAGTTCACTTTTGTCACAGTCAGAGATGTAGTGTTTTCCATCTTGCTCTAGGGGTGGAATAATCGTCAGCTCTTTTAATACTCTTTTGGTCTCTTTCCACAATGATGAGCCTTCCGGTGAGATACTGGAGAGATGCCGTTGGTAAGTTGAATACCGATATTCATATCCATTCATTTCTTCACTTCTCTTGTGAGTTGGTTCAAGCGATGAAGTTGTCAAGTTTCTCTGTGCTTGTGCCAAAGTCGACGAGTTTTGTGCTTTTCTTTCAGGAGGGCAAAGATGCTGATACTTGTGGGCAAAGTTTCATGGTAAGATATTCTAAGTTGATGAGGTCTCGCTGGAGCTGTGGCTTTGTCTATAGAGGAAGTTACAGAATTTGTGAAGCTGAGAATTGCTGCATCGGCATCACTGGGGGTTTTCAAATTCGGTGTAATTCTTAACTCGTCATCCATTACGTACTGGAAAGTCTCCCAGTTTATGAAACCTTTGTTGAGTTTCCTAGTGTGTTGTGGTTGTAGAATCGGAATGTCATCGAATGAGATTAAGACTGGGCAGTAATCCTGAGTCCATTTCAGGCAGAACAGCCATAGTGGGAGTGCTTGATATAATTTTGTAGAGTGCAATGTCTAGTATATCTGGTGTTACATTTGGTCTATAGAATGTGGGATCTGACGGAGCTGCAATGTTAACTGCACTGTGCTCAGCTGCAGTTAATAACAACTTCAGAAAATTTTCCGTGTTTAGCTTTAAACATGTTGGTGTTAATGCAGGCTGAACCACTCTTGCATCAGCTTTCTTTTTCAATTCTAGGTAATAACAACCTTTGAAATTTGCCGGATGTGCTTCTGCACAATTCACACAGGAGTTGTTACACGGCATCCCCATGTTTGATGCTTGCTATTTAGATCTCCTACTAGGAAAGTCGGTGCTGTGTCAGAAAATAAGGTATTAATATCCTGGTCCTTTAGATTAGGTCCTGGTGGTTTGTATGCAGAAATTATTGTAGTGTTAGAAGAATTGTGTGTGAATATTTGAACTGCACAGGCTGGATATTAGAGGTAATGAAACTGAGTGGTGAGGTATGTCTTTTCGAATAATTATAGCCACTCTGCCTGAAGCGACTGGAGCATTGCGATCGGATCTATACACTGCGTAGCCAGGTATAGAAAACTTTTCTTTGTGTAATAAATGGATTTCAGTGATGCAAGCTACTGCAACATTGTGTCTGGAGATGAATTCCAAGAAGGCTTCTCGCTTGGCTTTGACTCCATTGGCGTTCCAGTTTAGTATGGTTAGTTGAGAATATGTTTTTTGGTTTTTAGTGGTCATTAGCAAACAAACTTGTAAAAAGCTTTAGTAAAAAAGACTTTATTGATGGTAGGAATGGTGTGAGGAAATTAATGACTAGCTGAATTAGGTTTTCGGTTCCATTGGAGGAGCAAGAAGGAGAAGAAGAATTCTGTGTTGATGTTGCTGAGTTAGCTGTCTAGGACTTTTTTCTTCCGCAACAGCAGAGGGTGGCCATTGCAGAATTTCAGGAGTTGGAGAGGGTGAGTTTGGTGACAACTTCAGAAAATTTTCCGTGTTTAGCTTTAAAGATGTTGGTGTTAATGCAGGCTGAACCACTCTTGCATCAGCTTTCTTTTTCAATTCTAGGTAATAACAACAACCTTTGAAATTTGCTGGATGTGCTTCTGCACAATTCACACAGGAGGGCTGAGTGTCTTTGTCTTTTGTGCATTCAGAAAAGTGGAGATTTGAGAGACATTTCACACAACGAGGTGTGAGTCGACGGAAGTTCTTAGTACGCCTGTAGCATTGGCATCGTGTGCAAAGTGGGATGTTTGTGGGCTTCTTACAGTAATCAACTTTGATTATGGCATAGTAAATATGTTTGACTTCGAAGATCTTCTTACCCTGTTCTTTGTTTTCTAATTCTACGGCACACAGTGGCATAGGTTGTCAATCTTTTAGAAAAGCCTGGTAACTTTTACTACTGGTAAGTTCAGAGAGGTTAGTTCTGTAACAATATCGTCATCTGTAAGAGAGTAGGGAACACTTCTTAAAATAACTTCAAGTCTTTTGGAGTTTGGATCACGGAAGGTGTGAAAAGGAAGCTTCGATTCTTCCAGGAATCTTGTCACAGTGCCAAAGTCATTTACTGAAGTTGTGTTTATCTTAAGGACTTTGTTTCTTGCTGTGTTGTGTACTCATCTTTTACAGTGGAAGCTATATCTTGGATAATCTGCTGGTAATTATTGACTTTATGAATAAAAATTGGTGGGATCCTGAGTTTAGGAGTTGTAGAGGGATTTTCTTCAGAAGTTGTATCGTTCACTTCCTCCACGTTTTCCAAAGGGGAAAATTTGTTGTGAACGGAGGTTAAGTCAACTATGTATTTGGTATTTACAGCTGATACTGAAGCTGTGTGCTTCTTGTTGGGTGTAATGAAGCAGTCATTTGAATTGGAACTGTTGCCTTGGTTAGTTTCTTCAAGCAGGCATTTATGGACCAACTTAGGTGGCTGCAAGATTGTTCGCTATGTAGTAGCTTGGTCAAGAGAACTGATAGAATGTGAACTTGGGAAGCTTTGCTCTTGTTGATTAGATTGCATTATGTTGGTAACACAACAAAAGGCTGACTGAAAACAGCTGACGGTTTGCTTCTCTAACAAAACAAAATGTCTTGCAGAGAGCTAGCCGTGCAATACTGAAATATACTTTAAATAATGTGTTTTATACTGTAGACAGTGTTCCTAATATGTACACAGTATATTAAAAGATTAACGATTACTTCTACAAGCAAAGTTTACTCACAGGTTTAGCTGGTTGTGAAATATTGCACTTTTACTATCACAGAATAACACTATTAACAGCTTTGTTCACTGCCCCCTTGATCTCTCACCTGTTATTTGAGGGATGCCACTGCAACTTGGTATCAAACATTTTTGCACAGGTAACCTGAACTTTCCTGGCAACAGCTGAGGAATGGCCTGGAAAATGCTTTTTGCCTAGTGGTGCAGGACGAAGTCCTGGAGTTTTGCCCTCGACAGCGAATGCAAGAATTTTCGGAACCTATTGACACTTATGTTTATGAGATCCTGTCCCTATGTGATCAGATTAAACCCCAGATGTCAGAAAAAGAACAAATTTGTGATATACTGCAGGGAATGAAACCTTCACTAATGGGACATATTTTACCCACTAGTCCTCAGACAGTGGAGGAGTTGTTACAATATGCTCATCGTATTGAGATGGCTAGATATTTGGCTGGGCATACAGTAGACCTGGTACATGCTAACCCACCCTCCCCAGGTATTACCCAATGCTAAAAAACTTGATAGTTTATCACATGACTTAGATTTATTGTGTCAGCAAGTATGCCAGTTACAACATGGTCAGCACATACGTCACAATAAGTTTACAGCCACAACACAATGGACTAGATTTAACAGGAAACCATGGTATGACAATAACAATAAAAATAATGTTCATAATAAGTGGGAACACCCAAGACAAGAACACACAGTGGATGGGCACCCAATTTTTTTTAACTACAATAAACTGGAGCATGTAGCATTAAACTATTGACATCCATGCAACCACCCAAACTTCAAAAGCGAGCCACGGACTCAGAACTGACCTATGATAAGCATTGCAATACCATTCAACCTGCAAATGTTTTAATTACAAGTGGTACCATAGGTGGTATGAATATTGATATTTTGATGGACACTGAAAGCGCTGTAAGCATAGTGAATCAAAAGTATGTACATGGCCCCTTAATACCTTTATCTCAAAGCACTCTTATACCCACAGCTAATAATAAGCTCACTGATGTCACTTTTTCCACTAAATGCAACTTTAAACTAGGGAATACCCAGTTCTCTGAACAACTATTAGTAATACCAGACTTGCATCATGATCTGTTATTGGGTATGGATTTTCTTTGCCGATATAGAGCAGTGATTGCTTTAGTAGCCTCTAAATCAAACTTCAGAAGCTTAACCACTTCACATCTTTTGTAATGAAAAGTTTGGCTGTACGTTAGCTCAGATCACATTAGAACCAGATGCAAATGATGACGGTGCACTTTCAGTAGGAAAAGTTACGTGAGCACAAGATGTGAAACTTCTGCCCTTTAGCACTACACCCATATAAATTAATGTTTCATTGCCATGTTCAGGTTCATTTTTACTTGAACCATCAGAAGCCACATCACAAAAGAAACAAATCAATATACCACTGGTACTGTGTACTAATCAAACTGTTATCACTATCCCCATGTGTAATAACACTGCTTCTCCCCATGTATTGTTTGCTAAAACTATTTTAGCTTATTGTACATGAGGTAGGTTTTGAAGTATTAGAATGTGGCATTGAACCAGATCAAATCAAACTGTGTGCGATAAAGGAATTGCTGGTTCCCAAAAATGTGTGCAAACTGCAACATCTCTTAGGCCGGTGTGGGTTCTACCGCAGATTTATCTCTAATTCTGCATCTGTTGCTGAGCCACGATATACACTCACAAAGAAAAATCAGGAATTTATCTGGAATGATGAACATCAAAGAACATTTGAAACACTAAAAAATGCCTTAATTTCCCCACCAGTGTTAGCACACTATACCCCTGGAGGCCCTACTAGAATTCACATTGGTGGATCTGGTGCAGGATTAGGTAGTGTCTTATTACAAAAGGTGGGAGATCAATTTCACCCCGTGAAATTCTGTAGGTGCACTCTATCAAAACAGGAGAAAAATCATAGCGTGTCATAATTAGAACTCTTGGCTATTGTTTTTGCCCTAACTCATTTTAGGCCCTATATCTATGGGTACTCTGTAGAAATAGTTACTGATCATCATGCACTATGCTATCTGCGGAACTTGAAAGATGCCACTGTTCGTTTGGCCAGGTGGGCCCTAAAGCTCCAAGAATATGATTATAATATAATTTATAAGTCTGGTAAAAAGCATTTAGATGCTGACGCATTGTCCAGATTTCCTGTAGTGACTCCACCCCAGAAGAAACTGATCAAACAGAGGATCTGATCACTTATTTACTGTTGCCTATAGAAGTGGCCAGACACCAAACAACTGACCCTTCATTGCTACCTCTTTTTGATGCACTGCAGTAACAGAACTTGCCTCTCCTAAAGTATGTCGACAAGCTTCTACCTATCTTCTTCAATCAGGCATACTCTATTGCAATAATGCAGGTGCCACAGGACAGCTTCACTTACTAGTTATTCCTGATTCATTAAAATCTGAAATATTATCTGCTTGTCATACCGACCCTTTGCCAGATCATATGGGATTTACTAGAACATTTCATAAAATCAATTCACCATATTATTGGGTCGGTATGCGTAAAGACATTGAGTGGTACGTCAAAACATGTCGAAGCTGTCAATTTCGAAAGGGTCCTAAAAATGTCAAACCAGCAGGTTTGCTACTACCCATCGAGGTCAAGCAAATCGGAGAACGATGGGGTGTAGATTTAGTTGGCCCTATTCATAAATCTAAATGGGGAAAAACAATGATTGTAGTTGTATATAATAATAAGTTTTCCGGGGAAGGCTGCGTCTTGGTTGTATTGTTGTTGCCAACATTTCACCCTACAATGTAGAGCTTCTTCAGAGCTAATGCTTTCTTTAGCAGCACTGCAGGAACTGTGCTGACTCTTCAACTTCTCGCTTATTTGTATCCTATCTATATAAAGATAAAAGAAAGCATTAGCCCTGAAGAAGCTCTACATAGTAGGGTGAAACGTTGGCAACAACAACACAACCAAGACACGGCCTTCCCTGGAAAAACTTATTATTATGGACACCGGCCACCGAAGCTTACATAAGTTATTGTAGTTGTAGTCGATTGTGAATCTAGATACTGTGAAGCTGCCGCAATTCCTAGAGGCTCAATTGAACATGTAGCAAAATTCCTTTTGGAAAACATAATTTGTCGCCATGGAGCACCTGCCATGCTATTATCAGATAGAGGTTCTGTATTTATTAGTGATGTCACATGAGAACTGTTGCAATTAATGGGTGTCAAATCTACTTTTACAACTGCATACAATCCAGCATGTAATGGTTTGGTAGAGCATGCGAATCAAATAATTATTAACATGCTGTCACATTACACCTCTACGAATCAGGATGATTGGGATACAGTCTTACCTTATGTGGTCTTTGCATGAGTCGCCAGGTATCAACAAAGCAAACCCCTTTCTTTTTAATGTATCGTCGACACCCAATATTGCTTCAGGAAATGCAACTGAAGGGCACTTCGGATAACTTATTTGTCCAACATTAAAACTTATCCAAAAGGCTTGTCAGTTAGCCATAGATAATATCACAAAACAACAGGTTAAAATAAACATATTTTTTATTGTAAACGGCGCACTATGTCATTTCAACCGTGCTTGTGAAACTTTTCACCCCTGTACGTAAAAAACATAGAAATACAAAATTACTTCATAATTTTCAGGGTCCTTTTAAAGTATTGGAGAAGCTCTCCCCAGTAAATTTTCACATTAAACAGACAACAGGAAATAAACATAAAGATATGATTGTCCATGTAAAAGGACTTACCCCTATTACACTTGAGATAAACAGAGTGACGAACAAAATGTATGCATTAGATATCACAACTTTATAAGTAGACCATATGAGAGAATATTTGTTATATTAAACATATAGTATAAATCTTTCATCTCTGGCAAAAGAAAATTTTTTTTCGAAAGTCTCATTCACAAGGTTTATAGAGTTGCTATCCTGTAACATCTGTAGTTTACAAAAACCTTTTCTAAGATGCAGTTCACACCTTTACTAAATTAGTATTTGGAAAGATATAGTTATTTTCTACAATCATGTCAAGGGTACTCACGATTCTTTTTTTTCCCTTATGGTGGAAGTACTGCCGACCGAGGTTCAACTTACACATTTTTCAGATAATACTTTTACTAAAGGCCACACAACGTGATGCTATCCAGGCATCTTAACACTGCACACACAAAAAGCTTTAACAACAAAATTACTTCGCCGTTAGCAAAGGCTAAAAGTTGTAGTGAAACACATTTCTCGCTCAATATGCGAACTCCTAATACACCTTAGTGGACTGAATCTTCTCTTCAAACATAATTTATCATTACCATTGCTTGCACATCTCAGGAAAATACACGTATACATTTTCTGACACAATTTCTGTTCATACACTCAGTGAGGCATCCAAGACACAATGCAAAGTTTTCTACCCAGAATATGATATTTAACTTAAGAGAGTCACCGATAGATAATGGTTCGAATAACATTAAATTTCTAGAAATAGTAATTGACAAACTATCGTGGGCACCACATATTAGGTACATAACATCATAACTTTCCAGAGTTGTTCATTTGATCAGAAACCTGAAACTCCACATACCCGAGGCATACATTAGATCAGCTTATTTTTCTTTTTTCCAAAGCATAATATCTTATGGAATTTTACTTTGGGGTAACAGCTCACATTCTCAGAGGTACTTTTATTGCAAAAAAAGGTTATTCAAATTATTTCAGATGCACCAAAACTAGCACACTGTAAACCTTTGTTTATCAGGTTAAAAATGCTCACCGTTACAAATTTATACATCCATACTATACTACTGTATATAAAAAATCACTTATCAGAATTTCAAATAAGACAAGATATACACTCATATAATACTCGAGCTTATAAACTCATTAATGTTCCAAATCACAGACCGACGACGACTCAGAAGAGTTTTGAAATACTGGGCATAAAACTCTACAATAAGTTACCATTAAAAATAAGACAGTGTAGTGTAACAGCTTATAAGAACATTTTGTATGAATGGTTAGTAGCTAGACCTTGTTATTCAGTAGGGGAATATTTAGAAACACAGTGTTAAACAGTTTTTTGTATTCCGAAACTCTTATGACAAGATTGTGTAAGTTGATTTTCAAAATGAAATATTTATATAGTTAGCTGAATTTGATATTCTGTGTGGAGATGTATACATAGTGTGTCAAGCGAGTGTGTGTATATATATATATATATATATATATATATATATATATATATATATATATATATATGTTTAAGAGTATTACTTTAGAATTATCAATATCCTGTATAGTGATGTGTATATAAAACTCTGTATTTAAGTATTTAGCCCAGAATTTGCAATGTTCATAAGCAATAAATGTCCTCATATAATTAAGGTTAACATATAGGAGTAGTAATTATTATTCATTTATGCCAACAAACTTACTGTTGGTGTTTTTAAACACACAAGCCGTGTGTGGGCAAAGTTTGAAAGGTAGAACTGGAACTTAAAAATTCAATGCCACAACTGGGATTTGAACCACAGACCTTCCGCTTACCGGGCGGCTGCTCTACCACTGAGATATTGTGACAAACTGCCAGAATGGCATTAAATTCTCAAACCAGTTCGTAGTTCTCCTGGTAAACCACAAAGGCAGTCTCTGATGTGAGACTGCCTTTGTGGTTCACCAGGAGAAATATTTATGCTTACACTCTCATATGTTTTGGCATACATATGCTGATGACTGACTTCCCTCAATTACAACCCCTTATTTTCCCTGAGCAAACATCCCCTCATAGTAACCGACACAATGTCACAAGTAGAGTTTGAAGCAAGTAACATGCTGCTGTACTGGGTAGAGGAATACAGTTAGCGCAAATCCCATCATTGAACTCTAGACATAGATAATTAATATTTGTTTCTTAACTTCTAATACTTACAAATATTCTCTCAATTATTTTGTTTAGTTTGTTTACAGAATGGATAACTTGGCTTACTGTTGCTTATGATGGCTACCTAGTGTGACAGGATTCGAACTCTGTACTCTGATCTTGTTCGATCATCTCCACCTCAGGAATATTAACATACATTGATTTGATGACATTTTTCCAGCATGATCGCCTATGACTATTCAGCACATACGATTTTTATTTGAATATGTTTTCTCTAATGTAATTTTGAGCATTTTTTCTTTTTCTGTATGTTTCAGGTGTAAAGAATGTTTTAGGTTACGGTTGGAACTTACTCCCGTCCCTTAGAATATGAAGTATATATTAGTAATTTTAGAATAGTACTTTAGTAATAGATACAGAAGCGCCTCCCAAGAATTAGGTTACTAGATTTATTTACTAGATATATTATTCACACCAGCAGTAAGTATGGGACAGTCCTAAGGTTCGATATGTTGTTTTTGGTATACAAAGCTCCCCAATTTAGCCTGATGATGCTGCAAATTTGCTATGACGATGATGATTTATGGGATATGATGTATAATTTTTGTGGCAAATGTTTATCTCTCAGAGTATGGCCCCTCAGAGATAATGTATCAGTAGTATGGGATCATATTATGCACAAGCATGTGATTGCATTTTCTAATGATTTGAGGTTAACATTGAGGTTATTTTTGTAATCATGTGATGAGCCTTCTTGGAGTACCCTGGATTTGTTGTTTCCAGGAGAGGGGAGGGAATATTAGGTATATGACAAATAATGCTAAATAAATAAGAATACATTAAGAGATATTTTAATGGAAGAAGTAAGTGAAAGTTGAAGAAAACAGATAGTTGATTTTAGACTGAAACTAATAACAACTGAAAATGTTAATTACGAAATTGAAGCTATTAAAAGTGAAGCAACAAGATTCTAAAGTAAGAACAAATGAGAAACTAAAAGCTTCACTTATCTTAGTAATGTTGCAAGTTATTTTTTCAAACACTGACTCGAGTTTCGAGTTGACTCCAACTCATTCTCAAAGCTATACAAACAAATTCCTTACCAAAGCTACAATCCTTCATTTTTTTCTGAGAACAAAAAACATAAATACTGATATTCATTTTACTTACCAATCTCTGAAAACAAAAATTTATAAATACAATCTATAGAAGGTAATTCAAAGTTCATAACACGGTTCCTGTTTTTTAAAATAAAATTTTTTTCCCAAACCATGAAATCTATAGGTCCACTTAATTGTTTTAATAATTTAACTTCTGGATTAATTTCATGATTAAATGACCAAAAATGATCTGCCACAGCTGATTTATCAGTTTGTTTATATTTAATATTTCTAAAACGCTCTTTTATTCTGGTTTCTAAATGATGTTTAGTTTTACCAATATAAACCTTATCACAATCTAAACAGCTAAATTGATAAATGCCAGATTTTGTATAATTTGGTATTTTATCTCTTTTAGAAAAATTAAGTAAATTTTGTATATTAAATTTATTTTGAGGGACCAAATTTATTCCATATTCTTTAAAAATCTTTGTAAATTTTTTATTGGCCCATGGATGGTAAGTAAACTTTTTAAAAATACAATTATCTTTTATTTTTTTTTTGAGGGTAGAAACTTCTTTAACAGCTTTTTGATAGTTAAATTTTTCTATCTTTTTATGTATAAAATCTGTATTAAAATCATTAATTACTGCAGTGTTGATAATGTGTTTATATTCTGTGTCAAATTCTTCTTTATTAAGGGGTATATTTATTAACCTATAAATTAAACTATTGAAAACAGCAAATTAATGTGCAAAAGGATTAAAACTTATTTTTTTATGTAATTATCAGTGTGAGTAGATTTTCTGTAAATACCAAAATTCAATTTATTGTTATGTCTTTTAATTTTTAAGTCCAGAAATGAAAGGCATCCATTATTTTTTTCAGTTTCCAAAGTGAATTGTCGTGACACTTCATATGCGCAAGTGAGGAGAAATGCGGAGAAGTGGTGAAAGAGGTGGGGGAGAGCTTTATCTTGTAAATTTAAAAGTTTTAAAGCATCGTTTATCTGTTTTTTAGGGACAACAGCAAAAATGTCATCCACATATCTATACCATATTTTAAAAATTAGAGGGAATGATTTTATAATTTGAGTTTCAAAAAAGTTCATGAAAAGATCAGCAGGAAATGGCGAAAGTGGACTACCCATTGCCAAGTCAGAAGTTTGTTGAAAAAAATTACCATTAAAACTAAAGAAATTTTGATCTAAACAAAGATTTGTAAGTTTTACAAAATCATCTATTAAATCTTTGTTTAATTCTAAAGAATTTAACAATTTTTTTAAAAAAATCAAAAGCTTTTTTCTAGGAATACTAGGAAATAAAGCAGTTACATCAAAAGAAACGAGTTTATCACTATCAGACAATACTATGTTGCTAATCTTTTCTACTAACTCAAAAGAATTTTTAATACTTTAAACTTTCAAATTGATCAAAAGTACTACATTTTTTAGTTAACCATTTAGCTAAATTATACGTAGGTGAATTTATACAATTTATAATAGGTCTCATTTTATTTCCTAGTTTGTGAATTTTTGGAAGTGCATACAATCTAGGTAAAACTGGATTATTAACTTTTAAAATACTTTTTTCTTTTTTAGGTATAATTTTCACTTCATTGAGAGTTTTATTAAAAGTTGAAATACATGATTTTAAAGGATCATTGTCAATTTTTAAGTAATCTTCACTTTCAAGCAAAAGTTCTACTCTATTAATATAACCAGATTGATCTAAAATTACAATTTTGTTGCCTTTGTCAGCTTTAGTATAAATTACATCCTTTGATCAATTTGAAAAAAGATAATGGATGCCTTTCATTTCTGGACTTAAAAATTAAAAGACATAACAATAAATTGAATTTTGGTATTTACAGAAAATCTACTCACACTGATAATTACATAAAAAATAAAAGTTTTAATCCTTTTGCACATGAATTTGCTGTTTTCAATAGTTTAATTTATAGGTTAATAAATATACCCCTTAATAAAGAAGAATTTGACACAGAATATAAACACATTATTAACACTGCAGTAATTAATGGTTTTAATACAGATTTTATACATAAAAAGATAGAAAAATTTAACTATCAAAAAGCTGTTAAAGAAGTTTCTACCCTCAAAAAAAAAAATAAAAGATAATTGTATTTTTAAAAAGTTTACTTACCATCCATGGGCCAATAAAAAATTTACAAAGATTTTTAAAGAATATGGAATAAATTTGGTCCCTCAAAATAAATTTAATATACAAAATTTACTTAATTTTTCTAAAAAAGATAAAATACCAAATTATAAAAAATCTGGTATTTATCAATTTAGCTGTTTAGATTGTGATAAGGTACATTTTTTTATTATATTGAAAGTTAATGATAATGTGACTGCTAAATAATGATAAAAGTTTCTGAGATGTCACACTAATCTCAAGTCAACAAATGTAAAGCACTGTTATTGTTTTACATCATCTTTGTTAATTTTTCACAAAGTACTCTTATTGTATTAATGTTGTGTTTCATTTGCACATTATTAATGTATTGGTTTAATGGGTATCCTCTTAGAATTTTCTGTATGTAATCAATGTCACATTTCATGATTTATTTTACTGTTTTTGTTCCATGATTTACTTATGTCTGTTAAAATTGTAATTATTTTTCTCTCGCAAGCAAGCTCGTTATTATTTTATGTAATTTTGTTTTCATGTATGTTATTATTTTCCTAAATGGGTGCGAGTTACATGTTTTTCTTTCTTTCTTTCTCAATGATATGTATTTTATAACTTTTGAGTCATAAGGTCATTGAGTGCACTTTACTTCTGTGTGTGGTTAGACATCTATGTGGAATGTGTGATTAGTGTTTGGTGTAGATAATGGCATCCTGTCTTCGTGAACGTCACATACAAAACAATGAAAGTCAGTGAATAAAGGAATATGTGAACCTGTGAATGTATTGGCCATGGATGTTGCAACAACGTAGTTTCACAGTCTGGTTACCTATAAGGGACTTTTCAGTAATAAACTGCATGACCAGAACATTTATCTATGCAATGCTATGCCTAAGCATTGAATTCAGCACAACACAGCCATATCATTTACATGATACTGAAACTTGTGTCCTACAATGAATTAAAGAAACTCTCTATACAGTGTGTGCCAATATTTACCAATGCTACAGGACGTGTATGAGTATGCAACTTGTGGTTTGCAGTTTGATGCCGATGAACAATGGGTCCACACGTTTTCTAGCACTCACTGTCATTAATTTCTATCTCTCTTCGCTATGACTAATTTTTTTAATAATTATTGTTATCATTATTATTAGTGTATGAAGCTGTCTGTAATTTTGTGTGACATAGCACCACTATTTTATTTTATGAACACACAGTGGAAGTGTGTCCTTTTGATACCCCGGGCAGATGTAACGTATGAGCCAGGTTGTTCTTAGTCATTTCTTACAAGATCACAGCTAGGTCTAGCACCTACCTAGGTCCTTCACCCGCAGTCATTGCTGACATATTGCTAACCAAGTATTGACTAAGCTTCCTGATAAGTGAGGTTCATGGATTTAAACCCCCATTTCTCATCAAGTCGAGAGACCATTTTTGATGTGCTAAACGAATCATGTCACTGGGATGTTTGAATGGTCAGCAGGGTAGACCGGAGGTACCATGGGTTCTTCAAGACATTGCCCCTAACCTGGGCGTACCTTACAGCTGCTCGAGGTAACCTCTATTGTGCAAAGAACGGCTTGTTTGCTTTCTGTAATCTTATTTAGCTATATTAAAAGTATATTTTTGTAACTTGTGTTGGTGCCATGAGTAGCACCACCTACCCTAACTACCCAGCTATGCTCCCAAGTTGCATCCTGTCACACACCCTTCCAGGGCAGGGCATGACAATATCATCAGTGCCACACACATATAACTGCAGTTGAACCTGGTTTATGCATATTACAAGGGAAAGAGGGAAGATTACTTTTAACTCAGAATTACTTACAAGTGCGATTTTGATAATGCATCATACTTTTTTTAAAAAAAAGCAGTACAATGGGCCTACATGTGTAAAATTTTACAAAGACCAAAGATATGTATGAAGAAAGCATTATTATGAACTTTGTCCTGCTTTAAAAAAAAATCAGTTAATTTGGCTTGTTTCACTTTTCTTGCATTAATTGCATACACCTCATTCTTTGTTGACGACTGTACATAGCTGGTATAAGCAATTCTAGTTTTGGTTTTGTATGGATTAAGTTCCACCTCTTATAAATTATAGTTTCTGATCTACTGCATAACATTTCCTTTTTCTGTTCTCCATGGCTGATTAAAAGCAATTGAGAACTGAAAGACAAAACCACTGTTAATCAGTAAACACCAGATACCAAACATTTTTATCTTTACTCCTCCTTTGTTGCTACGACACTGTCACACTGAAAGCCGCCAGCTCTACCAGCAAATGCCTTTGTCTTTTGTTTCCGTGGTTGAAAGCTGCTCACTCAGCTTGCATCTTTGTCAACAAAAATAAGGAAAGCACACGTTGAATTTCCTTTGAGATACTATATGCCATATGCTCATTATAATTACGTAAAACTCAGTTGTATTTCACTGAAATTTAATACATATAACAGCAATTTACCTATAAATACAGTTCTATTAACACATTTCCAAATTATATTTTGTCGGAACTTAAAAATTTATGTATAAATATGAATTACTTAGAACTGGGTTATACATAAAGCAGGTTCAACTGTATTTATCTTATTACTTATATTATTACTCTTTCACACTAGCTGTATATGAGGCAGTGACTTCCAAAAAAATCTAATCTGTTGTACTTACATTACTTTCTCTGCTCGCTCTTCTAACATATTCCTACAAAAGCTTATTGTTCTATTTTGTTTCATTACTCAAGGTAAACCTTCATTACACATTTACATATTCATTAGAGGTATAATACAACACAGTAGGCCACAACAATAATAAGAATTTTAAAAAGCAATTCCCAATGTGCCAGGAAAAAACTATTATGGCTCAAAAAAGCATAATTCTCTGAAAATTTTCAAACTGAAACAAAGCATATTTTTGAAATGATTTACACCACAAAAAGCTTTATTTAATATAAATTGTGTGCTTTAACAAGATTTACTTTTTCGCGCTGTAAGATTTTGTGTATCTCTTACACTTTATCATTCAGAATGAAGAGGACTGAAAGGGCTATTCTCAGAAAATTAAAAAAAAGCACACACACAAATATATGTTATTTAAATTCAGGATCTTCCAAGGATGCAAAACATGGATTTTCAAGAAAATCCTCCCGTACCAGGCTACCCTTTACATGGAACATTTTTTGAAAATTTTGAATTTATCAAAAATGGCTCTAACGATTTTGATTAAAATATTATATTTTTAAGATATTTGCATGACACATGAAATGTATTTCTTGAACTCTCTGAGAATGTCCCCAGAAGTGCTCTTCATTCCGAGTGGCTTTTGCATAATTGATAAACCATAAGAGATAGACAAAATCTTAGTGCACAAAAAACGTAGATCTTGTTACAAAACAGAATTTATGTTGAATACTTTTTATTAAATGAATCATTTTGGAGATATTTCTTCTTCGTCATAGTCATCGTCATCGTCATCGTCGCCGTCGCCGCGGCCGCCGCCGCCGCCACCACCACCGCCACCGCCACCATCTTCTTCTTCTTCTACTTCTTCTTCTTCTTCTTCTTCTTCTTCTTCTTCTTCTTCTTCTTCTTCTTCTTCTTCTTCTTCTTCTTCTTCTTCTTCCTCTTCCTCTTCTTATGTGCAGGAGTTTGATCCATCAATTTTTTTCCCTAGCCAGCCAATATAAATTATGTATCTCTCCATCTGGTACAACTTTCCTCAATTCTGTGTATTCCAGTAGGTGTTCTTCATTTAAAATCTTGTCAGCATACATGCATTGTCACTTATAAAACCAAACTATGGAGATGTTCTGCCAAACAGCCATGTCCAGTGGCTAGTCTGAAGTGAGTAACTGCTTCATTCCTTGGGAAACTTTTTATTTTTTGTACTATTTGTTTTATGTTAGAATAATTTTTATTGGAAATTTTCTTTTGAATATTATGTTGGTATTTATATTCTATACTAATTCTGACATCTTTTAGTTTTGCATCTGACCCACAAGAATTAACTGGGCTGGTTTTATCAAGTACGAAAATATTGATTTAAAGGGAACATTTTAAAAGGTGATAAAATAATTTAAAATTTTTAAAAGGAACCTTTGTTTGATTTTCAGTATTGCCCTCGTATCATCTATTCCCTGGGTATTAAAATCGGAAGACCTTTGTCCAGTTCAAGTAACGTTATTTGTTTAGAATACATATTTGTTTGTTCTTCTGTGAGTATTTCTTTGTAGTAAAGAGTGAAAATCATTACTTCAATTTGCAGCTTAGTACTTGTTGTTAATGTTCACTGTAATCATTAAATTGTGGTGAGTGTAAATGACCTCACAAGGAAGCAGATCACAGTGTGTCGGTCAGGCATACTGTTCAGAGTATATGAATCACCTTACACACAATAATCCTGCATTTTGTACTATGAACCTAATTGATGCAATGTCAACGAAATCTTTTAAGTCCCTTTTTTCCTTTCTTTGCTGAAGGCAGTTAAATAAGTGACTCAGTGGGCCTACACACCATCTCCCCTTATTTTTGGAGACAATAAACTGTAGTAGTTCTGAAGAAAAAGATGGAATAAAGCTTAGGAGAGGTATTTGATTTATTTAACAAGTTTCGAGAAAATAAAATGCATCATGAAATATATATTTTTTTCATTATGATAAGAAGGAATTACAAAGCACAATTATGTACATAGGTACGCAGATTGTCAAAGGTGAAACTTCTGCTTTTATCAGTTAGAATATGTTTGTACTGCAAAAAGATTTTTTCGGCATAGCATGAGTATAATGGAGCGTACGTGAAAAGATTTATTTCATTTAAGTTGTCCTTTCCTTCACCAGACTGTTCAACATTGCATAGCCATTTTTTTGTTTCTTTTTGTTTTTGCACTACATTATAGAATTTGTCTTTTATCTTATTACGACAGGTCCTTGGGGTAACTTGTTGTTTCTGATACTTTCTTGATTAATTTAATACCCTCGGGCATTTGTATACCATACATTTCCAGTTGAGTTAATTCATTATGTCACATAAATCTTTAGTGAATTGTGACCAACTATTTGAACTCGATTGGTTCTTGTTTGAATTGCATTCAACATTTTTCTTATGTGCTTTATTATTACAGTGTCTTTCAAAATAGTCCTTCTTAGTTCTTAATAATCTGAAATTGCAAATGGCACATACAACGGCTTTTCCTTCTCAAAGAAATATACTGCATCCAAATTGTTCAACTAAATCATTTATTGCATTTCGTGAGCGATTTGTTTTAGGCATTGCACAGCAAATCACTTGATACACACAACTTTTCAGTATCACAGTGAACACACCCGGAATGGTGGAATTCCGATGCATGGAACTGTGCGACGAGAGGAGGGGATGAGACATGCGTCATACTCTATGCAGTCCACATAGTCAACTACAATCACCATATTAGGGCCCACACTCCCGTGGTCTAGTAATCACATTCTTAATACTGAGAACTGCACCTGAATGCTTATATCTACCTCTGTATACGAAATGAAATTCTATTTTTAATAGTTGTATGGCAACAAAAACTCAGGTTGTGTAATATAATCTATAAGTATTAAGTTTTTGGATTTACTAAATTTAATGGAGAACTTTAAAATGTACAATGATTAAAAATGCCATTATTAAAATTAAAAGTTGATGGAATTTCTTTCTTGGTTTAAAACAACAGTTCTGCTGTTATTGGAAATGGAAGCATAACATGTTGATGTATATTCTCTAGTAGGCTCTGAATTCTGCAATTTGTTGATTATTCTTGAATAACCCTGTTCATTAATCCCTGTTCCTTGACCCCTGCATGCAATTGTTACTGTATTGACAGTTTGGTCAAAGAAGTTATGTGCAGATATGTTTCATTGCAAGTTTTAACACTGAAATCAGCAACTGAATTTGTAATTATGAAAAACGAAGCTATTAACAGTGAAGCAAATCAGTTCTACAATATCAACAAATATCTTCTTGAAATTTAAAGCAGACTATGCAGTTTTGCAATAATTCTATTGCATCATCACACCACCATTGTTGTTTTTCTTTCTTTCTTTTTCTGATTATCCTCCCTATATGTAGGACTTACACCCCCTAGGACTTACAAGCCAGTGCCTAGGGTCAGATGCCTGTCGGGGAGCAGAGGAACCTCTGGACTGGACAGAGTGAAGACCTTCAAGCGGGTGGTCAGCCAAGCACCAGGTATGAGAGTGAGGAAAAGGATGATATGAAATGTAGGTGAAATCGATGATTGGATAATTTGAAAGGTGATGATGGAGCAATTGGTGGAATGAGTGGCGTGGGAAACCAGAGAACCCAGAGAAAACCCGCCCTGATGCTGCTTTGTCCACCACGAATACCACATGCGGGTCCCTGGGATCGAACCCGGGCTGCCTAGGTGGTAGGCGAGCACGCTAACTGCTCGGCCATGGCGCCACCCATTGCTGTTTTTAATAGTTTAATTTATAGGTTAATAAATACAATGTATATGGGATGTGGGGAAGCAATTAGAGATTTAGTTTTAGAAGATGAAACAGGTATCATAAAGTGTTGCGACCAGTTTAAATATCTAGGTGTAAATATCAATAAGGAGGCAAAACAAGAAGAGGACATTAGACACAGAATAAATACAGGAAGATCTGTAATAAGAATGTTAAATGGAGTTTTATGGGCTAAAGGTATATTTAGGGAAAGAAAAATTTGTATATATCAAAACAATAATTCGAAGTACAATGACATATGGAGCTGAAACTTGGAAATTAAATAAAAGTTTACAATTAAAATTATTAGCCACTGAAAGAGGTTTTCTTAGGCGTTCTCCAAATTGGAAAGAATAAGAAACACAGATATCGGAAGGAAAATGAACAAGAAAAACTTTGGATCACATAGAAAGCAAATAACTAACATAGTATGAACACATAAGATGGATGGAAGATTGAAGGATACTGAAGAAAACACTATAATGGGTTCCACCGGGGAGAAGGAATAGAGGTAAGACTGGAACACATATGGATACAGGAAATATAACTGATGAGTTGAAAGGGACTGGAACCAGCGGATTGGGAAGACCAGGAAAATTGGAGGGTGTGAAATTTTGGGCACAGGAAGATGCATCAAGCAATGAAAACCTGTATATTAATAAATAAAATAAATGAAAATAAAGCTTACAGGTAATCAAGTAAAACTGAAGTATTCTGACGAAGATTGAAATATCCCTGGGATCAGATTTAAATGTTTCTAACACATTACGCTGAATGTATTTGACGACCTGCAGGCATTGATGGGTTTGATTCTGGTCTAGCTGAACCAAAATGCAGAGAATTTCTAGCACTTCCACCAAGATCTGCAAGTACAACATTTTACTGACATTTTACAAAACTTCCAAAAGAAATACAAGGGGTATAAATAATTATATTACTTTAAGCTAACTATACACAAAGATGAAACACAATAGAATTTTTCTTCAGAGGTATCTCAGAAACTACTCTTTGAAATGACCATTTCTTCAACATGGGGTGGCTTAAACCAGTGATTTTTAAATGGAGTGCTATGGCATCCTGGGCAAACTTGAAATGCCATGGAGTTTTGTGTATATTAATGAAGAAAACAATTGTATCAACTTACAATGAAAATACAAAAGGAAAAAGTCTAATACTTTTCATTCACATGGTTTCTCTACTAACTCTTTTACAAACTATTCTATAAAAATTGGCATCATAGAATCAGACTGAAAAATTCAATGCCATAGCCGGGATTTGAACAACACATCTTCCAGTTTCTGTCTGGATGCTCTAACCACTGAACTACCATGGTAACTTGCTGGCACGACATTAAATCCTCCAACTGATTTGCATTTTTCCCAGTAACCCACAAGGAGATCACAAATTCATTTGAGATAACATACCCTAATAGTGACTTACAATGCTGTAAGTACAGTAGATGCCCAAAATAGTGTGGTCCAAAATACTGCAGATTTGGATTTAACACGGGGGAAAGTAGGTCCCCCGAAAATATATTGTATTTTTTATTTATTTATTTATTTTTTATTTTTGAAATTTGAGTTCAAAATTTTCTTCAAAGAGCAGTACTGGAATATACTTTTCGGTACCCCTAGCGTGGACCTTGGCCACTACATTGCTATGAATTTCCTGAAGTAACAAGATGCACATAGAAGATATTCTGCATGTTAGTGAAGTGAGAAGTACCACAAACAAGATGATTCTGTGTATGGAGGAGCAAAATGAATCTAGCAGTATTCACCTCCATCTGCTACAATCAAATAATACACGAAGAAAAACACCTTAATTATGCTGCCAAACAAAACTTATTGATTTCCTTAAGACAATGCATAATTAGGTTAGTGTAAAATGGGTACAGTGTAATTGTATGTACTGTATAAATTAAGCTTGGTTGCAGAACTGCACTATACCCCTACATAACTGGTGTGTATTTGCATTTAAAAGTGGTGAACTTTACTGTATATTACATACATTACAATGTACTGTAATTATTGTTGCACAAATGTTTCCCACCACCTCCATGGGATTAATTTTTGTCATTTCTAAGCTCATATTTTGATATACAGTGGAATCATTATAACTCGTCACTAGCGCATGATCCCAACAACCGCATTATTTTGGGATTCTACTGTACTTAAGTCCCAGGCTTCATAGTTTAATCAACTATAAGGTCAATCAATGGAAATTGTTCTTTCACACTAGCTGTGTATAGGACAAAGATTGGCAAGATTGTCATACAGCAATTTGCCATGGTAGCTCAGTGGTTAGAGCAACTGGACAGAGACAGGAAGATTCATGGTTTAAATCCCGGCTATGACATTGGATTTTTCAGTCTCATTCTATCTTGCCAATTTTTGTCCTACACTCAGCTAGTGTGAAACAACAATTAATTTCCATATTCTTACAAAAACTTAAGCTTAACTTCCCATTAATCCAGATAAACCTCCAATTCACATTTACACATCTAGTTGTAGGATATGATATGATAGTCATAGCGGTGTTGCCCAGGTGGAGCTATGAGACACCACAATGTCCTCCAATACCAGCCTGGAGAGCTGGGAGATGGTATGCATGTTCATTGACACCCCTACTACTTATGCAAGGATGGAAATAGATATGCCACTGGTAATGTTGCAGAATATGGGCTTCTTGATGCGCAATGTCGTTAAACCATGCCAACCTGACATGAAGAAATAACCTACTGGACAGAAAGGTTGGCAACTATGAATCAGAGAGGAACCGGGTAATGGAATGGAAGCGCGATCTAAAACTGAAACAATGGAATAGAAGTGCCAACTAAATAGTGGAATAGTGTAAATAAAGGAGATGTAACAATAACAGAAAGTGTTAAGAAGTGAACATTTCCTTTTTCCTCATTCCCCTTTAGCTGTTATTATTAATGGAAATCCACATATCAAATAACACTGAAATCACCAGTAATTTGTGGCAGCTATTTCCAGTAAAGGTTTAACGCATTCATTTGTCAGTCATCTACCACATCTAACTCTTAAAAAACTTTGTATTTAATTTAAGTAAAAATTGAAGCTATTAACAGTGAAGCAACAAGATTCTAAAATAAGAACAAATTAGAAACTAAAAACTTCACTTATCTTAGTATGTTGATATTCTTTTTCTATTTTTTTTCTATTTTTTTTCTATTTTTTTTTTTCTATTTTCTATTATTTTCTATTTTCAACATACTAAGATAAGTGAAGTTTTTAGTTTCTAATTTGTTCTTATTTTAGAACTTTGTATTTGTTTCATAAATGTATACTATTATACATATTCATATTGTACAGTTATCTATTGTATTTCATGCACAATTGCATGAGACTATGATTTCACAATTATTTCAGGTTATACGGTTTATACCGCCAAAATGCAACTTTATATTTCTGTCATAAATGTATGTCTATAAAATATATTCACATTTAAGGTTATCTATCTCTGCACAACTGCATGGGCTTATTTCATAGTTATATCCACTCATACAGTTCATGCCTCTAAAATGCGATTTAACACCACCTTGTATTTCTTTTTTTATAAACGTATATTTATTAACATGTATTCACAGTTAAGGTTACCTACCTACTACTACACAACTACATGAGCTTATGATTTCATAGTTATTTCAGGTTATGTGATTCATAAATTAATTTGTTTGATCGTAATATGAAGGGATCCTCATTTATTCTGTAAAATTGTGATGCTCAGTGTTACATTTGTGAGATCTTGTGGGTTGAATTTGGGTAAATGTGTGTAAGGAAAATAGTTTCCTGCCATCTAGATACCAAAATTCGTCATCATTAATGAGAATAGAGTTTCTTGCCTTCTTCATATTTACATCACCTATGTACACGCATTGCTGGAAGTTATCTCCATTCTTATCTCTATGCATTGCCATCTACACAATACCATCATTCAAATGTTTTACTACCACTTGCTACTTCCATTTCTCATACATTGGCACCCTGTGTTACGTGGTCCCTAAGCCCGTATTCGACAACATTACCATGCCACTTATATGCATCATCCCAAGACTACCAAAAGCTATCAGTGAAAGCTGAACTAGATCACATTAATGAAGTGACAATGAGAACTAAGTGAAGTGAGGATGCAACCTAAAGTCGGTGAGAACTAACCTGGCACTTGACAGCTAGCTGATTCACTCACCTGTGAACGAGACTAACCCTATCTCGTCCAATTGACTAGCTATTGCGTGATGTGTTTGTAACATATTTGGACAAGATAGGGCTAGCCTCGTTTGCAGGTGTGTGAATCAGCTAGCTCTCAAGTGCCAAGTTAGGTCTCGCCAACTGTAGACAAAGTCACAATATGAACAGATTCATGTAGCAGTGCTACGCAGCAATCATGATTCAATAAAAGCCCAATATATCTTTATGTACTTACAGCTTTCTGAAGAGCAACATCCTGTTCTTTCTGTGCTGCTTGAAGACATTGCTCTGTTATAAAACTGCAATAATCTCCTTCAACTTCTATCAACTTGCTCTCGTTATACAACCACATCCTCATAATGGAGAACGCATGCACACCCATTATCTGTGATTTACTGAAGGTGCTAACTGTAAATAAGATATACGGGTGGTATTAATTAATATATTGGAGTAGATGGGGCCAACAAGGTGAAAAATGTTGTTAGTGCTGGAGCTTCAGCAACTGAATGTTGACAAAATGAATGGTTTTCTTTGCATTACAAAAAATTGAGAGTCAAAGTATGCAAATAGACTGCTTTTTCATACTTTTTCTGATGGATTATTTAATGTTTTAGGTATCCTCTGCAGTCTAAGGGTAACATTCTAGCAAGCCCCAAAGCTCCTATGCTAGTGAACACATATGACAGAAACACTGAACAAGCTGAAAACAAAATCGAAATACTTCTCTGCACATTCCATATTCTTGGTTCTTTGCAGTTTCTTGGTTCTTTGCACAGTTCTATGAGGGTTGTTCAATGAAGACTGAGACTGATGCTATGAAAACTTTATTATCAAGAATTCAATCAAAATCAATTTTCTCTCCTTCAATGGAATCTCCATTAAGTTGAATATATTTCACCTCTTCATTAACATAACCCTTTTCATTTCCCTTATACCATCTGGCATTTTTAAATAATTGCAAAGCATTTTAAAGTCATGCATATACTGATCCTTGTGCAGTTGGTGAACAGTACCACCTTAGAATATGTTTCAACATACTTCTCTGGAGCTAATATCTCAGACTGTCTTTTAAGATCCTTTTCCAAAACTCCAAACATGCGGTCTCCAGGTAAGAAAGAATGGCCTCTCATGGGAAATTTCCTTCAGATAATCTGGAGACTTTTTCAAAAGTCACCAATAGAGTGCATGGACCAGGTGGGCATTTCTGTTTTGGGCAGCACAGCCATCAGAGAAGAGCCTTAATTTGGATACACCATCTTCAAATTGCTGTTTGCTTATAACATTTGTTAACGCAAAAGCAACTTCAATAGCTCCGCGACCTACTTATTTTTCAGTCCAGCAATGGACTGCTGGTGATTTATTCCTTATATCAAGCTTAGAATGACAATTGGCAAGCAAAATAGGCTTTGCCTATAGCAAGCTCAGGCAATGGTTGCACCATTGGCAGTGACAGTGGTGGTGGTGGTGGTGATGATAATCAATTGCTATTGTTATCATTATTATTATAAGAAATATACTCAATATCTAATTTTATATGTGACCACCTCCGTAGCACAATTGGTAGCACGCTTGCCTCTAGCGTGGAGGACCCGGGTTCAATCCCCGGTATCAGCATGGAGATTTTATCCCCTCTGGAAGGTCTGGCACAGGGTTCACTCAGGCTCATTAGGTCCCGGGGGGACCAATTGAGCAGCTACTTGATGGAGAAGTAGCAGCTCCAGGTCAAGAAAGCCATAGAACTGGCCGGGAGGACTCGGGGCACTGACCACGTTCCACCCTCCAGTACTGCACCCCACCAATGGCGCCTGTAGTGGGCAGAGGTGAGAGACACAGTGGCTGGGCAGCAGGTCTTGGCCCTTCATAGGCTGTTGTGCCTGCGGTTATTTTTATTTTTGTATGTATGTTGCTGGTGGCAACAGTGGCAATGTAGATGCCATGTCTCTGCTAAATAATCATTTATTCTTCTGGCACAGTTGCATACAAATAAATTTGGTTACAATTATTACCTGGAGAAAGTGCTGTAAATATATCAGTGGCAACACGATCTGACTGTTTAGGCTGCACCAACTTTTGAGAAGTCAGTTGCAACCAGTTGATCATCTGCTCATTAAGAAGTGATATGCAGTTCTGAGGAATGTCCATGTTACAACTCCTTGTTATCCTACAGAGGAAAGTAAGTAGCTTCCCACATTCTTCAGCATTCAAGTCTTTGCTTCCAATGAGACTGAACAAAAATAATAAAGATTTTCATTACACTCAAAACATTTACAATTCTTATGTATACTTAATTAGAAAATAATAATATAACATATACCATATACCAGGAGAGCAAATAACTTCTGAACGGGCTGTGTAGTGTTTGGCCTCTCAGCATCCACTTACTCAGAGATAGGAATAGCACTTACTCAGTGCTCTGAGGCACTGTCCTCTACTAATGGTGCACCATACAGCAAAATTTTCATCATGAAAGATTACTTCATGAACAATATTAGGTTCTGAGTTATAGGGCCAATTTTTTTTGAGGCAACAGTTGACACCCGTGCATACATGAATAAATTTTGCCTCTTCTTTTTAGAGCATTAACAAACAGGGAGTATGATTTCACCTCTTTTCAACAAGACTCTGCAACAGCTCATACGGCCAATCTTTTGATGAGAACAATCGAAAGTGTGTTTCACGACAGAATTATTTGTAGAGATTTGTGGTTCCCCAACCTAACCCCCTGCGATTTCTATCTCTGGAGTAACTTAAAGCATTAAGTGTACAAAACAAACCCACACACCCTGGAAGAATCAAAACAAATGTCCACCAGGAAATTGCCAGCATTTCTCAATGTGAACTAAGGCAAATGATGGATAGTTTCCTAAAAAAGTGCCAACAATGTATGGACAACATGGTGAATAGTTTCAGCATCTCTTTTCATAAAGTTGGTAAGTAAAGCCTTTAAAAGTAGTTTTAAAAATATTGTATGGTTTCATACGAGCTATTCTATGATAGTGGCAGACAGCAACGAGCACCAAGGATGCGCACAGGCAATGCACAGCTCATTCAGAGGTTTTTTGCTCTCCCAGTATAATGTTCATAACAAAAATTGAATATAAATTGAAATAAAACAGATTAATTTATGAACAATCAGAAACAATAAAAGTCTGTTGAAAAGTTTAATCAGAACAATTCAATGCCCGAGACTGAAAACACATATAGCCAGAGTTCCAGTGGTGAGAGTTTTCTGGTAAATCTAAAATGCTTGAGGTGTTTTATCTCAAAGGGACTTGCAATTCTGCAAATGCTTTTATTTCTGGGCTCTATAGTATTAGGGTTGATAACAATTGCTTTTACAAATATTATGCAACTTTCCAACTTACTGGATAATATGAAAGAACAAAGGCTGAAAATAATAGTACTTATCCAGGAAAATGATGACTCACTTCCCACTGATGATGCTTGGTGGAATGGAGAACAAAACGTCAGGTGTTCATGCATCAACTGGACCATAGCCAATAAGCCCAGAAACATCATTTTACTGGATAGATGCTGGGAGTGAGAGGCTAAGCTCACATAATAGTATTTATGGTAGCTGCAAAATTTAAAGGCAGCTGATGATT
The DNA here is from genome assembly GCA_030765045.1 of Tenodera sinensis. Classification (NCBI taxonomy): domain Eukaryota; kingdom Metazoa; phylum Arthropoda; class Insecta; order Mantodea; family Mantidae; genus Tenodera; species Tenodera sinensis. Next base: position 241,377,747 of record CM060964.1, read on the forward strand.
AACTATTACTATTCTTTTTCCTGTTGTATAAATATATTTTGTGGGCACAAATGATATTTACATCACTGGCTGTACAGCCTGATTTCACAGTGTGTTTAACTACACAACACTGCAAGGCATGGAAAGGCTATGATAGGATTTTGTGTTGAGCCAACCGCCTTTAAATTTTGTGACAGCTATAGTAGCAAATAAGTACATATCCAAAATTGTAATGTTGATGTTGATAAAGTTGTATAAGTGATGTGGACTGGAAACAACATGCTCATAAACAATTTTTATATTTTCATTTATCCCACTTCAAACCTGTAAGCAGATGGAAGAAGCATTGAACTCCACCCAAAAATTTTATATTTACTCTTCATCATCAGTACACATTTTCTGATCTTCTGAACAGAAGTAAAATATTTTAAGAAAATACAATAGAGAGATAGAAAATATTAGACAGAAGTTTTCATTCCAGCTTATCTTCCAAAGATTTTTATTAAAATGTCTATACCCCAAACTATTGTTATAATGTAAAAACTTTTATGTGTTGCACTCACATGGCTTTCTCTACTCTTGTACACGCCATTCTTACAAACTCTTATTTCTTTATCTTCTTCGTGTTAGTTGAGATAAACATCTGCAGAGATTATCTTATTGCTTTTCTCACTGTAGATGCAAGGGGAATGTAGGAATACAGTAGGCTTTGAGTGATAGTCAAATCTTTTACAGCTTTGAGATTCTGTTCTCTTTGCACAGCTAAGATATAAAAAAATGAATCACGATCTTCCATTTGACAGAAGTTTAAGTTTTCCAAAACTCATAAATAACAAGGAATATCTCCAAAATGGCTCACCCTACAAAAAAAAGTTTATTTGGACATAAATTGTGTGTTTTAGCAAGATCTACAGTTTTTGTACAGTAAGATTTGGTCTATCTTACGGTTTACCAGTCATGCAAAAGTCATTCACGCACACACACCTACACCCACAGCCCCCAAGGCAATGTCAAAATTCATTAGCATATTTTCAAACTTCTTCATGTAGAGGTAGAATTGGAATTGAAAAACTCAATGCCACAGCTGGGATTTGAACCAGAAATCTTTTGCTTCACATGCAGCCGCTCTAACCACTGAGCAACTTGCCAGTATGACTTTGAATTCTCCAACCAATTCATATTTTTCCTGGTAGACAACAAAGGGAAACTCACAGCAGAGAAATAATTACCTTCTTCGTGTAGATTTTTTCCCAGATATTTAACTGTAGGTTTCTGTGGACCAGTTTTAATAG